>CP139509.1:97899928-98280440 GCA_021014915.2 Artemisia tridentata subsp. tridentata | reverse complement strand
AAAAAACTGATTGATCTAGGACACAAGTTCCGGGCAACCTAACACGTTCCATTTTGACCCATACAAAATTTACCCGTTTCAAAACATACCCGACCCACCCATTCTTACAACTATACTCTGATAAAAATACCAGCAAAGCATTTTGCCTTTATCATACCTGAAGCAGTCTTAAATTTTCCATATGACATATTAGTTAATATCGACTTTGGTGAGTCTTTGTTGTCATCGGGTTCAGTTTCTTCAAAATCTGGAACCACAGGCGGCACTTTTTCTAGTAACTCTTTCTGGTTTTCTGGTTTCTGTAGGAATGCCCTTCTTTGCAAGTACTCAAACAGCGTATAATAGACACATAGGTTAAGGACCACATTACCATTTCATTATCTCATATTATGTATCATTCAGAAAAGTATATTTCATTAACTACTAAAAAAGGATATTCTTTTCTCCATCCTTTTTCATTCGCTTGATCAATACGGTGTTTAAGTAAAGCTAGCTCTCGCGGAAGCCACTAATTGACACAAATAAAATGATTTTAGCAGAAACGTAAAGATATGATTAACAGAGAATAATGAATACTTGTTTCATCACTTACATGTGTTTTAATATCTCTGTGCAAACTCTTAGCCTTTTCTTCAAGTTCTACCTGCCATACAAGTCAATTTGGTAAAAAAATGATACCTGAAACGTACACACACACACACACGAAGCAGATAAGCAATATAGTAACTGTTAGTGGAGTAAATGATTATGCATACCAATTCAAGCTTTTTAAGCAACCCAGATTTCACTTTAGCTTTCAAATCTTGACATTCTTCCTGAGATTAACAAACCAAAAGACATGAACATAGAAACGAATTAGTGTAAAATACACTACTACTTTGCACATTATGCATTAAGATAAGAAGATTGATTGCGTTCATGTTTAGAAATAATTAGGTTTACGGTGAACAGATATAATCCCTTACCTCGGTAAATTCATCATCTGACAGAGAACTGATCTGGATTTCTGTTTCTAATGCTTGTAGCACAAAAGTTTCGTCATTTTCACCAACCACACATTTCTTTATGCCTGAATAGACATCATACTTAAGTTACATCATGATACATCATATGATTACTACAAATTCCCTATTATATTTAATAGAAATTGATGATTACTGCAATCAAAGTGGAATTTATTAATATATCTGTTGTATGGAAGGGCGAACCTGTTATTTGCATAAGTTGATAAGAACCCTTTGAAAAGCAACTGATTGGATCTTCTTTAACTCTCACAAAACTTCCAATTACCTTATTCTCAAACGTCTCGGGTTCTTTTTCAAACTTCTGCACTAAACTCCTTCTCAAGTACACAAGCCTGATGTTTTCAGGAACAATTGATGCAAAACGAAAGTGTGAAACATCAACCACCGCCTCTTTTTTCTCTACTATTTTATCTGAAGTTTTCTTTTTCTTGTTTTTATGGATTACTGGCGTCTCGTCTACACGAACATGAACATTTTCCTCTGAATCATACCTTAAATCATCATCATCATCATCGTCATCGTCATCATCCGATGATGACACCTGATTCTCAGCTAAATGAGTCTCCAACGAGTCATATATTCTATTCATCCTTATTGTTTTTCTGTTGAAAATAGACTTTAACCATTCATCGCATTCAATTATCTTCTTCTTTTGGATCAAGTCTTTATCCTGACTATATCTCTTTACGATATTTTCTAAATCCCTTTGAGACAATGCATTAGTTGAATCTATCTCAAGATGTGCAAGAAATTCGATAAGACGTGTTGATCCCCAGCCGGTGAATTCGTCCTTGCTTGACTTTGATTTGACTTCTGGTTTGATCTTTTTGTTGGCTTTCTTCTTGGATGACCCAGGTGTTGATCTTTTCAATTTCTTTCCGGAATCATGTGGTTCCATTTCTTCATTTTCGTCAGAATCAGAACACTGATACTCATCACTGTCTTCACACTTATCTGAATCATAATTCTTTCCTGATTTTAGTCGTGCCTTTGCAGATATCAGAACATCAAGAGTCAACTTTTCCACATCATTAACAATCTCCCAGTATTCCTTATACAGAGTCTCATAAGTGTTTCGATTGTCAAAGTCTATTATTTCCTGCAAAGCCACAGTTCAAGAGTCTAAATATATTGCAAGTAATTAAAAATGTTCTGCTATTTATATTAAAAGGGTATTTGGGATTAGCTTATTTATTACTGGCTTATTAAACACGATAAGCGCAGAAAGGGTAAAAGGCAAATCATACCCCGTCAGAGTCCACATCTTTATTTTCTTCGACAAGCAGTGCAAGCTTCAAGCAGTGATCACAGAATCCTTTCTTCCCTTTCACGTGGACAAAATCAGCAGATTTGACACAACGTCCGCATACACTTTTTGGACAGCAATAACATTGATAATCAGAAGGTCTACGACAAGTATCACACTTATGCCAATCTGGAAATTACAATAAACATCACATTATGTGTAGGCATTATATGAATATTAATAAGATTAATTTGTGTAATCGGTATCAATCTATTACAAAAAGCAAAATTCTAGTATTACCATTACCGATATCTGATGTATTTATACTTTGGCACATTATCCAACATATAAAAGAAGTTGATACTTGATACAAGTGACTTACCGCATACAAACTTTTTAGCTTTTGCAGATGACTCATCCACGCAGTCAAGATGATATGATTTTATGCAGCCCCTGAAATAAGTATGCACAAGTCCATATTTTCACAATGCTCCCAAATAATATACGAGTATAACCAAAATAATAACAAAATACATAAAAAGAAAAGATTTTGCGTAATGGAGACATCTAGCAAACTTGACTACATTTGAATACATTGATCAGCATAGAGTCCCAATCAAATAAGAAGTGTGAATATTGCTTCACAAAATTGTGCACATTACTTTTATTTATCTTATTCAAAAAACGTAAACCAGTAAAGGTAAAGCACAACCTTACGCGAATATTTAGCTTCTCACATGATCCTAAGCTCATCAATCTAAATTCTAACCAATGTCACTCCTATTTAGCAACAAATTAGATTAACAAACATCAATTATTTCATGTCATTAAGTAATCAAACATCATAATAAATACCCTTTTGAGTACATCAAACATCAAACATCCAACATACTGACATAGCAATCAATTTAGGTACATCAAATATTCATTTCTTAAACAAACACAAAAGACCAAAATACCCTTTTGAGCCCAGACAACATGCATACAAAACAAGTGTCAAGATCATCAAATAAAACCAAACAAAAAAAAACCCTTTTCATGACCTTAAACCAAATGCACATAAATCAAAATTAAAAATTTATATATAAAAAAAAAAAAAAAAAATTCACCTATGGTCACACATAATCACTTCACCACCATCTTTACAAACAAAACACCATTCTTCAGAATCTTCATCATTTTTACACACTTTTCTACCCTTCTTTTTCATCTTTTCAACACAATGTGTATTAATTAAAAAAAACCTTTAAAAAAGCTATAAAAAAAAAACACAAATTTAGTAAATTAACTAGTGTAAGATGATGATCAGAACAGACCCATTTGAGGGTGTTTGGTGAAAATGATTGAAAATGGAATAATGGTTTTGGTTAAAAAGAAAGAGAGAGAGTGTAAAGTAAAGGACGGATAATTTTGTAGAAAAAAAAAAGGGTTTTTAATGAGTGTGTGGGTTTTAGGAAGAGAGAGTATAAAAGTACTACTCCGTATTTGCTTACATATTGACATAGGGTCAGTATATACACAGACACTCCCATAGGCGGGTGTGTTTGACTTTTTTATAGCTGTCGTCGATTTTACTGTCTGATTTATCGAATTGTACATTCTTTAAAAATAGGTGGAGTTCCACTACTAGAGGGTGTTATCATAGTATAACCCATTCACATGTGTCAATTTTTATGGTTAAATATGGTAAAATATTGATATGATGAAAATGTTTGTGTTTTTTGATAAAGGTATATAAAAGGTAGTAAATTTATGACTAATAATTAATTTATCTATTTTTTTTTCTTCTTTTTCTCAAAGATATTTAATCTTTTTACTTTTGAAATTTATGATGTTTTATGTCTTTGTTTCATATCCGAACATCTTTTAATCCTCACCTCAACTATACTAGGTCCCGTTTGATAGAGGCTTTTTGGAGAAGCTATTAGCTTTTTATTACAAAATAATATCATCTAAACTAAGTAGCTCCGTTTGGATACATTGGGTATATTTGGCAAAACTAGCTGTAAGCTGTATGCTATAAGCTGTAAACTGTAGGCTGTAAGCTGTAAGCTGCAAAGCTGTTAACATGAACTACAAACTGTATATTTTTTTTTTAATAAAAGTGTTTGATAAGTTAGCTGTTAAATGTAATTATAAGATGTAAAATGACATAAAAGGACATATCTATAATTGTAAACAAATGTTTTGAGGGTATATCAGTAATTTAAAGTTTTAACAGCTCCAATATGTTTAAAAAGCTTCATGAATCAGCTTTTCATTTAGGAGCTATTTGTTTGAAATAAAAGCTTGAAGTTAATGTATCCAAACGGAGCTACTTAGTTTAGATGAGATTATTTTGTAGCAAAAAGCTAACAGCTCCCCCAAAAAGCCCCTACCAAACAGGCCCATTAACTTCAAGCTTTTATTTTAAACAAATAGCTCCTAAATGAAAAGCTGATTCATGAAGCTTTTTAAACATCTTGGAGCTGTTAAAACTTTAAATTACTGATATACCCTCCAAACATTTGTTTACAATTATAGATATGTCATTTTATGTCATTTTACATCTTATAATTACATTTAACAGCTAACTTACCAAAGACTTTTATTAAAAAAAGATACAGTTTGTAGCTCATATTAACAGCCTTGCAGCTTACAGCTTATAGCCTACAGTTTACATATTACAGCTAGTTTTGCCAAACATACCCAATCTACCTTTAAATCTAAACACTTAATTTTTCAACCTCGAGAACCTCTAACGTCACTCACTGTGACTATACACACCCACTACGGCACTACTGCTGTTACAACCATACCCACCCATACACCAGCGTTAATCACGCTAATCTAACACCATCATCCAATTAGGTGGGTATGGTGGTGATGTCGATGGTGGGTGGGGTTGGGATGACGGTGTTGGTGGGTGGGAATGATGCGGTGGCAGTGGTTGTAGGTAGATCGGACATGAAACTGATAAAACTTTATTGAAAAATCATTAAATATTTAAGTAAAGCATAAAATAAGCCATGATGCCATCTGCCCTTATTTATATTATGGTATAAATTTTAATTTTTGAAAACATTAATTAAAGATACGTATGTTAAGTAAGAATATTATCAATTTTATCTCAAAATAAAGTGCACGTGGTAATTGATTTGTAATATTGAAAGATGCAACAAGAGTTAGTGGTTATTTACTTTTCTCTTAGTGGAAAAAAGTACGGGCTTAAGACCCTTAGACCATCTCCAATGGTTGGTTTTTGTTGGTTCAAACCAACCCAAAAACCAAGTAAATCATTGGAGCATTGGTTTGTACCAAGCTTAGTTTGAAAAATCAAACCACCAAAAACCACCCCAATTGGGCCCCACCATCACATTTACACATGTAAGAGTGTAATTCTTATTTAAAATAAATGTAAAAGTAAGTGATGATGTGGAAATGTAAAGATGGTTTGAGAAGATGTATTGTTGGAGTAAAAAATGTGGTTTTTAAGAAAGCTGATGTGGCAGTGATGTGGCTGGTTTGAACCAAAAACTGTTGGAGATGGTCTTAGTCAAGGTTGTTTACTTTTTTTTAGTGGAAAAAAGTATGGGCCACTCATCAAAGTCTTAGGGTGTTTCTTTTTACCCTTAGAGAGGAGGGAGTGGGCAGCGGGCTGGGCGGGCTTGCGGACACACCGCCGCCGCCTATGCGGGCTTTGCCTGCGGGCTTCATTTGCGAGTTAAAAGCTCGCTGCGAGTTGGAGATGAGCAACGGTCATAAGACCGTTTGAGGGCTACTTTGAAAATTAAAAAGGGTCCGTTGGAGCGTGTAAAAAAATAAAATAAAAAATTTGGTCCTTTTTTTTGCCTATATAATCCGAACCATCACCCACCATTTTCAATTCAAAAAAAATTAACACATACTTCACACTTTTAATCACAACCTTTTTTATCAAAAAATGTCCTCATCATCATCATCATCATCTTCTTCCTTTTCGTCCGAGTTATCGATGCCACCCATCTTACCGGACTTATCGACGGGTAGTACGATACCTTTTTTGTGCTTCGTGGTTGAGTCGCTCGAAGAAGACACGGCAAGCACGCAAGAAACTCGAACCTATATCGAGCGGTTCCGGAAAGAAGCTCAAGAAACACTAATGCGTGACTATTTCGTTGACGAACCGAAGTTTGGTCCGTCTTTGTTTCGTGAGAGGTTTCGGATATCAAAAAGGTTGTTTTTACAAATTGTCGGTGATATTGAGCAGAGGTTCGAGTATTTTCAAGAGGGTCAAGATGGTAGGGGGAAAAGAGCTTTACGGCTCTACAAAAATGCACATCCGCAATTAAGCAACTCAGAACGGGCAACCCTCCGGATAACTTTGACGACTACTTATGCATGGCCGCGAGAACGTCACGCGAATGCCTTGATCATTTTTGCACCGCGGTCATCGAGATATATGGGCGCGAGTTCTTACGTAGGCCTACTAGTCACGACGTTGCACGCTTGTACGAGGCGCATGAACGAAGACACAAGATTCCGGGAATGCTAGGTAGCCTTGATTGTACGCATTTTGTTTGGAGAAATTGTCCTAAACATTTGAAAGGCCAATACAAGAGTGGGAGGTATCCATACCCGACAATTATGCTTGAAGTCGTTGCTTCACAAGATTTGTGGATCTGACACGCTTTTTTTGGTCCTCCCGGGTCGCTTAACGATGTCAATGTTTTGTATCAATCGACTTTGTATCTTAGGGAGCGTGTAGCGTCTCAAGATTTAGCATACCTCGATGACCCGGAAGATTAAGTTATGTAGTTTCTTTTTATTTTATGAAGTGTACTTTAATTTCAGTTATTAATAAAATGTTTGTTTTTTTATATAATTGTTTAGTATTGGAAGGGTTAATGTTGCAAATTTATAAATTTGAAGGACAAACTATGAATATTTAAAAAAAAAATATTTAGGAGGGTTGAGAGTGATGGGAGCCAGTAAAAAAGGTTGGATTGAGGGTTGAAGAGTTGAAATGAGGTGGAGGAATTTGATTGGTTAATTTTGGGAGGGTTTGAGGGTTGGAGAGTCATGACTCCCTCCACCCTTAACTAAATGATTGAGTCTATAAAAATATTTAATAGTACCCACTTTACTTTACTTTTACTTTCTTTCCTTTTTAAATAGGACTCACTTACTTCTTTTACTTCCTCTATATTCACAAGGCAAGAACTTTTAACTCCTCCCAATAAGCGACTCTAATAGACGTGAACCTCACATATATTTGTAAGCCTCTTAGTCTAAAGAAAAAGAAAAGAAAAAAAAAAAAAAAAAAAAAAAAAAAAAAAAAAAAAAACCACCCCCTACTCTAGGGCTGAGCATCGGGCCGGATCCCGACCCGTCCCGACCCGACCCGATTTGTCCCGATACCGACAGAGGGATAAAATGCATACCGATACCGACCCGACTTCTAGTCGGTTCGGTTCGGTTAAAGTTCGGGCTTATCGGTTTCGAACTCGGGTATGATCAGCCAATCCCGACAATAACGATCTAATTCCCCATTTCTGATAACAAGCTGATAACAGCAGTTTATCCAAAAAAATTATAACTTCAGTCAAGATTACATCCATATGCCATTCGTATCAGTATAAATGTAAAATTCAATACCAGCAAAGTAGCAAGCAACCATCTAATTCCCCATTTCTCTATAAATAATTTTAAAAAGGCAAACAAACAAAGTAATTAACTTTGTTAATCCAAAAAAATTATAACTGAGTAAACATCTAATTCCCATAGAGATTAAAGTCATTAAACATGTAAAGTTGTAAACAAAGTACTTACCAGTTACCTCCATTATCAATAATCATGTAACTAAATCATTATCATCATCATTATTACATTATAACATGTTTGTAAAATACATATATCTATTTGGATTGTAACAAAAAGAGGAAACACTTTTAAGTCACAACAACAACAAAACTAAAGACACAACAACAAGAAGTTCATCATCATCGATCTACAAGAAGTTCATCATCATCAATCTATAAGAAGAGGAAACATTTTTCCGTTGGGAGATAGATTTTTTTTTTTTTTTTTTGGGAAGGCTGGGAGATAGATAGATTTGAGGGAGAGAATGAGAGAGAGAATGGAGAGTTGTGTGTAGATGAGTTAGATCTGGGATAATGATGGAGGGAGATGGAGTGGAGGGTAGGTAAAATGTATATATATAAAAGGGATTCGGGACAGTCGATTATACTCGGGATAATGTCGGTTTTTAACCCGACCCGACCCGAAACCGACTTCCACTAATTATTAAAACCGACTCCCGACCCGAGAAGCTATTTTTCGGTTTTCGGAACATCGGTTTATGTCGGGATCGGGTCGGTTGTCGGGACTCGGGCGGTTTTGCTCACCCCTACCCTACTCTCCCTTTTAAGAGACTTTAAAGGGTGTTTCTTTTCCACTTAATGAGTGACCCCAAACACTTGTTTTATCTTATTTGGGAGGTCCACAAAATAATTCTCTCTCAATTAAGTAGCTAATCTAGACATGTCTTCAAACCACTTAATTTAGTAAGCAATCCTTTAGATTAAACTCTTTCTCCAAATTATTTAATTTAGTAAACAAGCCCTAAAATTGAAAACCTAGTGAATGGAAATTTTCATTTAAAGAATTGAATTTAAAACAAATTAAAATTGTCACGTATAGACAACTAAAATGGAATGTATGATATGTTTGACAAAAGTAATTGTTGGTGAAATTGGAGAGGGAGCTATAAATAGAGATGGATAAGGAGATAAAGAAAAATATTACTCTTTATAATTTACATGAAGTAGCATTTGATTTTTTAGATATTATGAAATATTATTTTTTATAATCTCTTATACATTTTGTATGTCAAACAAAACGTATATTTTAAGTAGCTTAATTTTTCAAAGAATAAGCAAAATTTTGTCAATAATCTCGTATGTCAAACATACTCGCAAAAACTATATACAATATTAATTTTGTCAATTTGAAGCGAACAGTACTTTCTCATTTCTAATATCTTAATATATGTGATCCGATTTATGTCAAGATAGAAATTATATGTCAAGAAAATGCTTAAGAAATTTGGCTTAGAAGAGTTTAAACCAATAAAAACGCCCATGTCCTCGGAAACGAAAGTCATGAAGGATGAAGAAGGTGAGTCCGTGGACAATACTAAGTATAGGGGCATGATAGGTAGTTTATTATACCTAACGACAAGTAGGCCCGATATCATGTTTAGTGTCTGCCTTTTTGCTCGCTTCCAAGAGGATCCCAAAACCTCTCACCTTGAAGCGGTTAAGCGTACTTCCGATACATTAAAGACACTATGCACTTAGGATTGTATTATCCCAAGGGGACTAGTGTAGAAACTATTGTCTATGTTGAATCTAATCATGCGGGAGATTACGTAGGTCGAAAAAGCACTAGTGACGTTTGTACCTTCATGGGTTGTTTTCTAACTTCTTGGTTCTCCAAGAAACAACTCGCGCTTGCTATCTCCATAACCGAAGCCGAATACGTAAGCGCCGGAAAGGCATGTCAACAAGCACTATAGATGAAACAAGCTCTTATCGACTATGGCATCCACCTCGATGACATTCCGATAATGTGCGACAACAAATGAGCAATTGACTTGAGTAAAAACCATGTGCAACACTCGCATATGAAGCACATCGAAATCCGTCATCATTTCCTTCGCGACAACATCCAAAAGGAAACATCCCCATCGAAAAAGTCCTGACGAAAGATAACATCGCCGAAATATTAACCAAACCTCTCAAACGCGAACCCTTCAACTATCTGGGTTTAGGATTAGGAATGATGGAACACATACCGTAAATCGTTGATTTAGACGTGTTCAAAACATCTCTAGATTAGAGTCAAGTTCTCTAAAACTCAAATGACAACTTGAATATTTCATCCGAAGTATTTAAAGTACATTTAACTTGCGAAATGCAATTAAATGTCATTTCTCGTTCTCGATTAACACTCGTCAAATCCCGTTGGATTTACTCTCAAAAGAATTTATTTGGTATAAGCTCTTTAAAACATCGAGTCCAGAAAACTCACAGAATATGTGAGATTTAGTCAACAAAAGTCAAAAACGAAGACGAATTTGGCCTAAACAGGCCACGATACCATTAAAGGTGGGTACTCGTTTTCTATCTTATTTTCCCCACTTTTCACATTTCAAAACCAAACACTTCTTCCTCCTTACTGTGATTAATAGACTGTTAATACAAATATCATCCTAAAAATGTTATTTATATTTTACGATCTTTGCTATATTTTGTTAATAACAATTATAAAGTTTATTTTTAACAAAGCATAAATATAAGTTAAAGTCTTTTACATTTATAGTAATAAGCTTTTAAAACCCATCATATACATACATATATACATTTATACTATTTACATTTTAATTCCTAAAATGTAAATATATACATGACATCATGGCATACATCATTTAGATAGCTTGGTTGACTTAACATAATATTTTGGAAAGATCTTCAAGCAATGAGTTGGATTGTGTAAGATCTTGTAAGAGCTAGCTGTCATGTCCCGACGGAACCAAATATTTGGGTCCGCCAAATCTGTCCTTTGTCTGGTCAGTTTTGCCTATAAATAGCAAGCTGATCATTCAAGGACAATCATCACTTACATAGCATACATTGCATATACATTCTTTTTTAGTTTACTAACCCATTCATTCATTCATTTCATTTGTAGAGATCTTTCTTTTGTAGCAAAGAGATCAAGCATCAAGGTTCAACACAGTGTTGTAAACCTTTAGTATAGTCACTGTGTGATATTGTATTAGTTCACACATCATTGTTTATACCAAACATTCAGTAGTGATCGGTTAGTGTTTTAGTCCTCAAAACACATAGTGTGTCGGGAGTGGTTGTACCCTTGTAAAGAACTCAGTATTTAGCTTAGTACCGGAAAAAGGTTAAGCGACGTTGGGAGTGGTTGTACCCTTGTAAAGAACTCGGTATCTAGCTTAGTACCGGAAAAAGAGTAAGCGACGTGTAAAGGTTTTCTCCGCCTAGAAGGGAGCTTGTTTCTTAGTGAAGAAAAACACTCGAGTTAGAGGCTTGAGGAGTGGAGTAGGGCAAGGAAGAGAGTCCTTGTAGACCGAACCACTATAAACATCCGTATTGTGGTTTGATTGTTCTTTCCTTACTTTCTTTACTTATATTGCTTGATTATTTGCATTAGTTTGAAATCACGTTAAGTACTCAAAGCGAATAAATTTAAAAAGCGGTAAAAACTATTCAACCCCCCTTCTAGTTTTCCACAATTGGCATCAGAGCTACGTTACTCAAGATTTTCAAAATATATTGTATTTTAAAACTTGAAACGATCAATGGATTTTGAAAACTACAAAGAAGGGCAGTCTATGCAAAGACCACCACTATTTGAAGCAAATAGTTTTATATATTGGAAAAATCGCTTTGAAACTTATGTGAAGTCAAATGATATAGATCTATGGTACATCATTGTAGAAGGTGACCATAAACCAAAGGATATATCAGGTGGTCGGGATGAGGGTACTTCTCTTACTCGTCATAGTGATGAGCAAAAGAAGTTGATTGCCAAAAACAATGAAGCTAAAATGATGTTTTATAATGCTTTACCTAGGAAAGAATATGAAAGAGTCTTTATGTGTAAAACAGCTAAAGATATTTGGAAATCATTAATTATCACT
This sequence comes from Artemisia tridentata subsp. tridentata, assembly GCA_021014915.2. NCBI lineage: Eukaryota > Viridiplantae > Streptophyta > Magnoliopsida > Asterales > Asteraceae > Artemisia > Artemisia tridentata. Next base: position 98,268,475 of record CP139509.1, on the reverse strand, counting down.
CATCAAGGGAACTCACAAGTAAAGGATAACAAAATTGATCTTCTTGTTCAACAATATGAACAATTTGCTATCTCTGAAGACGAGACCATTGATAGTGCTTTTGCTAGGTTTAATACTATTGTTACTTCTCTTAAAGCACTTGACGATTCTTTTTCTAGTAAGAACTTTGTCAAGAAATTTCTTAAAGCACTTCATCCGAAGTAGAGAGCGAAGGTGACAACCATTGAAGAATCCAAGGATCTTTCAAGCATGCCACCTGACGAGCTCATAGGAAATCTCAAAGTTCATGAGATGGTCATGGAAAAAGATTCTGAGATAGTCAAAGGCAAAAAGGAGAAGTTAAAGTCCATTGCCTTAAAAGCTTGGTATGTGCTTATTCATATACCTTTTATTCGCCAAATTAAGACCAAAACAACCAAAAACTAACCAAAATGCCAAAGATATTTGTGTTTTTGTGTTTATTTATATGCAGGTACGAATATTTAGAAACATGGACAAAATCAAGCAAAAAAGGGGAAAACACGAGCACGAGATTTGGAAAAGATATTTATAGCCGGAACCGGGGAAGAAATCATCAAAGAAAAATAAATTTGAAGAATTGGCAATTTCAGTCCCTCAACTTTCAGAAGTTGTCAAAAATGGTCCCTTGAAGAATATTTAGAAGAAATGACCACTCAAGCCCTCCAAGAATTAAAGAAAGACAAATATGGCCCTTGGATTACACTTTGGAAACTTGGCAGAAACAGTCCCTGGAATTTTCAGAATTTCAGCTTTGGTCCTTAAAGTTTACCAATTTTTCATTATTAATCTAAACCTTTTAATAACCCAAAAGAACTAAAATACCCCAAAACACTACCCCAACCCAATCCAGCCCACCTAGCCCAATTACCACCTCAGCCCACTCCTAAAATAAATAAACCAAAAACCGGATCAAACTATTATAACCCACACCCGTTTTCCTCTATTTTAACCCGAAGGTCACACAAATAATACCCAGTCAACCATCAACTAAAATACCCACCAAAAACTTACCCCAACACTATTCACCCTTCGTCCCTAATTTTACCCTGCTCCCTATCTCATTAATTACCTCACCCTAAAGCCTTCTAGAAGCGCTGACAAGTCAGAGAATGCCAGGTGGCAAAAACCCAGCAATAGCATTGGCTATTCCTCCACTAATCATGATCAAACGGCTTAGATTGAAAGGAGTGGTGCCCAAGTTGGATCCAAGGGCTGATTTTGAGAGTCTAGGAGGTTCCTGATGAAACCCTAGCTTCCTTGGTGCCTATAAATAGCAGCCTCTTCCTCACAACAAAGAAGAGAATTTTTAGAGTCTAGTTTAGGGTTAAGTTAGGGTCGGTTTTATTGAGTTTTTAAGTTGTAATCTTCAATTCAGTGTTTTTAAGTTTTGTAGTGATCATTTGTACTAAAGTTTAATGATTAATGAAATTTTCCTTTAAGTTTGTTCTATAATCTTTTTTTGAGTACTCTGCTTATGTCTTTTGATAGTATTAGTAATAGCTAAGAATAGCTTGTGTTCTGTTTTACAATCTTCCTAGAAGCTTTTTAAAAGCTTTTTCCTTAAATATTTTCATAGTCCTGATTTTCATCAAAAGAAAAAGTCCAAAAAAAAAAATAGAAAAAATATTCAAAAATACAAAAATATTTCACAAACAGCTTGAAGAAAGCTTTTTTCCATTTGTATAAGCTCATTTCAGTTCTCTATAGCTTTAGTGAGCTTATTTAGTGATCAAAACAGTCCAAAACATCAAAATCCTATACCTATGTATATGTATGGAAAGCTTTTGGAAGTTGCCTGCAATGGAGGGGCAAGATGGACTTTACCTAGCTTATCCTTGATAAGCTAGGCGCTTGTAGCTGCCATTAAGTTGGTGCTTCTGTTTAGCTGAGGCCAAAAGTGAGTTCCAAATTTCCATTTCTTAGTCTAAAAATTGCATAATATAGTTAAATAGTGTAGTTTTGTGATACTTAGCTTGTATACTGTTCATGTGCTTATTTCTGTCTCAATAGTGCTTAATCTGAATTATAGTAGCTTATTTTGTCATACTTGAGCTTGTTTTATAGTGGTTAGGTGCTTATTCCTGTTTTTACTCAAAAAGTCATTAAAAACCAAAAACAGTCAAAATTAGCTTCTAGCTTATCTAGTGCTTATTTAATAATAGAAAGTTGCATATTAGGTGATAAATAAGCTATACAATCAGTGATCATCAATTTATTGGCTTATATTGGTAAGTAGTGGTTTAAAACTTCAAAACAGTTTTCATTAGGGTGTTTGGAATAGGGGCCTTTTTGGTCAAATCAGCTATAGTACTGTTCATTGGTTATTATAGATACTTCACTCTTGCTAAAAGTAGTTGGTATAAGCTGTTTATAGGATCTCTTAAGCTGTTTTGAAGCATTTTGAAGTGTTGAGTTTGATAGTGCAAACATAGAAATTGAACTGCTCATATAAGCCTCTTATAAGCTTAAGCTTATCTGGTCTTTATCTTTGCTATTTTTGGGTACAATTTAGTGGTATAAGTGCATTTTCAAGAGTTGGGTTGGTTTCAAGTTGATTTGAGGACATTTAAGCCCATTTTTCCCAAACTGCCATCACAGATCCATACCTGCAGTCTGCATATATGCACTGTTCTGTTCCTAGCAGCCCCTCTTCTCAGCTCATTATCTGCTTATTTACTTGTGCGAATTGCTTGATTTTTGGTTTTCTAAGTAGCTTGTAGTATAAGCTTTTAAGTTCTGAGCTTAGATTTCACTTAGTAGCTTAATAGATAGCTTAAAAATTGGCTGCAAGAAGGCATATTGGGACTGATTGGTCCTAGTCAGGATCAGTTTTGCTTATCTTGGAATTCAGCTTATTAGCTTATTTAGGGTAGCTTATCAGATTAGAATTGCTTAATTAAATTTCTTTTAGTCCCTCTTAGCTTAATTGACCTTTAACTTTCAGCTTGTAGCTTATTAAGTAGCTTTTTAGTTTTCAAAATTTCATTTCAAGTTTTTAGCCTAAACTGCTTTTAGTTTCAGCTTAAACTGAGCTTATTTAAGTTTTTCTAAAAAGTTTTTTTTTCACAAAAGTTTAGTATTTTTATATGTTTAATCATTTTCCAAAAGAAAAATTACAAAAATAAAATAAATATAAAAAAAGAGCAAAACCTGGGACTCGAACCCAGGCCTCCTCACTCACACACACATGCTTTACCGTTATGCTCTAGTTATGCTCAAGAGAATATTTGCAACATTTAATTCTTATCATTGATCTCCCATTTTGCTTTAATAAGCTGTTTAGCTTAAATTCTGCTTATTCCCTTTAGCTTTTTCAAATATTTTATTTTACTTACATTTGGAATATCTCAAAGTACTTTTCAGTAAATTTTCAGATTTTTCTCTTTTCATTTAATATTTTTAATCATTTATTTTCTTTAACTTAGTTTTTAATTCATAAAAATTAAAATAAAAATCAAAAAAATATAATTCTTTTTTCTAAAATTTTCTTTTACTGAATAGGACTTAGGAAAATTAAGTTTGCACCCCTAGGATTAATATTTCATCATTTTCACTTTTAAACTCGGGATTAGCCCGGGTTTTACGCGTTTTTAGCCTTAAGCACCTTTAGATTAGATTTTACCTTAGTTAATTAATTACTTTCAGTTATAATTTCATATTTTTAGTTTATAAACCAAAATATCTCACTTTTATCTCACATTCACTACACGTTTCACGATCCCGAAACACAAATTCCATTCAATCTTCATCGGGATAACGACTCGGGTTTTGCATATTTCCTTTGCAATTCCTTGGACTATAATTGAACAAATCAGTTTTTGGCGCCGCTGCCGGGGAAGGTTGACGTGAATTCGTGATTCTGTTTTTCGATTCGTGTTTTGAAGATCCTTCTCCCGGGAAGTTATCGTTTTTCTTCATAAATATTTTCAAAAATATAAAATCAAAAAATAAAATAAAAATACCACTAACACTTTTCCTAAAGTGTTAACAATACCAAAAAAAAAAATCGAAAAACAACAAAAGAAATCGTGAAATTAATTGTTTTTGGATTATCTCGAGATTACAACCTATACAAGGGGTTTAAGGAGGTTTTGACATTAAATTGCAAACCGAAAAGAGATCCATTCTTCTCTTCCGCCACTCTGCGAGTAGTCTTGAGAGAAACGATTATCGATTAACGAATCGCTGACCAAAAATATTGTGTTTGTATTTTTCTTAAATATAAAAACCCAAAAAGATTTTCATTTTCAAATTTGTTTTTCTTTTTAAATTTTGTGTTGTTTTAGTGCATGCGCACTCGATCTTCGTCTTTTAAGCTTAATTCTCCTATATCAAACCCCGAGAGGTTATTACGTCAAAGTAATCGTCGTCACCCATCACTTTTCACTATGGATAATCACAACCAAGATGAGGGGCCACCCCCTCAAAATTTGGATAATCCGGCTCCCGAACTCCGACCAATGGAAGAATTACTCCAATCACCTTTCAATGGTGTTGGCAAAGCAATCGTGATACCCAATATGTTTCAAAATCAATTTGAAATTAAAACTGGGTTACTTAATCTTATCACCGGTATTTCCTTTCACGGCTTTGAAAATGAAGATCCTCATTCCCATGTCCAGAAATTCATCGACATCACTGAAACACTTAACTTAAATCACGTTCCTTATAATGTGCTTAAGTTGAAGTTATTCCCTTTTTCTCTCGTAGGAGCAGCCCGGACTTGGCTTGACAAGGAACCTCCTAATTCGATTTTTACTTGGGATGACTTAGCCTCCAAGTTCGTGAACTACTTTTATCCTCCTTCTAAAACATCGAATCTCAGAAATCAAATCACTCGATTTCAGCAAGCTTTCGATGAATCGTTCAACGAAGCTTGGGATAGATTCAAAGAGTTGTTAAAGAAGTGTCCTAATCACGGATTTTCAACCTTGCACCAAATTGATACTTTCTACAATGGGTTGAATCCATCTGATCAAGATTCACTCAATTCTGCTGCGGGTGGAAATTTTCTGACTAGAAATACTCAAGAAGCTTTGACTATCATTGAAAATAAAGCCAGAGTGAGGAGTTCTAGAACCAAAGCTCAAGTTTCAAGTATGAGTAACAAATCAGATGATTCTTTGACCCGAGCTTTTAGCAAAACAGAAGAGAATCTTGCCGCTCTCACTAAATAAATTGGGCTTTTAATTAAAGAAAGACCTTCTCAGCCCGTCAATGTTGTGAATAAAAAATGTGAGATTTTTGGTGGTCTACATCCTTATTATGATTGTCAAGCCTCCGGTGGCCAAGGTTTGAATGCTACCGTAGCATCAGTAACCTACAATTAGATTCAAGGATTCCGTCCTCAAGGTGCTAATAACCAAATGGGACCACCCGGGCTTTTTTCATTCCAAAACAATCAAAACCATTTTCCTCAAAATTACAATAATCATCAAGTCAATATGGTCAATCAAAGTTGTGAAACATGTGGTGGTCCTCATCCATATTTCAAGTGCCCAGCCTCCGGTGGCTACACTCAAGAGAATGTTTATGCTGCAACGGGAACCTACAACACGGGAGGTAACGGTTACCAACCGCAAGGAGACCGTAATCTTCTCAGCTACCGTTCCAATAAATTTCTCGGACCACCCGGTTTTAATCAAAATCCAAATCCGAATGTGCAAAACCGAAACATACCAGTTAACCAAAATCAAAATCGGATGAATCAAGGGAATTATAACCGAGGCCAAAATCAGGGAAATTTTAATCAAGGGAATTATCAAGCCCCGAATCAAGGAAATTTTCAAAACCAAGGGAATTTTCAAAATCAGAATCAAGGTTTTCATCAAAACAACCGAGGGCAAAATTTCAATCAAAGTCAAGGCTTTGCTCAAAATCAATCGGCCTCGGATGAGATCTTAAAACAATTAATGCTTCAAAATCAGAATCAGCAAAATTTCAATAAATCCCAAGAAGAAACAACTAGGTTTTTTATTAAGGAAATGACTGAGATGAAGAAATCTTTAAATGATCGACCCTCGGGCTCTGGAACTCTTCCAAGCAATACGATCGCTAACCCGAGGGGCGATATGAAAGCGATCACTACTAGGAGTGGTGTATCATATAATGGACCCACGGCTCCGACTCCCTCTTCTTCTCTACCTCCCAAGGTAGTCGTCCGTGAGACCGAGGCGACAAAGGACACGGACCTTCCCACTAATAACGGAAGGACCGAAGACGTCCAACCTCCGGTTGTCCAACCGTCTAAACCAAAGGTTGTGCTTGAGCCCGAAGAAGCTCCCGTAAAAGCCAAACTTCCTTATCCTTCGAGATTGAATGATCAAAAGCTCCGCGAAAAAGCTTCAAATCAAATGGAGAAATTCTTTCAAGATTTGCATTTTGATATAAGCTTCGCGGATGCTTTGCTTCTGATGCCTAAGTTCTTCCACCATCAAGGGTTTATTGAGCAACAAGGAAAAATTATTTGAATTAGCAAAAACTCCGTTGAATGAGAATTGCTCAGCGCTTCTCCTCAAGAAGCTTCCCGAAAAGCTTGGAGACCCCGAAAAATTCCTCATTCCATGTGAATTTCCGGGGATGGTTGAATGCCACGCCTTGGCCAATCTTGGTGCAAGCATCAACCTAATGCCGTTGTCCATTTGGGAAAAGATTTCTCTTCCCGAACTCACCCCGACTTGCATGACCCTCGAGCTAGCGGACCGTACTATTACCCGTCCACTTGGAATAGCCGAGGATGTTTTTGTCAAGGTTGGAAAGTTCCATTTCCCTGCTGATTTTGTGGTAGTAAAATTTGACGCTGACCCCCGAGTTCCTCTAATTCTCGGAAGATCATTCTTGAGGACCGGGCGAGCTTTGATTGACGTGTATGGTGAAGAAATAACGCTGCGGGTGGATAATGAGGCCGTTACCTTTAACCTTGATCGAACTTTCAAATACTCCTCCAATCATGATTCTGTTCCGGTTAATCGAATTGATGTGATTGATGTTGCTTCGGAGGAGTATTCTCAAGAAGTTCTTGGATTTTCTGACAAATCCTCGAGTGGCAATCCCACTCCTTCTTCTCAACCTATTCTTTCCGACCCTTCCCCGTCTCTCACTCCGTTTGAGGGAGGTGATTTCTTCTTAGAAGAGGTCGATGACTTTCTTGCTATTGATACACCAACTTCACCGAAAGTTGATGATTCTTATCTTGATCCGGAGGGAGATATTCTTTTGCTTGAAAAATTGTTGAATGAAGACCCGTCACCTTCTCTCCCTCCGAAGGAACTTAAACATGAAGAAATAAAAGAAGTTAAGTCGTCTACTGAGAATCCTCCGGAGCTTGAGCTCAAGGATTTACCTCCTCATCTCGAATATGCTTTCTTAGAAGATACCGACAAATTTCCCGTCATCATTTCTAAAGACCTAAAAGATGAGGAGAAGACCCAACTCCTAGACGTGCTTAAGAAGCATAAGAGTGCCATCGCTTGGCAGATCTCCGACATAAAGGGCATAGACCCTCGTTTTTGTACTCACAAGATCTTACTCGAAGATAATTTTAAACCCGCCGTCCAGCAACAGAGACGGGTTAACCTAAAAATCCATGATGTCATCAAAAAGGAAGTTATCAAACTCCTTGATGCCGGGATGATTTATCCAATTTCTGATAGCTCATGGGTTAGCCCGGTCCACTGTGTGCCCAAAAAGGGTGGAATAACCGTTGTAACAAGTGAAGAAAATGAGCTAATCCCCACACGTCTCGTCACCGGATGGAGAGTGTGTATTGATTATAGAAAACTCAATGATGATACCCGTAAAGACCATTTCCCTCTACCTTTTATGGACCAAATGCTTGAGCGTTTGGCGGGAAATGAGTTCTATTGTTTCCTCGATGGCTTTTCCGGGTATTTTCAAATACCAATTGATCCCCAAGATCAAGAAAAGACCACCTTTACGTGTCCTTATGGAACGTTTGCCTACCGACGCATGCCTTTTGGCTTGTGCAATGCTCCAGGCACGTTCCAAAGGTGCATGATGGCCATATTTCACGATATGATCGAGAAGACAATGGAGGTCTTTATGGATGATTTCTCCGTCTATAGAAATTCTTTCTCCTCGTGCCTCTCCCATTTAGACAAAATGCTGCAAAGGTACAAAGACACCAATCTTGTGCTAAATTGGGAGAAGTGCCATTTTATGGTCAAAGAGGGCATTGTCCTCGGCCATAAAATTTCAAATGCCGGGATTGAGGTAGATCGTGCCAAAGTCGATGTGATCGCAAAACTACCTCATCCCACTACCGTTAAAGGAATCCGAAGTTTCCTTGGTCATGCCGGTTTCTACAGACGATTTATTCAAGACTTCTCCAAAATCGCCCGGCCTCTGACCCATCTTCTTGAAAAAGATGCTCCGTTCTTCTTCTCTCCTGAATGCATCGAAGCATTCGAGGTTCTTAAAAAGAAATTGACTGAAGCACCAATATTGGTTGCCCCCGATTGGGACTTGCCCTTTGAGCTCATGTGTGATGCAAGCGATTATGCTATTGGTGCAGTCCTGGGGCAACGCAAATCAAAATACTTCCAGCCGATACACTATGCTAGCAATACAATGACCGACGCTTAATCTCACTATACTACTATCGAGAAAGAGTTGTTGGCTGTTGTCTACGGTTTTGAGAAGTTTAGACCATATCTTGTCTTATCCAAAAGCATAGTGTATAAGGACCATTCTGCTCTCAAGTATCTCTTAGCGAAGCAAGATGCTAAGCCGAGATTACTTCGGTGGATTCTTCTGCTCCAGGAATTTGATATTATCATTCGTGATAAAAAAGGAGCAGAGAATCTAGCCGCCGATCACTTATCCAGATTAGAGAACCCTCATCAAAGTGTTCTCGAGAAAAAGGAAACTACCAAAACATTTCCTCTCGAGACACTTGGGATGGTATCTTTAAAGGATGATCCGAGTACCCCATGGTTTGCCGACTATGCAAATTACCATGCGGGGAATTTTGTGGTGAAAGGGATGTCGTCCCAGCAGAAAAAGAAATTTTTAAAAGATGTTAAACCTTATTTTTGGGACGACCCCTACTTATTTAGAATATGCGCCGATCAAGTGATTAGACGTTGTGTGCATGGCCAAGAAGCCATTGATATCCTCAAGGCTTGCCATAATGGACCCACGGGGGGTCATCATGGTGCCAGCTACACCGCTAAAAAAGTCTTTGATTTCGGTTTCTATTGGCCGACAATCTACCACGATGCCCACGACTTGGTGAAGTCATGTGACTCTTGCCAACGTCAAGGAAAGATCTCGCAAAAAGACGAAATGCCTCAAAATGCAATTCAAGTCTGCGAGATCTTTGACGTGTGGGGCATCGATTTTATGGGGCCATTCCCGTCTTCACGAGGGAATAAGTATATACTCGTGGCCGTCAACTACTTATCAAAATGGGTTGAAGCAAAAGCGCTCCCTACCAATGATGCCCGAGTTATTGTTAAGTTCTTGAAAAATCTCTTCTCTCGATTCGGAACTCCTCGAGCTATAATAAGTGATCGCGGTACACACTTCTGCAATGATCAATTTGCAAAAGTTATGCTCAAGTATGGTGTCACCCACCGACTTTCTACCGCGTATCACCCATAAACGAGCGGTCAAGTCGAGGTTTCGAATCGTGGATTGAAACGTATCCTTGAAAGAACCGTTGGTGAAAATCGAGCCTCGTGGGCCGATGATGAAGCGAAAAGTGTACCGGTTTTAGGGGGTCATTTAAGCACTAAATCGTATTTATTTGATCAAATATTGCCCTAAATCGTTCCTTTTGTCATTTTAGGTACTTTGGAGAAGAAATCTGGAAAAGGAAGCATTTTGGACGTTTTTGGAGCATAAAAGTGAAGAAAACGACAAAGTCTCTAAATCTGCTGGAATAGTACCTGTGACGGCGTCAAGCCCCAGTGTGACGCCGTCAACCCTTGATAAGCCAGAGAGGATTTTGGACGATTAAAAGGGGACGGCGTCAAGAAGGCCATCAAGAAACCCTAACCGCGGCGAGGTGACGGCGTCACGCTCTATAACGTGACGCCGTCAGATCTGTTTTCCTATATATATTTTCATAATTTTTAGTCATTAGTGTGCAACTTTGTGAGGAGAAACCCTAAGACGATTTTTCTGCTATTTTTAAGGGTTTTATACCCTTGGATCTCCCATGTTCAATTGAAGATAAGTAATCAATTAATCATTCAATATGTCTATGTGTTGTTTGATTATATCTTGTTCTTGTCTTTTATTTAACATGCTAGGCTAGATTTATCTTGTGTTTGCTTAGATCTAATGAAACCTAACTATTGATTATTGGTTGTTGGTGTGTTATTAATTGTATTGGATGATTGTTTATCGATGTTAGGCTTAAGAAAACTGGCTAACCTCCTATACGGTAACTTGCTTGAACGTCTTAAGAAACATGAACCAATGCGTACTAAGGTTATTATGGTTGTATTTAATGCATGAGCGAATTCTAGTGATCCCATGTTAGGAGCTTCTTAGCCGGCTCGGCATAGGAGTGAAGTAGGAGCTTGTAGAGTTGGGGAAGTACGTACGCCACCCCACGATTGGTATTAAGGAATACACCCATCATCCACGCAATTAATACACACTAATCAACCGGTAAAAGATAGTTAGGGAGTAAGGAAATCTAAGTAAACACATTTCTCTCCATATAAGTTCCACAACCTTTTTATTTTCAGTTATTTTATTTTATTTGCAATTGTAGTTATTTGGGTTAGTTGACTAGCAACTAATTCCGCCCACTCCTTCAAACCCGAGATTTTACTTGCTTTTATAAAAATATAAAAAAATACAAAAAAGAATCTTCCCTCACCCTTAGACCTATTAGAGTAGTTTTTCAATCCTAACGACACTATTCCCCTAGAGAACGATCAATCCCCCGGTACTTGCCACTACACTATACTACATCGGTCAGGTACACTGCCTGGTGGGGATTGCAAGCCTCTTGAGATCCCTCGAGAGGTAAAACCTGTTGTAAGGTAGCAAAATCACGCATCAAGTTTTTGGCGCCGCTGCCGGGGAATAGTTATTGTTTAGGTTGAATTCTTATTTTATTAGGTCTACTCACTAGATTCCTTTCTAGTGAGATTTTTATTTTATTTTTCTAGGTTTTCTTTAGTCTATCTTTTTTCTTCGTTTCTTTGTTCGTAACCATTACCATCCGACATCATGGAAGGTGGTAATATCCTCGATCCCAACAACCCACCACCACAACAACACCCACCTTCTAGAGCCCGTACCTTAGGAGACTACTCCCGTCCTAGCCACCATGGCTATCGAAACACCATTGAGCTCACTCAAGGAGCCAATGTCACTCCCTTGCGATCCGACACCATCCGGTTGGTGCAAAGCGGATGCGCATTCCATGGAATTCGTTCCGAAGATCCTAATCAACATCTCAAGGACTTTCTCAAAATCGTTAATTCCATAGACCTTGATGTTGCCACTCGAGAGACGACCCGACTGCGTCTCTTTCAATTCTCTCTGCGGGACCAAGCTAGTCAATGGCTAGAGCGTCTACCCGCAGGATCCATCACCTCTTGGGATGATCTCACCACTTGTTTCCTTGCTCAGTTTTTCCCACCAGGAAGAACTACCAAGCTAAGGAATGATATCTTGATGTTCCAACAACGTCAAGGCGAAACCCTCTACGAGGCATGGACTCGATTCAAGGACTTACTCCAAAAAGTCCCTCACCATGGCATAGAACTTTGGCTCCAAGTCCAAATCTTCTATGACCACATCAATCTCTCCACAAGGCAAACCATTGACCAATCGGCCGGTGGTAAGCTACGTGATCTAAGTGCGGAACAATCATGGGCTCTCCTGGAAGATCTTGCTCTTTATGAAAATGAAAGTTGGAATGATCCCCGTGATTTGAATAAAACGGTCAAGGCAATATCTTTGCCTTCGAACAATTCAAGCACTTCCGACCGTAGGATCATAGAACTTGAAGACCAAGTCAAGTTTCTTATGAAATCCTACGAGGCTCCTAAACCTTCAAGCCAAGTGAACAAAATTACTTCTTCATGTGAATTATGTAGTGGTCCCCACGACACTCGTGATTGCGTGGAACTCCCCGAACAAGCTTTTGCGGACTACGCATCCTCGCGTACCGACGGAGCGGGAGACAAGTGGTACACTTTTAAACCCGAGCCAAACCCCTACGGTGATTCATACAACCCCTCATAGAAAAATCACCCAAACCTTAGGTGGAAACAAAACCAAAACGCACAACAAACCAATTCTTCTAACCCACCTAATAGTTTTCAATCAAGCGGTTCATCCTCGAACCGTACTTTCAACAACAATCCTTCCAACTATGGTAGTACCAATAACTTTGAAGGGTTGATGTCCAACTTCGTGACATCTCAAGAAGCTCGTTTAGCAAAGTTTGAAGCCGATTTCAAACAAAAACAAAGCGAGATGACCAATAAGATTGACACTTTGTTGAAAGCCCTCAATGACCGAGAAATGGGGACACTCCCTAGCAACACAGTCAAGAACCCGAAACTAAACGTCAACGCCATTTCATCGGTTTCGTCTCCTAGTTCTTGTCCATAATATTATTCGGTTAATTCCATGATCTCGTGTTTCAAACAAACCCAAGTCGTTCAAAATGACCAAGAAGTTATGATATCCAACACTAAATTGGTTAACAACATAGTTGAAACACCTCCCACTCAAAACCTTGACGAAGAATTCAAGGAGCTCCACCTTGAACGTCCGGTTATTGATGTATTAGCACGAGCCCCCTATTATAATGCCCTCTTAGAAAAATATGAGAAGAAGCTCGAGTTAGGTGACAAAGGGACCGCCTTCGTTCAAAACAAACTACCTAAGAAGTTAGATGATCCGGGCTTATTTGTTCTACCTTGCAAGATCGGTAATTCGGAGGCTTATGACACATTAGCCGATCTTGGATCAAGCCTTAACTTACTTCCGTTACCTCTCTACACCTCTCTAAAACTAGGGAAACTTGAAGAAATCGAGGTAATAATAGGCTTAGCGGATGGAAGTGTTGCTTACCCGGTTGGAGTAGTCAAGGACGTGTTAGTACACATAGGAAAACTAACCATTTTAGCCGATTTCCACGTCCTTGATATGGTTAGCGACCCTATATGCCCCTTGTTGATAGGTAGAGGATTTTTGGCGACCGCTAGTGCTATGATTGATTGTAAGGAATCTAAGATAGCGGTAGGAGAAGGTGATACTTGGTCATTCTATGATGTGAAGAAACATGCCTATGATACTAGTGAGGAACCAACACCCCATTGGTTAGAATTAAATAGGAGACCATCTAGATATGGACTCTGGATCGATGGAGACTTCATAGGACCCCAACGCCCATTTTACCTAGAAGAGGACTTTGTAAGCTGAACACATACGGTAGAACAACTCTTGGCTAGGGACACCGAATTGGATCCATTTGAAGACCCTCTAGTTTTTAGAAAGATGATTGATATCCTAGGAGTTTTGCCAATTAACCTAGGGATGAGTAGGTGGACATGTGAAGACAATGATCATAAGTGGGATTGGGACAAACCACCCAAAGATGGAGATGGGTCATGGCATATTAAGATGACATTGTATGACCCGGATGGAGAGAGGTTTGAAAAGATATATCGTACTATGCGGACCAATAGAAAACTTCAATCCAAGCTTAACCCTAAAGATGTCCTCGATGACGATCTCACTTACATAGGTTAAAAGGACTTTGAGTCTAGCTACAAGACTCGTTAATAAAGAAAAGCGCTTCTTGGGAGGCAACCCAAGCTTTATTTGCTTTGTGTGTTTATTTATTTGTTTGTTTGATTTTATTTGCTTCCGTACGTATGTTTAATTTTTATTATTATTGATTCATGTTCGAAACTAAATTGTGAAAATGCTTTATCTTATTTTTAACTTCGTCTTAACTACATATAAAGGTATTTTGCAAAAGTTAAGTGTAAGGGAAATCCAAATTGGTTTATTAGAACAAATGAACATGAATCGTAACAATAATAAATTAACATACATATTAGTAATTGTTTGAGTCAAATGCTTGTATCGAGTCATAATGATATTTTTCAGGATTTCCAGGAAGTAAGGTATAGGTTTTTCCAGAAATTTTCCGGAAACTTAACATGAAAAATCTGTCAGATCATTTCTGACGGCGTCAGGCCTTACAACCTGACAGCGTCAGGTTTTAATTTTCTGAAATTTTTGAAAGTTTTGTTTTTCTACCGGAATCATAAAAAGTTTTTATTAAATCTCTAACTTATAAACTCCAGGAATCTGCAAAATAATCATTCCACAAGCATTATATCCTTATACAGATTTATCCCGCCGATGTTATGCAGGTTTTCGTGTTTGTTTTCTCAGGTTTAACAGGTTATTTTGGACAAGGAGATGTATGTGGAATCAAGCTTTTGGCAATGCTTTAATCTTGAAGCTTCAACATTACCTTGGAAGAAGATCTAACCATGTTACCTCTTTATCCACCGAGCGAATCAGGGGAGTATTTGATTTCATTCTTTTACCTTATTTACTTTTACATCTTGTTATTTGAACATTGGGGACAATGTTCATCTTAAGTGTAAGGGAGTGTAAGGGGAGGGTAAAGTACGATACATTAGAGAATACAATTGCACTTGATTTTTGTTTGTTTAATGGTAGATGTGTAATAAAACTGAGAGAAATACATGTTAAGGCAATTTTAGTGCCAAATTTAAATTTTTTTACAACATATAGGAGTGAAACTTTGGTCTTAATGAGCGTCTCACGGATAGGAGTTATATGACTAGCACAAAACCGTACCACTAAAAAATTTTCCACCCCCAAATATGTGAGGTTCGCCCCTAGAATTGGTAGGAAAAGCATTTATGCTATGATGTGTGTACCGGTAGCACTTAGATTCTAGAACTTGAGTTATGACCATTCCGAGGCCACAAGTGAGACTACATTCGTGTAGTTAGATTTACTACATGATAAGAGGCATTAGGATTAACCCATTGTTTTACACCTGTGTTTTTGTTATAATTACATTGGCTACATTGGTCAAGTAATTCTCCCACACCCTTTGCGTTGTACTCATTTTTAGTACACGATACCCCTAGTACACCCCTCAGAGCCTATCTTTTCGTTTCTAACTTTAAGCATTTTACTTAAAGTAAGAATTTGTTTACACCCCACTTAAATGTACACTCAAATCGCCTTAGCCTACCTTGTATGCACTCATTTTTAGTGCATTTTTGTGACAACAATTGTTTAAACCCCAAGTTAATTATCTAATTGATTACATGGTTGCTAAGTCGAGTCATATCCTTGTACATATTTTTTTGGGACGATTGAGACTCATGGGTAAAGTACTAGTGTAATGGAGTAATGGGGAAGAACAACATTATTACCCCCATATGTGCTAAATATTTTAAAAGTACTCCAAGTGTTTCGATTATCTTAATTCGAGTCATTAGAATAGTTAATTGTAAAGTTATGTAAAAGTTCAAGTGTAAGGGGGATACAACCCCCCCTACGATGTATTATTTTGGATGGTAGGGCAAGAGTGTATGCAAAAAAAAAAAAAAAAAAAAAAAAAAAAAAAAAAAAAAAAAAAGTAGAAAAAACATACGGACTACCATCCCGTTTCATTTTATGTTTATTTTATCTTTTTGTTATTTTTTTCATTAGCTTAAGTCGAGTCTAGTCTTGACTTAGCAACGCCATATTGTACATGTAATTAATCAAGATCTTTAACTCGCCACCAGTAAAATATCCTTTATCCAACAAAACCGTGTTTATCATATCCCTACACCTAACGTTATAACCCGTTTAAAAGCCCTCTTTGATAGTTTATCTTAGGTGCTTACGCCTAGTGGAGGAGGTTTTTGATCCTTTCCCAAGCCTATGGTAATCTATTTGCTATGACAGGTAGTAAGAGATATTATTCATTTCCATTTATGAGATATACTTTTATGACACCTGAGAGATGTGAGTATCTAAACACTACTTGTGAGGTGCTAGTTTGTAATCTCCGTGCTTATTATGATTAAAGTGGAAAGACTATTTGTTGTAATTACTTTTATATTAGCGTTAAATGACCCCTAACTTGTATTTTGATTAGAATAAAAGCGCATTTGCTTGAGGACAAGCAAATCTCAAGTGTAAGGGTATTTGATGAAGCGAAAAGTGTACCGCTTTTAGGGGGTCATTTAAGCCCTAAATCGTATTTATTTGATCAAATATTGCCCTAAATCGTTTCTTTTGTCATTTTAGGTACTTTGGAGAAGAAATCTGGAAAATGAAGCATTTTGGACGTTTTTGGAGCATAAAAGTGAAGAAAACGACAAAGTCTCTAAATCTGCTGGAATAGTACCTGTGACGGCGTCAAGCCCCAGTGTGACGCCGTCAACCCTTGATAAGCCAGAGAGGATTTTGGACGATTAAAAGGGGACGGCGTCAAGAAGGCCATCAAGAAACCCTAACCGCGGCGAGGTGACGGCGTCACGCTCTATAACGTGACGCCGTCAGATCTGTTTTCCTATATATATTTTCATAATTTTTAGTCATTAGTGTGCAACTTTGTGAGGAGAAACCCTAAGACGATTTTTCTGCCATTTTTAAGGGTTTTATACCCTTGGATCTCCCATGTTCAATTGAAGATAAGTAATCAATTAATCATTCAATATGTCTATGTGTTGTTTGATTATATCTTGTTCTTGTCTTTTATTTAACATGCTAGGCTAGATTTATCTTGTGTTTGCTTAGATCTAATGAAACCTAACTATTGATTATTGGTTGTTGGTGTGTTATTAATTGTATTGGATGATTGTTTATCGATGTTAGGCTTAAGAAAACTGGCTAAACTCCTATACGGTAACTTGCTTGAACGTCTTAAGAAACATGAACCAATGCGTACTAAGGTTATTATGGTTGTATTTAATGCATGAGCGAATTCTAGTGATCCCATGTTAGGAGCTTCTTAGCCGGCTCGGCATAGGAGTGAAGTAGGAGCTTGTAGAGTTGGGGAAGTACGTACGCCACCCCACGATTGGTATTAAGGAATACACCCGTCATCCACGCAATTAATACACACTAATCAACCGGTAAAAGATAGTTAGGGAGTAAGGAAATCTAAGTAAACACATTTCTCTCCATATAAGTTCCACAACCTTTTTATTTTCAGTTATTTTATTTTATTTGCAATTATAGTTATTTGGGTTAGTTGACTAGCAACTAATTCCGCCCACTCCTTCAAACCCGAGATTTTACTTGCTTTTATAAAAATATAAAAAATTACAAAAAAGAATCTTCCCTCACCCTTAGACCTATTAGAGTAGTTTTTCAATCCTAACGACACTATTCCCCTAGAGAACGATCAATCCCCCGGTACTTGCCACTACACTATACTACATCGGTCAGGTACACTGCCTGGTGGGGATTGCAAGCCTCTTGAGATCCCTCGAGAGGTAAAACCTGTTGTAAGGTCGCAAAACCACGCATCAGCCGATAAATTAGATGATGCTTTATGGGCCTTCCGAACAGCTTACAAAACACCCATCGGGTGTACTCCATACAAGCTGGTTTACGAAAAGGCCTGCCATCTGCCCATCGAGCTCGAGCATAAGGCATACTGGGCCTTAAAACATGCCAACTTTGATCTCAAGACCGCGGGTGATCACCGTAAGCTCCAAATTAATGAATTAAATGAGCTCCGGGATCAAGCCTACGAGAACTCTTTGATCTACAAAGAGGATTCATGACTCTAAAATTAAAAACCGCATCTTTAATGTTGGTGATCGAGTCCTCCTCTTCAATTCTCAGTTAAAGATTTTCTCGGGTAAACTCAAAACCCGCTGGTCTGGGCCGTTCACCATCACTCAAGTTTTTCCATATGGAACCGTTGAGTTAGCTCAAACCGACGGTCCTAACTTTAAGGTGAACGGTCATAGGTTGAAGCACTATTTTGGAGGGGACATACCATCCGTGGTTGTCCCGGATCTCCAAACTTTCCCCATGGACAACTAAATTCGGGGACTGATGAAGCGAAAAGTGTACCGCTTTTAAGGGGTCATTTAAGCCCGAAATCGTATTTATTTGATCAAATATCGCCCTAAATCGTTCCTTTTGTCATTTTAGGTACTTTTGAGGAGAAATCTGGAAAAGGAGGCATTTTGGACGTTTTTGGAGCATCAAAGTGAAGAAAACGGCAAAGTCTCAAGAATCGGCTAAAAGTTACTCTTGACGGCGTCAGACTTAACTCTGGACGGCGTCATGCCTTGGCAAGAAAAGTGGGATGTGAAATTTACTCATGACGGGCCAGTGAGTTAGCATGTGAATTCTGACGGCGTCACGCTTTAACTAAATCAAGGGCGTCACGGCTTAATTCATAAGGGGACGGCGTCACGTTCAAGAGGTGAGGGCGTCAAGCCTTGATAGGCCAGAACGGATTTTGGAGAATTAAAGAGGGACGGCGTCAAGATGGTCATCCGAGAACCCTAAAAGCGGCGAGGTGACGGCGTCACAATCCATAAGGTGACGCCGTCAGATGCAAAAGTCTATATATAGTTTTCTAATTTTTTGTCATTAGAGGAGAGCTTAGTGTGTGGAATTTTGGGATAAAACCCTAAGACGATTTTAGCTACTTTTTCAGGGCTTTTAGCCTTGAGATCTTCCATGTTTCATTGAAAGATAAGTTATCAATTAATCATTCAATATGTCTATGTGTTGTTTGATTCTATCTTATGCTTGTCTTTTGTTTAACATGTTAGGCTAATTTTATCTTGTGTTTGCTTAGATCTAATGAAACCTAGCTATTGATTATTGGTTGTTAGTGTGTTGTTAGTTGTATTGGATGATTGTTTATCTATGTTAGGCTTAAGAAAACTGGCTAACTTCCTATTCGGTAACTTGCTTGAACGTCTTAAGAAACATGAACCAAACGCGTACTAAAGGTTTTTATGGTTGTATTTAATGCACAAGCGAATTCTAGTGATCCCATGTTAGGAGCTTCCTAGCCGGCTCGACATAGGAGTGAAGTAGGAGCTTGTAGAGTTTGGGGAAGTAAGTACGCCACCCCACGAATGGTATTAAGGAATACACCCGTCATCCACGCAACTAATACACACTAATTAACCGGTAAAAGATAGTTAGGGAGTAAGGAAATCTAAGTAAACACATTTCTCTACACATAAGTTTCTCACCACTTTTCATTTTTGTTATTTTATTTTATTTGCATTTGTAGTAATTTGGGTTAGTTGACTAGCAACTAATTCCGCCCACTCCTTCAAAACCGAGATTTTACTTGCTTTTATAAAAATTATAAAAACATAAAAAGAATCTTCCTCAATCCTTAGACCTAATTAGAGTAGCCTTTCATACCTAACGAACACTATTCCCTGTGGAGAACGATCAATCCCCCGTACTTACCACTACACTATACTACATCGGTCAGGTACACTGCCTGGTGGGGTTGTAAGCCTCTTGAGATCCCTCGAGAGGTAAAACCTGTTGTAAGGTTACAAAACCACGCATCAAGTTTTTGGCGCCGCTGCCGGGGAATAGTTATTGTTTAGGTTGAATTTTTATTTCTATTAGGTCTACTCACTAGATTCCTTTCTAGTGAGATTTTTATTTTATTTTTCTAGGTTTTCTTTAATCTATCTATTTTCTTTGTGCTTTTGTTCGTAACAGATTTTCATTGACTATTCAGTTTGCCATTATGGAAAACGCGAATCCACCCCTTACACCTGGCGAAGTAGCTTTGTTGCGTAGCCAACTTGAGAATGAGATTAGTGAGCTCCGGGAGCTCAGTAGAATGATTGATATAGAGCTTGATTATGCCTTGAACAACTTAGGGACCGCCATATACTCAGATAATTACTTAGAACGTAATAATCTTACGGTTGATAAGTTGATTGAGAAAATTGATGAAGTGAAGGTAGATCCTAGGTTTGATGATTATTTCAATGAATACCCCACTAAGGAGGAGATTGCTTACTATAACAACCTAGTTGATAACCCTCGACCACCTTTTGTTAGAATTGACCCAAAGATTAAGAGAGGTGATCCCGGGAATGTGAAGATACCATGTATGATTGGGTACCAATACGTTGAGCATGCTTACATTGACTGTGAATCCCCAATCAACGTTATGTCCTCAGGCCTTTATAGCCAAATCATAAATACAACCCTTGAGCCTAGGATGGATCCCAAATGTCCAGGCGGAGTTTGCAACTTCGTTGGAAGGATTAAGGATATACAAATCCTTGTTGGGAACTTTACCTTTATCACCAACTTCATGATTTTAGAAGATATGGCAAGTGTTATTGACTGCCGCCTATCTCGCGTTGTGTTAGGTAAGCCATTTATCAAAGCATCCAATTTAAGGTATGACCGTTTGAAAGGCACGGTTCAGTTTTCTAATCACATAGATAGGATCACATATAGGATGCCTTATCGGGTTAATGAATTTCGTTTTGTGCCTCGATTTGACATGGACAACATTGATGCGCTTGAGGACATCAATGAAGAGGATAAAGAAAAAGGCATGGACCATGTTTGGAATAAGAGAAGCCTTTATTATAAAGATTGCTTAAACCTTGGACCTAAATACAAAATTGATATGGAGGTTATTAGGATGATTAGAGGGGCAATTGAGAAGCAAAACGGAAAAACGTAGACCCCGTGACTTTGAGTCTAGCTACAAGACTCGTTAATAAAGAAAAGCGCTTCTTGGGAGGCAACCCAAGCTTTATTTGTTTTATTTGCTTTGTGTGTTTATTTATTTGTTTGTTTGATTTTATTTGTTTCCGTATGTGTGTGTAATTTTTATTAGTATTGATTCATGTTCAAAAGTAATTTGTGAAAATGCTTTATGTTGTTTTTAACTTCGTCTTAACTACATATAAAGGTATTTTGCAAAAGTTAAGTGTAAGGGAAATCTAAATCGGTTTATTAGAACACAAATTAACATGAATCATAATAATAATAAATTAACATACATATTTGTAATTGTTTAAGTCAAATGCTTGTATCGAGTCATAGTGATGTTTTGCAGGATTTCCAGGAAGTAAGGTAAAGGTTTTTCCAGAAATTTTCCGGAAACTAAAAATGAAAATTTTTGTCAGGTCATTTCTGACGGCGTCAGGGGTTATAACCTGACGGCGTCAGATTTAATTTCCAGAAATTTTTGAAAGTTTTGTTTTCATAAAAAGTTTTTATTAAAATCTCCAACTTATAATCTCCAGGAATCTGCAAAAATTATCATTCCACAAGCATTATATCCTTATATATAGATTTTATCCCGCCGATGTTATGCAGGTTTTCGTGTTTGTTTTCTCAGGCTTAACAGGTTATTTTGGACAAGGAGATGTTTATGGAATCAAGCTTATGGCGATGCATTAGTCATGGAGCTTCAACATTCTCTTTGGAAGAAGATTTAACCGTGTAATTTCACTATCCAACGAGCGAATCAGGGGAGTATTTGATTTCATTCTTTTACTTTTTTCTTTTACATCTTTTTATTTTGAACATTGGGGACAATGTTCATCTTAAGTGTAAGGGGAGGGTAAAAGTACGATTTTAGAGAATACAATTACGCTTGATTTTTGTTTGTTTGATGGTAGATGTGTAATAAAACTGAGATAAATACTTGTTAGGGCAATTTTAGTGCCAAATTTAAAATTTTTTACAACATATAGGAGTGAAACTTTGATCTTAATGAGCGTCTCACGGATAGGAGTTATATGACTAGCACAAAAACCGTACCACTAAAAAATTTTCCACCCCCAAATATGTGAGGTTCGCCCCTAGAATTGGTAGGAAAAGCATTTATGCTATGATGTGTGTACCGGTAGCACTTAGATTCTAGAACTTGCGTTAGGACCATTCCAAGGCCACAAGTGAGACTACATTCGTGTAGTTAGATTTACTACATGATAAGAGGCATTAGGATTAACCCATTGTTTTACACCTGTGTTTTTGTTATAATTACTTTGGCTACATTGGTCAAGTAATTCTCCCACACCCTTTGCGTTGTACTCATTTTTAGTACACGATACCCCTAGTACACCCCTCAGAGCCTATCTTTTCGTTTCGACCTTTAAGCATTTTACTTAAAGGAAGAATTTGTTACACCCCACTTAAATGTACACCCAAATCGCCTTAGCCTACCTTGTATGCACTCATCTTTAGTGCATTATTGTTACAACATTTGTTTAAACCCAAGTTAATTATCTAGTTGATTACATGGTTGCTAAGTCGAGTCATATCCTTGTACATATTGTTTTGGGACGATTGGGACTCATGGGTAAAGTACTAGTGTAATGGAGTAATGGGGAAGAACATCATTTATTACCCCCATATGTGCTAAATGTTTTAAAAGTACTCCAAGTTTTTCAATTATCTTAATTCGAGTCATTAGATTAGTATTTGTAAAGTTATGTAAAAATTCAAGTGTAAGGGGAATGCAATGCCCCTATGATGTATTATTTTGGATGGTAGGGCAAAAGTGTATGCAAAAAAAAAAAAAAAAAAAAAAAAAAAAAAAAAAAAAAAAAAAAAAAAAATCGAAAAATCAAGAAAAATACAAAAAAATGAGAAAATGAAAAATAGAAAAAACATACGGACTACCATCCCGTTTTATTTTATGTTTGTTTTATGTTTTTGTTATTTTGTTATTTCGTTTCTAGCTTAAGATCGAGTCTAGTCTTGGCTTAGCAACATTGTATAGTACATGTAATTGACCAAGATTTTTAACTCGCCACCAGTAAAATATCCTTTATCCAACCAAACCGTGTTTTCCTTTTTCCTACACCTAACATTACAACCCATTTAAAAGCCCTCTTTGATAGTTTATCTTTGGTGCTTACGCCTAGTGGAGGAGGTTTTCGATCCTTTCCCAAGCCTATGGTAATCTATTTGCTATGACAGGTAGTGAGAGATATTTTCCGTTTTCATTTATGAGATTTATTTTGATGACACTTGAGAGATGTGAGTATCTAAACACTACTTGTGAGGTGCTAGTATGTAATCTCCGTGCTTATTATGATTGAAGTGGAACGATTATTTGTTGTAATTACTTTTATGTCAGCATTAAATGACCCCTAACTTGTATTTTGATTAGAATAAAAGCACATTTGCTTGAGGACAAGCAAATCTCAAGTGTAAGGGTATTTGATGAAGCGAAAAGTGTACCGCTTTTAAGGGGTCATTTAAGCCCGAAATCGTATTTATTTGATCAAATATCGCCCTAAATCGTTCCTTTTGTCATTTTAGGTACTTTTGAGGAGAAATCTGGAAAAGGAGGCATTTTGGACGTTTTTGGAGCATCAAAGTGAAGAAAACGGCAAAGTCTCAAGAATCGGCTAAAAGTTACTCTTGACGGCGTCAGACTTAACTCTGGACGGCGTCATGCCTTGGCAAGAAAAGTGGGATGTGAAATTTACTCATGACGGGCCAGTGAGTTAGCATGTGAATTCTGACGGCGTCACGCTTTAACTAAATCAAGGGCGTCACGGCTTAATTCATAAGGGGACGGCGTCACGTTCAAGAGGTGAGGGCGTCAAGCCTTGATAGGCCAGAACGGATTTTGGAGAATTAAAGAGGGACGGCGTCAAGATGGTCATCCGAGAACCCTAAAAGCGGCGAGGTGACGGCGTCACAATCCATAAGGTGACGCCGTCAGATGCAAAAGTCTATATATAGTTTTCTAATTTTTTGTCATTAGAGGAGAGCTTAGTGTGTGGAATTTTGGGATAAAACCCTAAGACGATTTTAGCTACTTTTTCAAGGCTTTTAGCCTTGAGATCTTCCATGTTTCATTGAAAGATAAGTTATCAATTAATCATTCAATATGTCTATGTGTTGTTTGATTCTATCTTATGCTTGTCTTTTGTTTAACATGTTAGGCTAATTTTATCTTGTGTTTGCTTAGATCTAATGAAACCTAGCTATTGATTATTGGTTGTTAGTGTGTTGTTAGTTGTATTGGATGATTGTTTATCTATGTTAGGCTTAAGAAAACTGGCTAACTTCCTATTCGGTAACTTGCTTGAACGTCTTAAGAAACATGAACCAAACGCGTACTAAAGGTTTTTATGGTTGTATTTAATGCACAAGCGAATTCTAGTGATCCCATGTTAGGAGCTTCCTAGCCGGCTCGACATAGGAGTGAAGTAGGAGCTTGTAGAGTTTGGGGAAGTAAGTACGCCACCCCACGAATGGTATTAAGGAATACACCCGTCATCCACGCAACTAATACACACTAATTAACCGGTAAAAGATAGTTAGGGAGTAAGGAAATCTAAGTAAACACATTTCTCTACACATAAGTTTCTCACCACTTTTTATTTTTGTTATTTTATTTTATTTGCATTTGTAGTAATTTGGGTTAGTTGACTAGCAACTAATTCCGCCCACTCCTTCAAAACCGAGATTTTACTTGCTTTTATAAAAATTATAAAAACATAAAAAGAATCTTCCTCAATCCTTAGACCTAATTAGAGTAGCCTTTCATACCTAACGAACACTATTCCCTGTGGAGAACGATCAATCCCCCGTACTTACCACTACACTATACTACATCGGTCAGGTACACTGCCTGGTGGGGTTGTAAGCCTCTTGAGATCCCTCGAGAGGTAAAACCTGTTGTAAGGTTACAAAACCACGCATCAGGGACGAGTCAAGCTACGTGACTCGTTAATAAACAAAGCGCTTCGTGGGAGGCACCCCATGCTTATCCATCTATCTTCTTTCTATTTTCTTAATAAAAGTGAGGAGGGGCTTCCTTTTCCATATCTTGTGTTTCGTGGTTTTTGTGATGTGTCCAGGATTTGCCCGAATAATGAAGACTCTCGTGCTCGTGGTTTGCTTCTCTCCACTCGAGTTTCATCATTCGTTGCTCATCCGATATCCTTAATCTTATCGTGCAACGTTTATCTTTGGCATAATTAATAAACGGCCTTAGATTTATGTAGGAGAACCCTTACCTTTAAGACATTGGGGACAATGTCTCGTTTTAGTCTGGGGGGAGGGGGTAAGCTTTTGATTTGATTTTTGCCTTGCATTTTTTGCTGTTTACTCATGCAACCCCGTTTTTCCTCCAAAAAATGAAAAAAAAAGTCCAAAAAAATGAGAAAATTAAAAAAAAAAAAAAAAATTGCAAAAATATAATAAATTTTGACATTTTGTTGACTTTCCGCTGGTGAGAGTAGGAATAAAATTTTGACCTGATCGGGCGTGTTGAGCCCTAGCTTGTCTCCTTAACCAATCGGCTAAGCATTCGCGGATCTTATTATTTAAGATTTTAAATTTGCGAAGAACGAGAAATGATAGAGTTGTTTATAAGTTAGATTGCTAAACGTGGAGTAGTTGGTTCTCTTTAGAGCTCATCGAAGTTACTTGTGGCCTTTTGCTCCCACAAAATTGTTTCACCATATATAACTGTAAGAATAATTAAAGATGTTAGGTTTTGCCGATGATTAGTTCTTGGTCTTCTTAAAAGAATCCTGGCGTTAAAAGTTGGGTACACATCAATGTTACTTAATAAATACGTTTAATAATAATAAGTTAAGTGCTCTAAGCTACGGATTCGAGATCGGGCCTTGGATCCTTATTTCCGGAAGGCGTTTAGGTCTTGGCTACCTTCTTGCACCGGCCCTTGGACCTCTAGTTCAGGAATGTGTGAGGTCTTGGTATAACCACCTTGGATCCTCATTTCAGGAATGTCTAGAGTCTTGGAATACTCCGTTGTAACGGCCATTGAATCCTTTATTCCAGAAGGTGTAAAGTCTTGGAACTAAACCGTGAAGATCCGTCGTTTAGGGTACGTAAGTGAAAAGTTAGTAAAAAATAAAAAATAAATAAATAAAAAATGGTGATGAATGAAAAAGAGAAAAAAATGCAAAAGTAAAAAATATAAATAAAAACCTTGATGTGGACCTCATTTTCAAAGCAACGGTTCTCGAGAGAAGATTGAAAACTACTTAGCGTCTTAATTTAGTATCTTTATCGGACTAAAAACCTATCGAAACGAGAAAATATGAAGCAATTCATTTCTCACCAAAAATAAAATAAATAGAGGCAAATTAGAAAAATGGGAGCAAGAGGTAATTACACAAGTAACTTCCATGGGTAGTGTTGGCATCTAACTTGTAAATAACAATGATTTCGTTTTTAAGCTTAGTTTGGGGGCTCGTGAAAAATCAGGGACGACGAATTTTATCCGTATGGTCACTTCTTTATGAGTCGTGTTTCCTACTCGTTGACCCCAAAAGTTATTGATAGATAATGATTGTCAACAAAGCCGTCACATGATAATAAGAAAAATACAAAAAATAGAATAAAAGGAAAAATGCGGAGTTTTTTAGAACCTAAAGATTTCTTAATTTCTTTTGAAAATTTTGCTACTTCTTAAAGTTAGTAAAAAGATATCGAAAATTTTTGGTTTTGAAAACGTGTTTTTATAACATTGCGTGAGGACACTGCAATATCTTAGTCTGGGGGAATTTTGGTATGTGCTTATTCACATACCTTTTATTTGCCAAATTAAGACCAAAACAACCAAAAACTAACCAAAATGCCAAAAATATTTGTGTTTTTGTGTTTGTTTAAATGCAGGTACGGATATTTAGAAACATGGACAAAATCAAGCAAAAAACCAGAAAACACGAGCACGAGATTTAGAAAAGATATTTATAGCCGGAACCGGGGAAGAAATCATCAAAGAAAAATAAATTTGAAGAATTGGCAATTTCAGTCCCTCAACTTTCAGAAGTTGTCAAAAATGGTCCCTTGAAGAATATTTAGAAGAAATGACCACTCAAGCCCTCCAAGAATTAAAGAAAGACAAATATGGCCATTGGATTACACTTTGGAAACTTGGCAGAAACAGTCCCAGGAATTTTCAGAATTTCAGCTTTGGTCCTTAAAGTTTACCAATTTTTCATTATTAATCTAAACCTTTTAATAACCCAAAAGAACTAAAATACCCCAAAACACTACCCCAACCCAATCCAGCCCACCTAGCCCAATTACCACCTCAGCCCACTGCTAAAATAAATAAACCCAAAACCGGATCAAACTATTATAACCCACACCCGTTTTCCTCTATTTTAACCCGAAGGTCACACAAATAATACCAAATCAACCATCAACTAAAATACCCGCCAAAAACTTACCCCAGCACTTTTCACCCTTCGTCCCTAATTTTACCCTGCTCCCTCTCTCATTAATTACCTCACCCTAAAGCCTTCTAGAAGCGCTGACAAGTCAGATAATGCCAGGTGGCAAAAACCCAGCAATAGCATTGGCTATTCCTCCACTAATCATGATCAAACGGCTTAGATTGAAAGGAGTGGTGCCCAAGTTGGATCCAAGGGCTGATTTTGAGAGTCTAGGAGGTTCCTTATGAAACCCTAGCTTCCTTGGTGCCTATAAATAGCAGCCTCTTCCTCACAACAAAGAAGAGAATTTTTAGAGTCTAGTTTAGGGTTAAGTTAGGGTTGGTTTTATTGAGTTTTTAAGTTGTAATCTTCAATTTAGTGTTTTTAAGTTTTGTAGTGATCATTTGTACTAAAGTTTAATGATTAATGAAATTTTCCTTTAATTTTGTTCTATAATCTTTTTTTGAGTACTCTGCTTATGTCTTTTGATAGTATTAGTAATAGCTAAGAATAGCTTGTGTTCTGTTTTACAATCTTCCTTGAAGCTTTTTAAAAGCTTTTTCCTTAAATATTTTCATAGTCCTGATTTTCATTAAAAGAAAAAGTCCAAAAAAAAAAATAGAAAAAATATTCAAAAATACAAAAATATTTCACAAACAGCTTGAAGAAAGCTCTTTTCCATTTGTATAAGCTCATTTCAGTTCTCTGCCATTAAGTTGGTGCTTCTGTTTAGCTGAGGCCAAAAGTGAGTTCCAAATTTCCATTTCTTAGTCTAAAAATTGCATAATATAGTTAAATAGTGTAGTTTTGTGATACTTAGCTTGTATACTGTTCATGTGCTTATTTCTGTCTCAATAGTGCTTAATCTGAATTATAGTAGCTTATTTTGTCATACTTGAGCTTGTTTTATAGTGGTTAGGTGCTTATTCCTGTTTTTACTCAAAAAGTCATTAAAAACCAAAAACAGTCAAAATTAGCTTCTAGCTTATCTAGTGCTTATTTAATAATAGAAAGTTGCATATTAGGTAAGCTATACAATCAGTGATCATCAGTTTATTGGCTTATATTGGTGAGTAGTGGTTTAAAACTTCAAAACAGTTTTCATTAGGGTGTTTGGAATAGGGGCCTTTTTGGTCAAATCAGCTATAGTACTGTTCATTGGTTATTATAGATACTTCACTCTTGCTAAAAGTAGTTGGTATAAGCTGTTTATTGGATCTCTTAAGCTGTTTTGAAGCATTTTGAAGTGTTGAGTTTGATAGTGCAAACATAGAAATTGAACTGCTCATATAAGCCTCTTATAAGCTTAAGCTTATCTGGTCTTTATCTTTGCTATTTTTGGGTACAATTTAGTGGTATAAGTGCATTTTCAAGAGTTGGGTTGGTTTCAAGTTGATTTGAGGACATTTAAGCCCATTTTGCCCAAACTGCCATCACAGATCCATACCTGCAGTCTGCATATATGCACTGTTCTGTTCCTAGCAGCCCCTCTTCTCAGCTCATTATCTGCTTATTTACTTGTGCGAATTGCTTGATTTTTGGTTTTCTAAGTAGCTTGTAGTATAAGCTTTTAAGTTCTGAGCTTAGATTTCACTTAGTAGCTTAATAGATAGCTTAAAAATTGGCTGCAAGAAGGCATATTGGAACTGATTGGTCCTAGTCAGGATCAGTTTTGCTTATCTTGGAATTCAGCTTATTAGCTTATTTAGGGTAGCTTATCAGATTAAAATTGCTTAATTAAATTTCTTTTAGTCCCTCTTAGCTTAATTGACCTTTAACTTTCAGCTTGTAGCTTATTAAGTAGCATTTTAATTTTCAAAATTTCATTTCAAGTTTTTAGCCTAAAATGCTTTTAGTTTCAGCTTAATCTGAGCTTATTTAAGTTTTTCTAAAAAGTTTTTTTCACAAAAGTTTAGTATTTTTATATGTTTAATCATTTTCCAAAAGAAAAATTACAAAAATAAAATAAATATAAAAAAAGAGCAAAACCTGGGACTCGAACCCAGGCCTCCTCACTCACACACACATGCTTTACCGTTATGCTCTAGTTATGCTCAAGGGAATATTTGCAACATTTAATTCTTATCATTGATCTCCCATTTTGCTTTAATAAGTTGTTTAGCTTAAATTCTGCTTATTCCCTTTAGCTTTTTCAAATATTTTATTTTACTTACATTTGGAATATCTCAAAGTACTTTTCAGTAAATTTTCAGATTTTTCTCTTTTCATTTAATATTTTTAATCATTTATTTTCTTTAACTTAGTTTTTAATTCATAAAAATTAAAATAAAAATCAAAAAAATATAATTCTTTTTTCTAAAATTTTCTTTTACTGAATAGGACTTAGGAAAATTAAGTTTGCACCCCTAGGATTAATATTTCATCATTTTCACTTTTAAACTCGGGATTAGCCCGGGTTTTACGCGTTTTTAGATTTCCTTTGCGTTTTTAGCCTTAAGCACCTTTAGATTAGATTTTACCTTAGTTAATTACTTTCAGTTATAATTTCATATTTTTAGTTTATAAACCAAAATATCTCACTCTTATCTCACATTCACTACACGTTTCACGATCCCGAAACACAAATTCTATTCAATCTTCATCGGGATAACGACTCGGGTTTTGCATATTTCCTTTGCAATTCCTTGGACTATAATTGAACAAATCAAAGCTAGAGTAGAGTCAAGTGACGATGAAGAGTCTAGCTCAGATAGCGAAGACAAAGAGTACGTCATGGCCGTGAGAGATTTCAAGAAGTTCTTCAGAAGATGAGGAAAGTTTGTTAGACAACCTCGAGAAGAAAGGAAATCCCTCCGAAAAGATCGTGATGACAAGAAAGGCAAAGTAGATAGGAAGTACTTTAGGTGCGGTGGTACTAGTCTCCTAATAGGAGATTGTCCGAAGCCACCCAAGAACAAGACTCAATGAGCCTTTGTTAGTGGTGCTTGGAGTGACAGTGAAGATGATGACGAAGAGCCAAAGAATGACGAAGTTGCTCTTATGGCTCATGACTTTAACGTGGTACAATCTGACTCATCTTACTCCTCTATTAATGATGACACATTAGAAATAGAATACAACAAACTGTGTGAAATTACCCTAAAAATCATAAACAAAAACAAGTTTCTAAAAACCAAAAAGGAATTTTTGAAAAACGAAGTTTATTGGTTAAAAGAAAAATCCATACGGTTAGAAAAGGGTAAAGATGTTAAAGAAACATGTGTTTCATGTCAGCAACTTAAACTAGAAATAGAAACACTTAAGTCCATACAGGAAAAACTCATCAAACAAAATTCTAAATTTAAAAGGTTTGATAAAAACATTAGTTGTATAGATGATCTAATGAAAGTTCAAAAGTTGCCTCATGATAAAACCGGACTAGGTTTTATGAAACTAGGAAACTTAAATGACTTTGAGAAACAAACAGTTAAAGTACAATATACTGTTCCAACAAGGTCAGACTCCCACGGATCTGACGGAACCAAAAATTTGGTTCCGCCAGTGTTGGCCAAAGGTTCCATGGGTACTGTTGATGAACAGAAAGGTTGCACTTCGGACCGTACTGAATTTTTAAAAGTTACAAGAAAACCTAGCACTAGTGCAACTATTAACAAACAAAAACCAGCAGTTGCTGTAGGATTAGGGAAAGTTAAAAATGAGTTTAGGACTAAAACGGTTCAACAGAGACCTAGAACCTCTATTCCCAAACGCTCATTTCCAAAGAGTAACTACAACTCTCAACATCATTATCAAAATATTTAGAACCCAAACATGCCTAGAAAGTATCAAGGTCCCAACTACATGCCATGGAACCCATATCCACTGTTTCCATACATGAATCAAGATAATGCTATGTTTAACCCAAATGGACCCATGAGATATTGGGGACCAAACGCTTGAGTTTCTCTTTAACTTAGGTGTGCTTGAAAGTCGGGTTAGAACCGGACGAGTTGATCAAAGATAGTGAGTGTTCAAGACACATGACGGGAAACAAAGGACTTTTCTCAAACTACCAAGTGTACGACGGAGGTAATGTTATTTTGGTAGTAATCTTAAAAGCAAGATCATCAGAAAATGTATGATCTCTCTTGACTCTCTCACTATTGATGATGTTCCTCATTTAGATAACTTAATGATAACGCTTAAATTGTACATGTTTTTAGGAGCGTTATCGTGGATTTTATGCATATATATTGATCACTTTTATGAACTTATAGTACTTAATGAAGTATAATTTCTATTTTAGGTTCATCGAAGCTCACGACAAAGAAAACCAAGAAAAAGACGAAGAAACGATCAATAAACGAAGATTTAGGCATATACGAAGAATTCCTGACAAAAGCGAGTCTCTTGGAGTATATTCGAGAAGATAAAGTCATGAAGTTGTTACTCTAAAGACTCAAAAATAAAGCACAAGAGGAAAAATGAGAAAAGAAATGAAGAAAAGAAGCTAAAACGAAGAAATAATGGAAGACTCGTTGTTCCCGACACACCTCCACCATTTTAGCCATAATTTGAGCATACGAACTCGGATTTAGATGATTCAAGCGGCCACGGAACCGGGAGAGAAGGATCTACAACTTTCGTGTTTATCATTTCTGGCAAAAATGCTCCATCAAATCGGTATTGGTCCGCAACCGATTCGGATGGTGCTAACTTTTTCATCCATCCGATCGGTATGGTCCCGTATCTGATCGGATGGACCATGATTGTTGAATCTTTGTGTTTGATTGAAATAACCATGGAATAGTTTTGTATACTTGTTTGCATATTATGATAACTTGTGATAAAGGGATGTTTGGATATTTGTAGTGTTTGTTTGGAATATGATGATAACATCATATTTGGTTAAATTGGAACTTGTCTTGTTTATTGTCTTGATTAATCATTGTTGAGTCTAAATGTCGAAAGGGTTCCCAATAGTGGTTGATGAACTCAAATAAGTACATTTTATTACTATCATTTATCCTATTAATTTGACTTGTTTTACTATATTATGTATGAGGATTGATACTTAATCGTTTACTTTTGTAATTCTCAGGTAAAAACAAGCATTTGGTGAAACTTGGCGATTTTGGACTAATAATGGAGCAAAACGTGCATATAGTGAAGAGTCTACTGAAATGAAGAAGATCAAGACTGATCTGCTCCAGATGCGCCGCATCTCACTATCAACATGCGCCGCATCTCTATCAAGATATCACCAGATACGATCCAAGATACAAGAGGACATGCGCCGCATCTAATAAAGAGTTACGCCGCATCTTCTGGCGGTGTACGAATATTCCTGAATATTATAATCTTGGACCCCACGCGAAGTTACGTACATACGCCGCATCTACTTAAGTAGATGCGCCGCATCTTCCCTCAGACACAAACTATAAATACCCCGTAGACCAGACGCATTAAAGAGATTCGGAAGTTCGAAAACCTAAAGACCGAACAGAAGAGAAGGACGAATTCAGTCAAGAAGGCAGCACAAGACACACCCAAATCGAAGATACAAGAGCTGTAAGAAGGTGCTGCATGTATTTAATTCATTAAGTAGTTTTGTTTTATTGTTTTAGCAAACTTTAATTCATCAGGATTGGTGGCTTGTGTAATGTGACAACGGAAAGATTGCACTCCCTTTAATACTTGCTTTCCCATCAATTAAAGTTTATATGTTGATGTCTTTGGTTACTACTTATTAGTGCATTGACCACCTCTGTGTTTATTAGTGGCTTGCGGGCACCCGACTGCGGGACAAGGTGTGGCTCCCACGGTTGTTTCTAAATTGATCACTTAGGAATAACTTTTAGACATAAGTCGTCATTAAGGGTTTACTCGCCGATAAGAATAGGACCAACGAGAAAGGGTTAATTACATACACTTCATATAAAGCTATCAATAAAACAAGTGACAAACTACTTAATCATAAGGACAGCCCTCTTATTGTCTCTAGTATCTATCTGTGTACGTGTGTGCTACTTGCTGATTCGTGCCTATTTGTTTATTTTATTATTTAATTGCAAACAAAACTGTGCCAGTCTCTCAGGCTGAAACCCCCTTGCGTTAGGATATTAAAATACTGATTAGATTAACGAGATTATACGTTCCACTCTTAGTGATCGACACTCTACTTACCATTATCTTCATACTGACCGGGTACACTGCTCGTTAAGTGTGTGTGTTATTGATAAGTCGGCTAAATATAAATTTAAAACTTGAGTAGGCATTAAAACTGCTAAACCGCAACGACACATCACGCGCATCAAGTTTTTGGCGCCGCTGCCGGGGAGTGAATTGTTATTTTCTGTTAATTTGATTAGTATTTTAATTAGGTTTTTCTTTTTATTAGATTAATTGCATCATTGTACTATTTTGCATATTTGTTGTATTGTGTGCTATTTGTTTTCTTTTATTTTTGCTTTTATTTGTTTTTATTTTTGTGTGTTTTATTTTTGTTTCGTGTGTTTTATTTTTTGTTTTTATTTTTCGTATTTTTCTGTTCTGCTATCGTTGTACTGTGCTAAATCAAACGATACGGCGCATCTGATCTCTCAGATACGGCGTATTGCGTTTAATTTTTTTTTTAATACAACGCGTTTAATTAATTCGATACGACGCATCTTTTCCCCAAGATACGGCGTATCTGTTTTTAACAAGAAAATTTTTCTAAGCGATAAAGTAATACGACGCATCTGCTTTTGTAGATACGGCGTATCTGTTTTTGATAAAAAATTTTCTAAAACATTAACGCCATACGACGCATCTTCTTTTGAAGATACGGCGTATCTATTATTTTAATTAAAAACAGTTTGCGAATTATTAAACAAAATACGGCGTATCGATCTCTATCGATACGGCGCATCTTACTGAATCAAAAATCTTTTATTTTTAAACGTAACGAAAATACGGCGCATTAACTTTCGTTAATACGACGCATTTAATTTTAATTAGATAAATTGATTTTTGATTGATTAATTCGATACGGCGCATTCATAAATTCTAAGCGGCGTATCTATTTTCTGAATAAAGTCTGATTTAATTTTAACGATCATAAGATACGGCGTATCCAACTCTTTGGATACGGCGCATCGTCTGCAGATATCAGCAACTTTTATTTTTCTAATTTCCGAACGGAAAATACTCCGACTTACCCTTATACCTGGAAACTTTTACTTTGAAATCTTCTTGTCCTTAATTTTCAGGAACGATGTTCGATATTTTCCCAAACTGGTTCGGAAAGGCCCAAAGAAACCTCACTATGGAAGAGTTTGCACTACTAATCGCTGAAGCCAATGAAAAAGAACATCATGAAGCAAGAAACTTTATCACTGAATTCAAAGGCAGTCATGAGCTGTTACTAAAGGAACAAAACAATATGATCAATGGGTTGGCAATTGAAGTGCACCAATTGTCAACGGTGCTTAACAAGGTTCTTTTGGTAAGGCACGATCTGAAAGGAATTACAACTAGAGGCGGAAAGTCAACCTTTCAAATCGGAGAGACGCCCGAGGATGACAGTACAAACAAAACTTCCCCTGAATCTTTATCACCTGAGCAAGAGCAACCTAAAGAGACTGATCCAGAACCTGTGACCAGAAAAGAACCTTCTGTTGAACCTAAACGATCAACACCACCTTTCCCACACAGGGCAAGGATAGAGAAAGAAGATGCCTATCAAAAGAAATTCCTGGAGAATCTCAAGCAGCTGCAGCTTAGTATACCATTTATGGAAGCCCTAGTGCAAATGCCAAAATATGCTAAATATCTGAAGAGCTTGCTTACAAACAAGTCTAAACTCGAAGAGGCTTGCACCATAACAATGGGGAAAAGAAGCTCAGCGGCGTTGCTCAACAACCTTCCATCAAAAGAAAAAGATCCAGGGAGTTTCACTATTCCTTGTCAGATTAAAAATTTGCATATTGAAAATGCTTTAGCCGACCTAGGAGCTAGTATAAGTCTTATGCCCTCTTCTATGTATGATAAATTAGGTCTTGGTGAACCAAAACCTACTAGGATGTGCTAAGAACTAGCTGATAGGTCCATACAATACCCATTAGGAATAGCGGAAAATATATTAATAAAAGTTGATAAATTTGAATTACCTATCGACTTCGTTATCCTTGATATGCCTGAAAATTCTAGAACTCCTATAATATTAGGAAGACCATTTTTGGCCACTGCTAGGGCCATGATTGATGTTTTTAATAAAAAAATAACTCTTACCATAGGAAAAGATGAGGTTGAGTTTAACATGGAACAATCTATGAGTAAAGATAATTCCGATGATGATGAATGCTATAACATCGATGTTTCTGATGACACGATTAATCAATTTACTCAGAGATTGTTAAAAAATAATTTGCTTGATTCTTTTCTGCTTAAAAATTTAGAAAACACTATTGCTATAGAAGATCAAGTTGATGAGAATACTATTGATTATAATTTTGCTGCTGATTCTGCTGTATATAACGCGATGCGGCGCATCGAAAACCTCGATGCGGCGCATCTATCCGATGACAGCAGCGATATAATTAAAGAACAGGTTTATTCCGCTAGTGCTACTGAGATTGATAATGTTAAGCCTGTGCTTAAGGATCTTCCTTCTACTTTAGAATATGCTTATTTAAACGGAAATACTAATTCACCCGTTATTATTGCATCTGACTTAACGCCAAAAGAAAAAGAGTCTCTTTTGCAGGTATTATATAAACGAAGAGGAGCATTAGCGTGGAGTATGTCTGATATTAAGGGAATTAGCCCGTCATTTTGTACACATAAAATCCTTATGGAGGATGAATTCAAACCAACTATCCAACCTCAAAGGCGTTTGAATCCAAAAGTCCAAGATGTGGTGAAAAATGAAATCGTAAAGTTACTTGACTCCGGACTTATCTACCCAATTTCCGACAGCTCGTGGGTCAGTCCTATCCACGTTGTACCGAAAAAAGGAGGAATGACAGTAGTACTCAATGACGACAATGAGCTAATCCCTTCAAGAACCGTTACCGGATGGAGAGTTTGCATTGACTACCGCAAACTCAATGATGCTACGCGAAAAGATCACTTCCCTCTTCCATTTATTGATCAAATGTTAGAAAGACTATCAGGATATGATTATTATTGTTTTTTGGATGGTTTTTCAGGTTTCTTCCAAATACCCATTGCCCCCGAGGATCAAGAGAAGACGACTTTCACCTGCCCTTATGGAACCTTCGCCTATAGGAGAATGCCGTTCGGACTATGCAACGCCCCTGCTACTTTCCAACGTTGTATGACGGCTATCTTCCATGATATGGTAGAAGACTTTATGGAAGTCTTCATGGACGACTTCTCGGTGTTCGGTAACTCATTTAGTGATTGTCTCTTTAAACTTGATAAAATGCTTGCTAGGTGTGAAGAAACTAACCTTGTTCTTAATTGGGAAAAATGTCATTTTATGGTTAGAGAGGGAATTGTATTAGGACATAAGATTTCTGGGAAAGGTATAGAAGTCGATAAAGCTGAAATTGATGTAATTGCCAAACTACCTTACCCCACTAATGTAAAAGGTGTTAGAAGTTTTTTAGGGCATGCTGGATTTTATCGTAGGTTCATAAAAGATTTTTCAAAAATATCTAGGCCTATGACCCAATTATTGCTAAAAGATGCGAAGTTTGATTTTTCTGACGATTGCAAAAAGGCATTTAATATACTTAAAGAAAAACTAACTTCCGCACCTATTATAATTTCGCCGGATTGGAATTTGCCTTTTGAATTAATGTGTGATGCTAGTGATTATGCTGTTGGAGCTGTACTTGGCCAAAAGATAGATAAGAAATTTAAGCCAATTTACTATGCTAGCAAAACTTTAAATAATGCCCAAGAACATTACACCACCACGGAAAAAGAACTTTTAGCAGTAGTTTTTGCATTCGATAAATTTAGATCATATCTTATATTGTCAAAAACTATGGTTTACACTGACCATTCTGCTTTGAAGTATTTGTTCAATAAACAGGATGCCAAGCCTAGGCTTATTAGGTGGGTTTTATTGCTCCAAGGATTCGATATTGAAATTAAAGATAAAAAGGGTGCCGAGAATCTAGCTGCTGACCACTTATCTAGACTTGAAAATCCTGATATGGAGGTGCTTGACGAAAGGGAAATAGCTGATGACTTTCCTGATGAACACCTTATGATGGTAGGAATTAAGAGTAATAATAATGGACCATGGTATGCCGACTTTATAAACTTTATTGTTGCAAATGAAATTCCAAAAGGGCTAACATCCGACGAGAAAAGGAGGTTTATAACTCGCTCTAGCGAGTATATTTGGGATGAACCTTATGCCTTTAAATTATGTCCTGACAATATTATACGAAGATGCGTAGATGGTGATGACATTCCAGCAATATTGGCACATTGCCATTCAGGGCCAACAGGGGGACATCACGGTGCAGTAGTCACAAAAAGACAAATCCTTGACGCGGGATTTTATTGGCCCACTATGTTGGAGGATGTGAAAGATTATATAAAAGGATGTGATGCGTGTCAACGATCCGGAAATATTACATCAAGAAACGAAATGCCGCAAAACTATATCCAGGTATGTGAAGTTTTCGACATATGGGGATTAGACTTCATGGGACCGTTTCCTGAATCTAAAGGTAATAAATATATTTTGGTTGCTGTTGATTACGTATCAAAATGGGTCGAAGCACAAGCATCTCCAACAAACGACAGCAAGGTAGTTCTTAAATTTTTACAAGGTTTGTTCTCTAGGTTTGGAATTCCTAAGGCATTGATTAGTGATAGGGGAACACACTTTTGTAATCACCATCTTGGAAGAGCCTTGCAAAAATATGGAGTGTATCATAGGGTTTCCACCGCATACCATCCTCAATCAAATGTTCAAACTGAAGTAACCAATAGAGCTATAAAACGAATTCTTGAAAAAACGACTGGTTATAATCCTAAAGGATGGTCTGACAAGTTGAATGATGCTTTATGGGCATTCCGTACAGCCTATAAGACACCAACGGGATGCACTCCATTCCGTCTTGTATACGGAAAAGCATGCCACCTGCCGGTCGAAATTGAACAAAGTGCATATTGGGCTTTAACGAATTGTAATATGGATATGGAAGCTGCAACGAAGAACCGTTTCATGGAGCTTAATGAACTCTATGAACTAAGAGATGAGGCCTACAAAAATACTAAAATCTACAAAGAAAGAACTAAAAGATGGCATGACTCGAGGTTACGTGGAGATAAAACGTTTGCTATCGGAGAAAAAGTGCTACTATTTAATTCTAGATTAAAGATGTATCCTGGTAAACTTAAATCAAGATGGACGGGTCCGTTCGTTGTCAAGAAAGTATATCCATACGGAACCATTGAAATATGCGATAAAAATGGTTATATATTCAAAGTAAACGGGCAACGTGTAAAGAAATACTTTGATAATAAAATTGAGGATAATGAGAGCGAGGTGGTGGAGTTTGAACCCGACGTAATAGAGTAAAGAGCTGAACGTGAGTCTAACTTGAAGACTCTGGAATAAAGACAAGTGCTGACCGGGAGACAACCCGGATTTATCTTTTATTATTCTGTTTTCTGTGTCGAGTCAGTCCAGGCCGCACGAAGATACGGCGCATCTCAGTCCTGAGATGCGACGCATCCTCTGCAATGGTCATATCTTATTTTATTTTTCTGCATTTTTTATTTTTCGACTTTAAAACTATTTATCAGTTTATTTTAATGCGGCGCATCCCTGGTTAAGGATGTGGCGCATCTTTATTCTGATCCGTATTTATTCCAGGCTCGATACGGCGTATCTTCTTCAATAAGATACGGCGCATCGACTGACCTGATGATTTTCAGTTTTAATTTTTAAGTTTTATTTTTCCTAACTACTAATGTATTATGCAAGTTGAACCTTTCTTATCTTAGGTGTGTTTTAAAGTGTTGGTGGTATTATAGTTTTCTGGATTTCCTGTGGATACATCAAGTATGAAGCTTTAACGTTCTAATCCACAAGAAGTTGATTTTTGCTCTTACACTAATGGAGGATCATACCGAGCAAATCTCAGGGGAGTTTTTCCGTTCTAATTCTTTTATTTCCAGTTTTTAACCTTTTATACAAACAACGAGGACGTTGTTTAACTTAAGTGGGGGGATAGGAGAATTAGAACACTTAACAATTACTTGTCCTAAACTTTTTCAAAAATTATGCTTAAAATGTGCTTAATATATCAAACTTAAAAAAATTTTAGCATGTTTTTGTTTAAGATCTAAGTTGCATAACTGCACACATGACGTTATTTTCAAAAATTGTGATTTTTACAAAATTCACAAATCTATGAGTGTGCCGGTGACTTGTAAACTTTAGAACTTGGCTTGTATACTATTCGAGACCACCATAATGAGTATTATTTATTTAATTGGAATGACTTGTCTAAATTGGTAAAATTCTAGGATTACACCAAATAGCCTTTATATGTTATGTGTTATTAACTAGCTACACTGGTTAGTTAACCCCCGTATAAACCCTTTTGTTACTCTCATTTTAAGAGTAAGATACCCCTAGAAAAACCCTCAGAGCCATTCCTTTCGTTTCTTACACCTATGTTTAAAATGTTTCGTTACACCTTAAACCTTAGCCTACCCTGTAGATTAGAATCCGTGGTTGGTTAATTGCTATAGGCAGAGTGTGTTTCCTTACATTACCTGTGTTCGCGTGCGTAATTCATTATATATGGTTAGGTCGGGAAATTGCACAATGCAAATTGGAGTGAAAGTAAATATTGTATATTTTTGAGTTTATTTTTCGTGTGTTTACTACTTTCACTATTAGCGTTATTTCTGAAGTTATGAAAAGTATGAATAAAAATTATCCGGAAAGAAAGTTGTAGTGATGTGGTGAAATTTTACACATCTATGTTTATGTTTCAAAAAAAAAAAAAAAAAAAAAAAAAAAAAAAATGAGAAAAGAAAAAGAAAGAAAAAAGAGTTGGATGTTTATTTTAAGCCAACGATGTAAAGTTATGTAAGTGGTTCATATGGCCACTATTTGTTGTACTATATCTATGGATTGAATGGGAATTGGCAGTTATGGGAACGCCAATTAAGGTTTATTCTTTGATTAAGATTTTGTTGAGTATAATTCGTGTCTACCTAAAGCGTGTGTTTCAAGTGTTAAAGCGTGAGTTATTCAATGATATGAGTCTTATTCATGGGATGGTTGGGATAGTGATTAACCACACTTAGGATTTTAATTTATTTGTTTTGTTTATTTTTATTTTTATTTTTACACCAATTTATATCCCAAATGTTATCCATACCCTGTATTGTTCTTTATCCAACCGAACCTTTGATTTATTGAGATTAGGGATTTGAGCAATCTTAAGTATCGTAGTCGTGGATTCGGCTATGTATTTATGATTTTGTCGCCCTTTTTGATATATTATTATTGGTGAAGTTTGGACCTATCTTTAGCCTATTCGAGTTAAGGATTGAGCAATTGCAAGTATCGTGTTCGTGGATTCGATCATGTATTTGTGATTTTGTCGCCTTTTCTGGAATTTGAG
This sequence comes from Artemisia tridentata subsp. tridentata, assembly GCA_021014915.2. NCBI lineage: Eukaryota > Viridiplantae > Streptophyta > Magnoliopsida > Asterales > Asteraceae > Artemisia > Artemisia tridentata. Next base: position 98,227,710 of record CP139509.1, on the reverse strand, counting down.
ATCGATAGTGAAAAGAGAATAATTAACCCTTAAGCCTAAAAACCCTTTTTACCGCTTTAGACTTGTTATTCCTTAGCTTTAGTGGTGGAGATGTGTATACTTGCCAAGCTTATGATAGAATATTCGTCGCGACTGGACAGTTAAACGATTAGATTTGCTTTTATCGACTTATTTTATTTTACTTCTAATTCGTTAAGTGTTTAGTTGTGTGATTACGAAATAAACGAATACATGCTTAAATATAAAAATAAATCCTAACATCTTTTAGGATACATTTTCATGAGATTTAATCTAAGGTTTACTTGGGGACAAGTAAAGTTCAAGTGGGGGGATATTTGATGAACTCAAATAAGTACATTTTATTACTATCATTTATCCTATTAATTTGACTTGTTTTACTATATTATGTATGAGGATTGATACTTAATCGTTTACTTTTGTAATTCTCAGGTAAAAACAAGCATTTGGTGAAACTTGGCGATTTTGGACTAATAATGGAGCAAAACGTGCATATAGTGAAGAGTCTACTGAAATGAAGAAGATCAAGACTGATCTGCTCCAGATGCGCCGCATCTCACTATCAACATGCGCCGCATCTCTATCAAGATATCACCAGATACGATCCAAGATACAAGAGGACATGCGCCGCATCTAATAAAGAGTTACGCCGCATCTTCTGGCGGTGTACGAATATTCCTGAATATTATAATCTTGGACCCCACGCGAAGTTACGTACATACGCCGCATCTACTTAAGTAGATGCGCCGCATCTTCCCTCAGACACAAACTATAAATACCCCGTAGACCAGACGCATTAAAGAGATTCGGAAGTTCGAAAACCTAAAGACCGAACAGAAGAGAAGGACGAATTCAGTCAAGAAGGCAGCACAAGACACACCCAAATCGAAGATACAAGAGCTGTAAGAAGGTGCTGCATGTATTTAATTCATTAAGTAGTTTTGTTTTATTGTTTTAGCAAACTTTAATTCATCAGGATTGGTGGCTTGTGTAATGTGACAACGGAAAGATTGCACTCCCTTTAATACTTGCTTTCCCATCAATTAAAGTTTATATGTTGATGTCTTTGGTTACTACTTATTAGTGCATTGACCACCTCTGTGTTTATTAGTGGCTTGCGGGCACCCGACTGCGGGACAAGGTGTGGCTCCCACGGTTGTTTCTAAATTGATCACTTAGGAATAACTTTTAGACATAAGTCGTCATTAAGGGTTTACTCGCCGATAAGAATAGGACCAACGAGAAAGGGTTAATTACATACACTTCATATAAAGCTATCAATAAAACAAGTGACAAACTACTTAATCATAAGGACAGCCCTCTTATTGTCTCTAGTATCTATCTGTGTACGTGTGTGCTACTTGCTGATTCGTGCCTATTTGTTTATTTTATTATTTAATTGCAAACAAAACTGTGCCAGTCTCTCAGGCTGAAACCCCCTTGCGTTAGGATATTAAAATACTGATTAGATTAACGAGATTATACGTTCCACTCTTAGTGATCGACACTCTACTTACCATTATCTTCATACTGACCGGGTACACTGCTCGTTAAGTGTGTGTGTTATTGATAAGTCGGCTAAATATAAATTTAAAACTTGAGTAGGCATTAAAACTGCTAAACCGCAACGACACATCACGCGCATCAGGTTCCCAATAGTGGTTGATTTCAATTCATTAGTCGACGAATGTTTTGGTCTTGTACTTTGTGACAATTGTATGAGAAACTTAATAAACATAACAAGTGAAAGTTTAATTTAGATTAAGGGTCGAAAGACATCTTTTGAATATATGTTCTAATCATATTTCAAGTAAATGGAACTTCACGAATTAATAACATCAAAGTCTAAAGTTCGAAAGGATTCTTTCTTGTTATAGGCATAAGGCTCATGACATGACCATTTGATTGAGGCTTATACATATTTGATTTATAAAACACAAAATTATTATTGGTTCTAAAGGTCGTAAAGATTACTTTTGATAATATGTTTTTCAAACTAACCATCCTAATATCCATGTGATCATTTGTCCAAACATGTATGTTCTTTGTGTGATTGTTCTTATATTGCTTTTCTTGTTGGTTTAATCCGTGACAATCATAACCATCAACTTGTTACTTGCTTAAACAAACAAACGACACTTGAGTGCAACCAAGTCTCTTGGGACGACCTTGACTTACCAACCCCAATACTACATATGACTAGGGTATACTTGCCCGAATGTGTTCCTAGTTAATCGGTAATTCTTGTTTATAAATTTAAAGCTTCGATGGAGCGCATCAAGTTTTTGGCGCCACTGCCGGAGATTTGGTTTTTGTTCTTAGGTGTTTGTTTGTTTGCTTGTTTATTCGTTTCCTTGATATATTGATCGATTGCTTGTTTGCTAATTTGTTAGAATGCTATATTGCTCTTGCTCATAAATGATTATTTCTTTGTTATTGTTTGATTGCTTTCTTGCTTGTTTTCTCATGATGATTGCTTAATTGCCTCTCTTGCTCTTTGTCTAAAAAAAAATTTCTCATTTCTCATAATTGCTTAAATGATCTTGGCTTAAAAATCAAATTTTTTTATGTTGGGATTTTGTTTCATGTGTTCTAAAAATACGCATTTAAAAGTTTGCTAAATGTGCTCGAAAGTGTTTGCGAAAAAACCACCCAAACCACTCCAACTGATCGGTCACCACCCGTAACCGATTCGGTTGGAGGCTTTTGAACCAATTTTTTTTTTCTAGTTTGTGTTTTTCTTGTTTTGTGAGTTTTATGTTTTATATGTTATGTGATCTCTTGCATGTCTCTATGTTATTTGTTCGTGTTCTTCTTGTTCGGATTAGTTTCATATTAATTTTGAATAAGACTATCTTGTTTTAGATTGTTTTGTTTTGATTTGTGTTACGTGATTAATTATGTTTACTTGCGTCTATGTGCTTGTCATTTTTTGTGATTGTGCTTTTATTTGCTTATTTTTGTTTTAAGTGTCGTATTATGTTCTTCTAGTACATATGTGTTTATGTGTTTTATTTACTTGTGTCTATTTTCGTATTCGTTACCTTATGTCTTTTTGTTTTATTTTGTCAATAAAAGTTTATAACTGAAACTTATTAAAAAAAAAAGAAATTTGGTCACCAGAGTGCCAACCGAATCGGATGGAATCCATGCCGATCGGTTGGAGCTCTCGGTAAAAATTGGCCCAAGGGAAACCAACCCAACTGATCGGTTAGATCCTCTGACCGATCGGATGGACCAATCAGTAAAAAAAAAATGTTATTTTCATTTTTCGTATTTTGTTCTTGTGTGTTTGTGTTTAGATCGAATAAGTTTAAATGTCTTTTGGTTTTTGCAAGAGCGTCATTTCTTTTATTCTACTTAAATTTGTTTTTTTTTTTTTTTCATTTTAAATTTTGTTAATTTAGTACGTTGTGAATAAATAAGTACTTGTTTTAAAAATAAAAATGTTTTGAACTTTGTGGGTATGTTGACTGGAAACCCTTACGAGACTTCACTCGTCCGCTCGGGCCACCGAGGGGTTTAAAAGGCTTGTTGCATACGCTAAATGCAACCGTGATGCCTATGAAAGTGAGTTTTAGAATTTTACGCGTTTTTTTGTAGTTTAGTTTATTTTTGCAGATTTAATAAGCTCTTGGAGATTGGATTATTGGTGATATTATACTTGGTGTGGAGATGTTTTGTTGAATGAGAAATTGATTGATCTCATAAGCTTATGCTAGCATTTGCTTAGCATCTTATCATATGGAGTTCGATCGCGATTTCTTGGCCCGGGAAGTTTCGTTTCTCTTGGACTATTTATTTATTTATTTTCCCAATTTTACATGCTTTGAAGTTAATTTTCATTACATTTTGGACAATGCTTAACTTAAGTGTGGGGGGGAAGTAAATAGAAAAAACGAAACTACTTTTCAAATTTATAATTTTTGGGGCCAATTTAAAATTTTGTATACTTGTTTGCCCTTGTGATCTAATTGTTTTCACGCTTTTAAGATAATATATTAGAATAACTGGATCAATCCACTGGTGAAATCTGTAATTTTGAAAAAATTGAGATGTGTCCCGATTAATATTGCAATCCATTCTGGGATCGATAACATTTGCTAGCACATATTATAGCCCTTTCCACTAATATGTGAGGATTTGAACCTGTTTCGTATATAGCATACATCTTTTATGCTTGGATCTTTTTCTATGAGTGCGCTGGTGATTTTATTTATTCTAGAACTTGTACTTGTAAATCATTACCAGACCGCAGTAAGATCACATTCGTGTGATATAAGTGTATTCGTGTGATAAAGAGGCATCCTTAGGAATAACACCAAATGGCCATCCGTTTACAAAATAATTTTTGCTAACCACATCGGTTAGTTAACCTCGTATTTGGAACCCATTTGTTAGCGTTTATCTTTAGCGCTAGATACCCATAGTTCACCCTCTGAACCAATCCTTTTCATTTGTGTTATATCCAGAAAAATACAAAAATATTTTACACTTTAAACCTTAGCATAACCCTTAGTCGAAGTCTAAATGGTGGTTGCTAGTTGCTTGGAATGTTGGATTGTTTTTGATGATTGATAGTTAGCCACACTTTGCCAGTTGTGTGTGCAATTCCGACAAAGACGAAGGATGCATACTTCTTATTTGTATTTTTGTGGTGTATGCTTATACGAAGTGTGGGGGGGGGGAGATGTGTATGTATGAAGAAGAAAAAAAAAGTATTAAAAAAAGGAAAAAATAAGAAGATAAGTCATCACAACTATAAGGTGACAATTATAGCTAATGTGCTATATATGAAGATGAAGAAAGAAAGTTATGTGATATGTTGTTAGCCAATGAGCTAAATATGAGGAATATTATTATGGCGAATCGATGTATCGATATGAGAAAGTTCAAAGAAGAGGAAGTTGTTAACTATAATCATTTACAGGTTTGTGGTTTGTTCGGTAACTAGCAACAATGGGACTTAGACTTGACTTTATTTTTCTTTTAAAACCAATTTCATAAATACTCCCATGCCTTATCCCTACCCTTACCAAATTACTTTATTCGTTGTTAGATTTCGAGCATCCGGATATAGTGATGGCTTTGTGAAAATATGTAGTGCATTAATATTTTAGTGACCATCTGGTTTTTGAGTGATCGAATGACGCGCTAGCGATCTAGTGTGTATTTTGGTGACCATCCGTTATGTGAATAGCGCGCCAGCAATCCAAGATATGCCCTAGTGACCATCCGTTGTTCGAGTAAATCAAGAATTCGCGCTAGCGATCTAATATGTTCTTGTATGAGATATTTAAACATAAGCTTGATACAACCTCGAAGCCTGTACATTACAACCCGAATAAAAGACCTCTTTAGATGTTTACACTTGGCGCTTACGCCACGTCGGTGGAATTTTGTTTCTTGTACAAGCCTATGGTAATAAACGGATCATGACTGAGCAATAAGTGTGATTTCTCTTATATATACTCCACTACCTAAATAAATGAGTGATTTATAAAACACTAAATTATTGTTGGTTCTTGATGAGTGTGTAAATACTCATCATTTTATGCCCATTTTAGACCATAAAAATACTGAAAACGGCCAAATACACCATATATTATTGCAAATATCCTTGGTTTGTGTTTTTATGTGTTTCAAGTACAAAAGGATCGAAAACAGGGCGAAAACAGACAAAACCGAGCACAAGATTGGAAAGTCGTGAAAAGCCGGAGCCGGGAAAGGAATTTACGAGTTTGGACCGGGATATTGCTCAAATTATCAAAAGTCAACTCCCAAAAATGTCAAAGTGTCACAAATAGTCCTTGGAGATAAATTTCTAAGTTTGGCAAGAATAGTCCTTGAAATTTCGGATTTGGCAACCTTAATCCCTAAACCTAACTTTAAATCCTAACCATTACTCTTTAACCTAAACCAATAAACCCAAAAACAAACTAATCCAGCCCATAAAATACCCAAGCCCATTAATTAAAATAAAACCCATGACCCGGTTTGGTTTCTCTTAGATATACACCAGTCAAACCAGTTGACCTAAACAAACCTTTCCCTCCTTCACAAGTACACCATCACCATCACCCACACCTATTCCCCATGACCAGACAATAATGTTCCCCCAACACTTTTGCCTCCCCCCTCCTCACATAGCTTCTAGCTAAGTACCAACCCACGTGCTGAGAAAAAAGTTAAAACCCACTTGGTAACTTTTCCCGCCAATTTTGAGATTAACGGCTGGGATTGTTTTAAGATAATTGGACGGGTGGGATATGCTCAAGAGTACTCAGTGAAGCTAATGGGATTGTTATTTAAGAAGAAGAAGACACAGAGAGAAAATTGTCACTGCTTTTAGACCATTTCCTTAGTGTAGATTTTAAATGTAGTTAAGCTTTATTGTTAGTTTAATTTTCAGTCGTATGTAACTTAATTTTCAAGTTCTCAGTTAATTTCAGTAAGCCTTTTTCATTTCAAAAGCTTTGTTCAATTTTCAGATTAATTCAAGTTGATGTTAATTCAGATAATTTAAATCAGTTGTTGTTTAAGTTTCCAAATGCCTCTGCTCTGTTCCCTTTAGCTTATGTTAAGTAATGTTGAGCTTATTGTTAATTCAGTTGGTTTAATTCAGTTTAGATTGCAAAAAGTCAATAATAGTCAACTAAAAGTCAACTTAGCTGATTACTCAGTCTCATGCTTCTTTTCAGCTTAGGTTCAATTGTTTGTTCTTATTCATGTTTGTTTATTTTCCTAGTTGCTTAATCTTATGAATATTCTGGTCTGCTTAGTTTACAAGTAGCAAACAGTCTCACTAAGGGTTGTTTGGTTTATGGGTGAAAACAGGTCAAGCTGACCTCTTATTGCTCATGGGTGGTTTTGTTTGTCTCATTTTCTCTTAAGTGAACTTATTCAATCAGTTTATAGGAAGTTCTTGGTTAAAATAAATCATTTTTAGGATTTTAGTGGTTATTGCTGATTGAGGATTAGTTGCTGAGCTTGTAAGCTTTTCATAAGCTCAGGCTTGTTTCAGGATTGTTTGTAGTGTTTATAGGACCCATTTTATCTAATTTAAGTCATTAACAAGTGCCTTATTTCTTTGGTTTAGAAATAGTTAAATCTGTCCACATTAGGCTTAAGCAGATTGCCCTGCACTTTTTTTGCTTTTTCACCCTTTTCAATCTCATATTTAATATAGTTAAAGTAGGATTTAGCTTTTAAATTTTGTTTTACAAGTAGATTACTAGTTAAGGTTTATCTGTTTTAGCTTATTTTAGCATTTAGAGCTTATCCTATAGCTTTTAATTAGTCTGCAAGTAGCCATGCAGACCTGTTCTTGAACCTGCACTGCTTTTTCCAGTTTTTGCTTTCTTATCCCACCTGATCTAGGACTCAATTAGGATAGCAATTGTAGTTGGATTTTGGGCATTCTTAGTTTTTATGTAGCCTATAGTACTAGGTAGATTTTGCCCCCTTTAGTTTTCCTTTTCCAGCTTATTTAGTGCTTATTTTAAGGTCTGCAAATCTAGGATTTTTCTGCTTTTCTGTCTTGATATTACAGCTGAACTTATTGCTTAATTGGCTTATTCTGTTAGTTTAGTTGTTTTATGCTTATATAAGTTGTTAGAACTGATTTTGAGCTTTTGGTAGTTTCTGGTTTTATTTCGCTTATTTTTAGCTTATTTTCAAACTGCTTATTTGCCCAAAGCAGCTTATTAGGGTTAGACAATTGTTAATTTTATTTTTCCTAGCTTTTAAATATTATTTTAGAATTACTTTAATTTTTTCAGATTTTTCTGTTTTCATTTTCTATTTTTAAATCATTTTAATAGTTTAAATTAGTTTTAAATTCATAATAATTAATTAAAAAGTCAAAAAAATATTTTTCTTTTTCCCAAAATTTTATTTTGTCATTTAGTATGTAGGAAAAATAGATTTGTACCCGTAGAGTTTTTATTTCATTGTTTTGACGTTTTTAGATTCGCGTATTTCCCGGTTTAGTTCGGTTTTCGGTTTTCTTTCACGTTTTTAATTACAAGCATTTTAGATTATCATTCTCCTTGCTTTTTAAATTGTTTTTAATTTACGTTCACTTAGCTTAGATTAGAAACCCAAAAATCCCACTTTTATTAACCATTCACTGCACGCAATCACGATTCGAGATCACGAATTCCATTCACGCCTTCGTTGGGGATAATGACCCGGGAATACAACTTCCACTGTATTCATTTGGGAAAAATAATGTATTGATTCCAGCGAATCAATTTTTGGCGCCGTTGCCGGGGAAGGCTGACGCGAATTTTGAATTCTCGTTTATCGTTGCGTGTTTTGAATCTTCGTAAATATTTTCTCATAAAAAAAAAAAAAAAAAAAAAAAAACCCAAAAAGATTTTCATTTTAAAATTTATTTTCCCTTTATATTTTTCAAAATGTTTCTAAAAAACCAAAAATATTCTTCGTATCCCTCTTATCCGTTTAATTCTTTTTCTCACCCTCTATCCGTTTAATTCTTTTTATGTCTTCATCTTACAACTATGGTTGTGAATGGTGTGGGGGACTTCTAAATGGTGGAAATTGCCCCGGTTGTAGCATTGTAAATTTGGGAAACGGGTTTGTCTATGACCAAAATCCCTACAATGAAACACCCGACCTTTTCAACCAACCCCCACAACATCATATGGAGACATACTTGTGTGAATTTTGTGGAGGTTGTCCTCATCCGGGATATGATTGTCGAACGGGAGACGTGCTTGTCTATGAGCAGAACCCTTATAACAATCAGACACCATCCGGATTTGACACATCTTCATATTATTCACCACCACAACAGTATTACTGTTGTGAATTCTGTGGAGGTCCGCACTATAATTCCGATTGTCAAACGAGGACCCCGCTTGTTTATGAGCATGGTCCTTGTAACAATTATGATTATTCGTATCATGACCAACCTCCACAGTATCAACCAATTCAAACGCAGCCTCAGCCATTTCCTCAAGAATCATTCCAAGAAATTCATAATATTAGGAATGATCTTCTGGATTCTGCTTTCAAAGATGTATTCCAAAAACTTCATGATGTGAGGTATGCATTTAATGCTTGGGCTGCTAAACAGACCAAAGAAGATCGTCATGGTAAATCTATGGAAGATTTACTCGCCATTGAACGTGCAGCACATAACCGTTTCTTATTTAATCAGGCGTGCATGCTCGATGACGAAGATGACGACGACGAGGAGAGTACTATTCCTTTGAGTGATATTATTTCTCAACTCCCTCAGTCTATTGCAATCACGTCCATCCTTCCCTCTCAGTCTAAACCCGATGACTCTTTCATTATGGGGGATGAGCATTCTAGCACTATTCCTGAAAAGGAATCGGACGAATTCAATAAGTCTAGTGCTGAGGACCTTATCCCAATCCCAAGTGAGTCCGAGGATACATCTGACAGTGATAGTGATTGGTCTTTTTATAATGATTATCCTACTGACATTTCAGAGGATTCTTCCGGGATTTTCTCTAACCATCTTTTCAAATCAAATGATGATTTTTCCTCTAGTGATGACGAATCACTTTCTGATGAGGACGTTTCAAATGAAAGTCTCAAAGTCTATTCGAATTCTCTTTTTGAATTTGATGACGAGTACTTTTCTAGCATAAATCCTCTCTTTGATGAAGAGTTAGAGAATAATGAGGTCAAGGACTCTTTTACTCATAAACTTGATGATATGACCTCAACTCTTAATCCCGATATTCTTCCTTCTCCGACATATGTGACGTTGCCCTTTGAGGATCGCCATTATATTGATTTCACATATGTCGTCCGAGTTTTTCTACCTTTCTTCTCCTATAAGGTAGCTTGTCCTCTCACTCTCTCGTTCGGGAATGAGGACAAAGTTTTTGACCCCGGCATCTCCATTCTTTTGAGCCGGATGTATCTCATCGGAGTGGAACTTTCAAGTACTTCAATGTTTATCCAAACATCTTGAATGAAAGTCCGATGGAGATTTTCTTTTCCACATGCTTCCCCAAGAACAAATGAATTCGGGGTCGAGTCAAGCTAGTGACTCGGTTAACAAAAACATTAGCATCACATGGGTGACAACCCATGTTTCTGACTTCTTTCTATTTTCTGACACTAAGTGTGGGGGGATTCCTCTACTGTGCTCTGTTTGTGTGTTGTTTGCCCTTGTTTGCAGGTTTCCCTTGGATCGTGATGATTGCCGCGCCTGTTTTCAATCCAGCCGCCCAATATCCTATCCTTTTGCTAACGTTTATCTAGGGATATCTTTTCGACCTTTTTTTGTGAAAAATAGAGATTTCTGTTCCACACTTGGCTAGTGGTATTACCTTTTTACGTTCTAAGTGGCGGCATAATAGCCGGTACTTTAAATATTGAGGGCAATATTCAATTCTAAGTGTGGGGGGGAATTCTCTCGAATTTTGTCACATGTGTACCTTCTAGTGCCCTAGTACCCCCGTTTTTGGCCAAAAATTTTAAAATTTTTGTCGTTTTTAGATAAGAAATTGCAATAAAAAGTAGTGTTTAGTCTTGATTAGGTTAGAACAAAGGGAATCCCGACTCTACCAGAGTGTTGATCTGGCTGCTTCCTTAACGTTTAGACTAAGGTTTTACGATTTGTGCAAATGAAAATGCTAAGCGTAGAATAGTTGGTTTTCTTTAGAGCTTATACAAGTAATCTATGGCTTTTCCTCCCAGAAGATAACTAATCGGATTAAATACGTGCTGTTTTCAAATGTTTGAACGTTAAAATCATGTTGTTATGCAAAACAAATTTTTATACAATTTTGATATAGAGCCCGAGTTCAACTTTTTATTTTAATTTTTGAGAAAGCATATATATATATAAATAAAAAATAATAATAAAAAATAAAAAAATGAAAAAAAATAAAAAAAATGAAAAAGAAAAATAAGAAAATGGAATGATATTGCAAAATGCAAAAATGGAATGATATTGCAAAATGCAATAAATTTTGATGTTGTGAAAATAAAGATGTGTATGTTAATAAATATGGTAAATTTGCTTTCTCTTAAATTTAAATCGGAAGTTGAACTTGGATTCGTCAATTTTGTATAAAAGTTAAACGGTAATTTAGTAGATTGTTGATTTCAAAGGCCCCGAAAGCTCCGGTATTATTCTCTGTGAGGTGTCAAAAGCCTGGTCACCTAAAACCAACTGGTTTGGGATGTGCCGAGAAGAAAGCCGTTACATGGAGTGATCTCGTTTTTGAGTCTCTAATCTCTAAATGATCGTTTTTTGTTATCTATTTAAGTATTTAATACTAGCGTAGTGGGAATATCCAAAATCTTTGAAATCGAAATTCCGCTGATTCCGGTACTATTCTCTGTGGGGTGTCAAAAGCCTGGTCACCTAAAACCAACTGGTTTGGGATGTGCCGAGAAGAAAGCCGCTACATGGAAAAGGCCCTTTTGATCCTTAGATTTTCGAGGTTCCCGGTAAATTAGTATTTGACTTAAACGAATAACAACCATAATAAATGTCGATTTTTGCGGTCAAAATTTTGAAAATAAGCACAGTTACCTAAATTGAATAAAATTGTGGGAGTGAAAAGTTAAGTTTCGGCTTACATAGATTATTAGTATAAGTAGTGTTAGCATTTTACAAAAACATTTGCGCATTGAGTTTAAGCTTAGTTGGGAGTATAAAAAGAGGATGACGATTACAATTCCCTGGAGACACCCATTTTGTGTGAATCCCGTTCTATGATACCATTTTTGAAAATCAAGCATTTTATTTTAGTTCTAGTTTAAATTTCTTGCATTTAATGAAAAGTCGAAACGGGGTATACTTGATTCCTTTCATTACTTCATATGATCGGATTGCTAGGGACTAGCAATAGCTTAGTGTGGGGGATTGATGAGTGTGTAAATACTCATCATTTTATGCCCATTTTAGACCATAAAAATACTGAAAACGGCCAAATACACCATATATTATTGCAAATATCCTTGGTTTGTGTTTTTATGTGTTTCAGGTACAAAAGGATCGAAAACAGGGCGAAAACAGACAAAACCGAGCACAAGATTGGAAAGTCGTGAAAAGCCGGAGCCGGGAAAGGAATTTACGAGTTTGGACCGGGATATTGCTCAAATTATCAAAAGTCAACTCCCAAAAATGTCAAAGTGTCACAAATAGTCCTTGGAGATAAATTTCCAAGTTTGGCAAGAATAGTCCTTGAAATTTCGGATTTGGCAACCTTAATCCCTAAACCTAACTTTAAATCCTAACCATTACTCTTTAACCTAAACCAATAAACCCAAAAACAAACTAATCCAGCCCATAAAATACCCAAGCCCATTAATTAACATAAAACCCATAACCCGGTTTTGTTTCTCTTAGATATACACCAGTCAAACCAGTTGACCTAAACAAACCTTTCCCTCCTCCACAAGTACGCCATCACCATCACCAACACCTATTCCCCATGACCAGACAATAATGTTCCCCCAACACTTTTGCCTCCCCCCTCCTCACATAGCTTCTAGCTAAGTACCAACCCACGTGCTGAGAAAAAAGTTAAAACCCACTTGGTAACTTTTCCCGCCAATTTTGAGATTAACGGCTGGGATTGTTTTAAGATAATTGGACGGGTGGGATATGCTCAAGAGTACTCAATGAAGCTTATGGGATTGTTATTTAAGAAGAAGAAGACACACAGAGAAAATTGTCACTGCTTTTAGACCATTTCCTTAGTGTAGATTTTAAATGTAGTTAAGCTTTATTGTTAGTTTAATTTTCAGTCGTATGTAACTTAATTTTCAAGTTCTCAGTTAATTTCAGTAAGCCTTGTTCATTTTAAAAGCTTTGTTCTATTTTCAGATTAATTCAAGTTGATGTTAATTCAGATAATTTAAATCAGTTGTTGTTTAAGTTTCCAAATGCCTCTGCTCTGTTCCCTTTAGCTTATGTTAAGTAATGTTGAGCTTATTGTTAATTCAGTTGGTTTAATTCAGTTTAGATTGCAAAAAGTCAATAATAGTCAACTAAAAGTCAACTTAGCTGATTACTCAGTCTCATGCTTCTTTTCAGCTTAGGTTCAATTGTTTGTTCTTATTCATGTTTGTTTAATTTCCTAGTTGCTTAATCTTATGAATATTCTGGTCTGCTTAGTTTACAAGTAGCAAACAGTCTCACTAAGGGTTGTTTGGTTTATGGGTGAAAACAGGTCAAGCTGACCTCTTATTGCTCATGGGTGGTTTTATTAGTCTCATTTTCTCTTAAGTGAACTTATTCAATCAGTTTATAGGAAGTTCTTGGTTAAAATAAATCATTTTTAGGATTTTAGTGGTTATTGCTGATTGAGGATTAGTTGCTGAGCTTGTAAGCTTTTCATAAGCTCAGGCTTGTTTCAGGATTGTTTGTAGTGTTTATAGGACCCATTTTATCTAATTTAAGTCATTAAAAAGTGCCTTATTTCTTTGGTTTAGAAATAGTTAAATCTGTCCACATTAGGCTTAAGCAGACTGCCCTGCACTTTTTTTGCTTTTTCACCCTTTTTCAATCTCAGATTTAATATAGTTAAAGTAGGATTTAGCTTTTAAATTTTGTTTTACAACTAGATTACTAGTTAAGGTTTATCTGTTTTAGCTTATTTTAGCATTTAGAGCTTATCCTATAGCTTTTAATTAGTCTGCAAGTAGCCATGCAGACCTGTTCTTGAACCTGCACTGCTTTTTCCAGTTTTTGCTTTCTTATCCCACCTGATCTAGGACTCAATTAGGATAGCAATTGTAGTTGGATTTTGGGCATTCTTAGTTTTTATGTAGCCTATAGTACTAGGTAGATTTTGCCCCCTTTAGTTTTCCTTTTCCTGCTTATTTAGTGCTTATTTTAAGGTCTGCAAATCTAGGATTTTTCTGCTTTTCTGTCTTGATATTACAGCTGAACTTATTGCTTAATTGGCTTATTATGTTAGTTTAGTTGTTTGATTTTAGTTGTTTTATGCTTATATAAGTTGTTAGAACTGATTTTGAGCTTTTGGTAGTTTCTGGTTCTATTTCGCTTATTTTTAACTTATTTTCAAACTGCTTATTTGCCCAAAGCTGCTTATTAGGGTTAGACAGTTGTTAATTTTATTTTTCCTAGTTTTTAAATATTATTTTAGAATTACCTTAATTTTTTCAGATTTTTCTGTTTTCATTTTCTATTTTTAAATCATTTTAATAGTTTAAATTAGTTTTAAATTCATAATAATTAATTAAAAAGTCAAAAAAATATTTTTCTTTTTCCCAAAATTTTATTTTGTCATTTAGTATGTAGGAAAAATATATTTGTACCCGTAGAGTTTTTATTTCATTATTTTGACGTTTTTAGGTTCGCGTATTTCCCGGTTTAGTTCCGTTTTCAGTTTTCTTTCACGTTTTTAATTACAAGCATTTTAGATTATCATTCTCCTTGCTTTTTAAATCTTTTTTAATTTATGTTCACTTAGCTTAGATTAGAAACCCAAAAATCCCACTTTTATTAACCATTCACTGCACACAATCACGATTCGAGATCACGAATTCCATTCACGCCTTCGTTGGGGATAACGACCCGGGAATACAACTTCCACTGTATTCCTTTGGGAAAAATAATGTATTGATTCCAGCGAATCAGTTCTAATGGTTGTAAGGATTACTTTTGATAATATGTTTTCCAAACTAACCATCCTAATATCCATGTGATCATTTGTCCAAACATATATGTTCTTTATGTGATTGTTCTTATATTGCTTTTCTTGTTGGTTTGATCTGTGACAATCATAACCATCAACATGTTACTTGCTTAAACAAACAAACGACACTTGAGTGCAACCAATTCTCTTGGGACGACCTTGGCTTACCAACCCCAATACTACATATGACTAGGATATACTTGCCCGAATGTGTTCCTAGTTAATCGGTAATTCTTGTTTATAAATTTAAACTTAGATGGAGCGCATCACTTAGGTTTTAACTTGCTTAATATTGGTCAATTATGCCGTAAAAAGTATGACGTCCTTTTCAGTGAAAACGAAAGTAAGATACTTAAAAATGGCATAACCGTAGGAAAATGTGTTTTGAATAATAACATTTATGTTATGAAGTTAGACAAAACATCTAATGAAAAACTTTGTCTCACCTCCTTAGACGACAACTCAACTCTGTGGCATAGACGTTTAGGTCACGCCAACATGAGACTCATCCAATCCTTATCATCTAAGGAACTCGTTAGGAACCTACCCAAGTTGAAATACGACCAACACTTTTGTGATGCTTGCAAAATTGGAAAACAAGTTCATAATAGCCATAAGGCTAAAAACATGGTGTCTATATCTAGGTGTCTAGAATTGTTGCATATGGATTTGTTTGGTCCATCCGCTATACAAAGTTATGGAGGAAACTTCTATACTTTGGTAATAGTGGATGATTACTCTAGGTATACTTGGACTAAGTTTTTGAAAACTAAAAATGAAGCATTTGATAAATTTGAAATTCTAAGTAAGAAAATTCAAAATCAAATAGGAAATAGCATTGTGTCATTTAGAACCGACCACGGTCGTGAATTTGATAACGAAACCCAATTCGAAGCTTTTTGTGATGCTAATGGCATAGAACATAACTTCTCGGCTCCTCGAACCCCTCAATCAAATGGTGTAGTAGAACGTAAGAATAGAACACTACAAGAAATGAGTTGAACAATGCTAAACGAACAAAATATACCACAAAAGTTTTGGTGTAACGCCATAGACACATCAACGTACATCCTAAATAGAGTCTTAATTTGGCCATTTTTGAAGAAAACACCTTATGAGCTTTATAGAGGCAAAAAGCATACTCTAGGATATTTTAGAGTTTTTGGAAGCAAGTGCTTCATTTTAAACACTAAGGATTATCTCACCAAGTTTGACCCAAAGTCTTATGAAGGTGTATTCCTTGGATACTCACGCAATAGTAAAGCATACATTGTCTTAAACAAAGAAACCTCAAGAGTCGAGGAATCGTTGAACGTAACATTCGACGAAAGTCCATCTCCTTCTAAGACATCACCTTTGGTAGATGATGACTTAGTTGAAAGTCAAATGGTTGAAAACCATGAAAATGTAGAAAATGACAAAGAGGATAAACCCGTAAGTAGAGAAATAGTCAACATCAAGGAATCTATAAGTCACCAACTAGATAACGTCATATGAGAAATTAACGAAAGGACCTTAAGGTCAAGAGTCCAAAACCAAAGTAATTTCTTTTGTTTTGTTTCAACTATTGAGCCTAAAATTATAAATGAGGCCATAAAAGACGAATCTTGGGTCGTAGCGATGCAAGAAGAACTTAATCAATTTGTTAGAAATGACGTTTGGACATTAGTCCCTCAACCAAAGTGTCAAACCATAATTGGAACTAAATGGGTGTTTAGGAACAAAATGGATGAAAATGAAGTAGTGTCTAGAAACAAAGCTAGGCTAGTAGCTCAAGGCTACAATCAACAAGAAGGTATAGATTACGACGAAACATTTGCACCCGTCGCTAGGATTGAGTCAATTAGAATACTTCTTGCATATGCATGTGCACATGACTTCAAACTTTTTCAAATGAATGTCAAAAGTGCATTTCTTAATGGTTTTATTAATGAGAAAGTGTACGTTGCACAACCTCCCGGCTTTGCCGATTTTGAAAAACCAAATCATGTCTATAAACTTAAAAAGGCTTTATACGGACTTAAGCAAGCACCAAAAGCTTGGTATGATCGACTTAAGACTTTCTTAGTTGACCATAAGTATACCATGGGCCTAGTAGACAACACTCTTTTCACTAAGAAAAAGGGATTACATATAATCATAGTCCAAATATATGTGGATGACATCATATTCGGATCAACTTGTCAAGAGTTATGCGATGATTTTTCGAAAATCATGCATGATGAGTTTGAAATGAGTATGATGGGGGAATTAAACTTTTTCTTAGGACTCCAAATTAAACAATTAGATGATGGGATATTCTTCAACCAATCTAAGTATATAAAGGATATGCTTAAGAAATTTGGTCTTGAAGATTCCAAACCCATGAAAACACCTATGTCCTCCGAAACCAAACTCACAAAGGATGAAGAAGGTGAATCCGTAGATAGCACTAAATTTAGGGGAATGATCAGGAGTCTACTTTATCTAACGGCTAGTAGACCTGACATTATGTTTAGTGTTTGTCGTCTATGTGCACGCTTTCAAGAAGATCCCAAAACATCCCATCTTGAAGCCGTCAAACGTATTTTTAGATATATCAAAGGCACTACACATTTAGGATTACGGTATCCCAAATGAACGGGAATAGAAACCATAGTGTATGCCGACTCAGACCATGCCGGTGACTATGTTGATAGAAAAAGTACAAGTGGTATTTGTACTTTTGTTGGACATTGTCTTACCGCATGGTTCTCAAAGAAACAAACGACACTTGCAATTTCAACAACCGAAGTCGAGTACGTGTCTGCAGGAAAGGCGTGTCAACAAGCACTGTGAATGAAACAAGCTCTCGTCGACTATGGAATTGAACTCAACGACATTCCCATTCTTTGCGACAACAAAGGAGCTATCGACCTTAGCAAAAATCCAGTCCAACACGCTAGAACCAAACACATAGAAATACGTCACCACTTCCTACGCGACAATGTTCAGAAGGAAAACATCTCAATCGAGAAAGTATCCTCAGAGGACAACATTGCCGACATTCTCACTAAACCTCTTAAGACAGCACCCTTTAACTTCCTTAGACTTGGTTTAGGATTGATCCGTTATAATATATATATATATATATATATATATATATATATATATATATATATATATATATATATATATATATAGCCTCCTGTTATATATAATATATATATATATATATATATATATATATATGAAAAATATCGGATATGCGTGATACGCGGGGATCAACAAGCCAACCCTTTAGGAAAAAGGCCAACTTGCAAAACCCGTGAATACGATATGAAATACCGGGCAAGTGTTACCCGGGTCGTTTCCCGACGAGGTGTGAATCGAGGATTTTGTGTAAGGTTTGGAATTAAAGTGCTTGAAAGATGGAATTTGTATTTTTGTGTTTTTTAATTCTAATTAAGTTATGTAAAGCAAATATACAAAGAAAATAAAGCAAAAATCAAATTACGCTAAAAACGTAAACGGAAATTAAAAAACGAGCCTAAAAACTAAAGTCTTTAAAAATTAACCTTACGAGTGCAAATTTATTTTTCCTAAGTCCTAAATGATAAAAGAAAATTTAAAAAAAAAGAATTATATTTTTTTAACTTTTATATTTTTTATTATGAATTAAAAACTATTTAGAAAAGAAAAATATATAAAAAATACTAAATGAAAATGGAAAAATCTAAAAAATTGCAGGAAAGTGCTTAATGTTAATAAGGTTCTAGGAAAAATAAAAGGGAGGATAATTGCTTATTCGGATAAGCAGTTATTAAGCTAAAATGGGGAAATAAGCAAAAGGGACAAAAAACTGGTTAAAAGGAATAAGGTTGCACCCTTGGTCAGAGAAGACCCAAGGGCGTAGATGGATTTGTGGTGCGGTGTTAAGGTTGAGTGAGGTCGAGGTCCAGGGTTCGAGCCCTGCTCACCCTGGACTTCCCTTACTCCCTTTTTATTTATTTTATTTATTTTTCTTTTTGCAAACTTATAAATAAGCTAAAAATAATGAACTTTTGTGAAGGACTTATTTTTAGAAATGAAAAAATAAGCCAGAAATGGCTTTTTTAAGACAGATTGCTTATAAGAATTTTAAGTGAAAAAAGTTAACTAGACAAAAGCTAAAAAGCTTCTAAAAGCTCAACATGAACTGAAATAAGCTAAAGTATACTAAATTCAATCCAAATAAGCAATAGCACAAATAATAAGCAGAACAAAAGGGAAATAAGCACAGAAAAAGGGAAATAAGCAAATAAGGTCTGAGGTTGTGATGGGCAAAAAAAATGTCCAACTGAGGTAACTTTAAGCTACTGAAAAGCTATCTACAAGCTAATATAAAAAATCATAAAAATGGGGAACAAGTAGATAAGCAATCAAACATTAGATGTACCAAATCTCAGAACAAATGGGCTTATAATGAACAGATGATAAATCATAAACACAGGCTGTTTTGAGGCAAAAGTATAAAAAAAATGCAGCCAACTGAGGTGATTTTTAAGCTACTGAAAAGCTATTGAAAAGCTAATATAAAAAATCTCAAAAATGTGGAACAAGTGTGTGAGCAACCAAAGATCTTAAGTACCAAATTTTAGAACCAGAGAGCTTATAATGAACTTATGATAAATCAAAAACTTCAGCTGATCTGAGAAGCATATGCTGATGCAGGCTGCTATGTTGGTTCTGTGATCAGATTTTGCACTAATTTGGCTAAAAACACCTCAACAGCTAATGAAATTTTACCAACACTTGAAGATCTACTTAAAACACTATATTGAACCTAAAAATACCAAGGGCTAAAAATGCTTAAGCCTATAAGAAGCTTATTAGAACAGTTTCTATTCTAAAACCTACACTATCAAGCTTAAATCTATGGAATCCTCCAAATTAACCTAATAACTGCTAATCAAAGTTACTTTAACCAAGATAAAAAAAATTTCCAAAGTGCCAATGAACAGTGGACACAGATTTTGACCCATTTTCATCCTATTCCAAACACTACTTTATGCAACTGTTTTAAGATTTTTATGAGTTTTATCTTGAAATAAGCTAGGTTGTGAAAACAAAATGATTAAACAACTATAAAAAGCACTATTAAGCTATTTGAAACTGAGAATAAGCTACTAAATAAGCTAGATTAGATTATGCTAATTTCTATGTTTTTTTAAGGTTTTCAAGCACAATTCTAAATTAAGCTAAGACTAACTAACAAATTAACATCAAAGAGACATAACAAGAACAAATAAGCACAGATAAGGAAAAATAAGCAATTAATAAGCACAGAAATAAGCAATTGCACTTAAAAATCAAAAATCCAAGGAACTTACAATAGCCCTTGGATTAGTCTTCTGCAATCTCAGCCTTTGATTTGGGTTTTGGTGTCAAAAATACCACTTGGATTTCCAGCTTGGCATTGGATAGCTTGTGAGGAGGGGGAAACACTAATTGGCCTTGGACTGGAGTAGGTTGGAGTGGAGTAGGAGAAGGTGCAGGGTATGGGTTGGAGAAGGTTGTTTTGGCGGGCAAGTAGGGAAAAGGGAAGGGGGTTGACTAGGAATTTGACCGGATTTTATTAACTAAAAGGGTTGGATGGGTTAAGTGGATTGGGTTTTTAATGTTGGGCCTGGATTTGGTTTAAGGTTTTATTATTTGTTTTGGATTTGGTTTTGTAATGGTTTAAAATGGGTTTAAAATGGGCTGACTTGGCCCATTAAATTGGGTCGGGTTGGCCCTTAAAAAATGGTTTCGGGTTCGTTTTTCCAAGCTCATCCAAATGACATATCTCGGGTTTGACTTTTACTTTTCTTTTCTTCATTAAATGCCCAAATGGTGTCGAGTTGATCCAAAAATGTCCGTTTTCGCTCTGTTTTCAATCCTTTGTACCTGAAATACATAAAAACACAAACCAAGGATATCTGCAGTATAAATTGGTATATTTGGCTGTTTTTAGCATTTTTTATGTATTATATGGGCATAAAATGATGAGTAAATAGGCACTCATCAAGGATTAATGGAACCAAATGTGTAGTTAGAACCCTAGCTTGAACCTTAGATTAACCAAACACAACAATAACCAAAAATCAAGCCTGATCCCACAGGACCAAACGACAACAAGGACGGACCCTTTGTTTTGGTTTCGCCAGATCCACGAGTCCACTGAGCCAGTTTTTAGTATATTAAACAAACACCCTGTACTGTGTATTACATTCCCCAAAAATATACCAACTACTGAAACTCGACTCAAAATCAACCAAACTCACAATTTAGGTCATCCCCCTCAACCAATTTGTGTTCTAATCATCTCTGTAAGTATCTTAATCATATCTACATTCCTGATCTGAGTCTAGGATTTCTATTTCATGCACAAAATCAAAACTTGGGGTTTATGCATATTTCTTGTAAAATCATGAAGCATATGTACTGAATTGCATAACAAATCATGTTTTCCTTAGTTAGGAATTGCATATCATAAGACATTATTCATCAAAAACCCCATGAGAAATTTTTATAAAAATCTTCTCACGACTAGGAAAAACGGTTTTTGTACATTGTTCATACAAATACAAAACGTTATGTTTTAAACACCACTTGCATAATGTCTCTTGAATGCTAAAGGGAATACATAACTAATATGTATTTTTGGGTACATTCAATCGTAGATACATTGAAGTAGGAGCGTTTAGGTTATCTCTTGTTTTATCATAAAACTTGCATAAACAAAATTTTCATGCATCAAAAGGAGTCGAGATAACCGCACCTCCACATTGTCCCCATATAGGCACACACTAGAAATCTATATACGTATTTTCGATAGTTTTAATTAAACTATGTAATTTTCGTGTCTAGGATAATCATGCCTCCTGCGACATATTATGATCACAAAGAAACCCTCAAATACCTACCCAAACACCATAAGACAAAAGGACTCACTGACGACCAAGTCAAAATCTTTAAGGCTTTAGAAAAACGTTATGTTCACGAGGGAAGAACCGTAGACCCCTCATTCTTAGAAGGAACCATTATCCGAGAACAACTAGCCGCCATCCAATTCGATTGTCTTCTAGATATCGATGAACCCATAATTCCTAGATTCATACTAGAATCCTATGCTACTGTCGGTCTTAGCTCAAATGACTATGGTTACATAAACGTCCATTTCAAAGTCAACCAAACCCAATTCAACATCGCTTTGGACCAATATGCGGAGGTCTTAGGAGTTCCGGGTCAAGGAACTTGCTTCTATTCGGACAAATGGTCATTGTCCATCCTAGATTCCAACCTTGATCGTATGCCACCATACGACACTCCATTAACTCCAAAAGAGACTATTCGTGATGCTCTCTTTGTACCTAGAACCTCCCACACTAGGACAAGTCGAGGTCGAGAGGTTGATCGAGATCCGTTTGGCATGGAGCTAAACGAGCTTAGGCCCCAATTCAAGAAGCTAGAAGAAGTTCTTAGGGCTAACGTCATTAGCACCATAGGAAATAGGGATCATGTCAACGCAAGTCTTTGCTACATGCTCTATTGTGTGTCTACCCACTAACCATTCAACCTAGCCTATTATATCGCCAAAAGAATGGCCGATATTCCAGTTTTGGGTACCACCGCCATGCCTTACGGGATGCTTCTTACCCGTCTTTATAGAGCTTTTGCACCCATTCCTCCAAGAGGTTTCCTACCCGACTACTCCAATATTGAACACACCTTTGTACCTCTTAGTGATCATAGAGTAGCCGTATCAAGAAGAAAACGAGCTCATCCTCCAACCTCATCATCATCATCATCGGTTAGCGAGGATGATGGTTTGCCAAATTCTAGGAT
Organism: Artemisia tridentata subsp. tridentata; assembly: GCA_021014915.2. Classification (NCBI taxonomy): domain Eukaryota; kingdom Viridiplantae; phylum Streptophyta; class Magnoliopsida; order Asterales; family Asteraceae; genus Artemisia; species Artemisia tridentata. The sequence continues at coordinate 98,205,178 of CP139509.1, read as the reverse complement.
TCCTCCACCCGAATACACGAGTCAACTTCCTCCCATCGACAACCAATCCGAGGAGTTTCGACAAACACGAGGAATGATGAAGAATATTGGACGATGGATCATGAAGCTCAACAAAAAGCTCAACAAGAAGTGAGGGTTAGGGAGTGTTTGGTATAAGACAATTTCAAACAATGATGTGATGAATTGTTGTGTTCTTAGGATATTATGTTGGTATTATACATTTATGTGAACTAACATAACTATGCAGGATGATAACACGTGATGTTATCGATTTTTCATGCTTAAGCCACCGTTTGGCTTAACCTCCTTTTATGGTAAGTTCAATATCATCGGATTGATTTATATGTTCACATGTGTTAGAACCTGTGTTTTTGTGATTAATCAATCATAACTAAGTAGTTACATAGGATTTAGGAAAATTTTCGGGAATTGAACGGGTTTCGAGCATTTTGACATGCTCTCTGTTAACAATTTCCATCTGGCGGATATGGCGGAACCAAGTTTTGGGTTCCGTCTGTTGAATATTTTGGCTCCGCCAAATTTAGCCTTGCGGATTCTGCGGAACCAAAAATTTGGTTCCGTATTTGTTATCGATTGGATCCGCCATTCCAACAGTAACTTTTTCAAATTTCCCGTCTAATCCCGCTCCTTAGATTATTGATTCTTAAGATCATTCTACTGATCATTAGGCACATTAGGATCACTTAGGCACACTTAGAACTATAAGAAATTCATTTCCCACCAAAATTTGAAAATTTAAATTTCCATCAAAGTTACCTTTATGTAACAAACAAGGAGCCTTCAATTTGGTTCCTTGTAATCCGTGGATCAATCAAATCACTAGAATCCCACTAAACCGTGCATCTACTGCATATCTTCACACTATTGCTCAATTCCAATTTCTATGGATTGACTTTAATAATATGACAAACCTCTTGTTCTTGTTCCAAGTCATTGGAAACCAACATAGCTTTATGAATGAACATCCAAACACACTAATCCATGACACTTAGAGCCTATAAATTAGAAGCTTTAGATAATCACAATTCACATCTTCACCTTCATACAACCTTCTTCCTCACAATGTCCTACTCAAACAACTTATCAAAACCCAAACCACACAGAAGGACAGCAAGAATAAGTGTCAGACCATGTTGGTTGATCAATCCCAACTTAACTCCAACACCACCTATCACCACTTCACCATCTACTAGAACACCCGTGGATTCCACACCACCATCCGCTCCATCTCAACCAACAAAATCTCCATCACCTACTCAAGTGACAAGATCACCACCCGCTGTGGCTACCACACCACCATCAGTGGCTAACACACCACCACCCACACCATCTCAAGTAATGAGATCATCATCACCTCCTTATTCACCCAACCTTCAACCTAATGATTTATTTGCCACACTTCAAGCCATTGATGAATCAATGTGGCTCAACCAACCAAACACTCAAGGCAATGAGGAACTTGATCCTCTCTATGCCTCTTCAAACATGATGGATTCTCACTTATGTGATACTAACGATTTATAATCTATATGGCTTGCCTCCATCATGTCTTCACCAAATCAAACCAACCCTCCACAATAGATATTAGAAGTTTCTCCTTTGTCTCCTTTTATAGGACCTCATAGGACTTTTTAGGACTTCAATTTTTTTAATTTCTAGGATATTTTATTTTGTAACTTCTTGTTTTGTGACTTTGCTCACAAACAATTTTCAATGGAAGAATGTTATGTTTATGCTTGTGTGTGATTAATATTTGTGCATTATCTTGGTTGGATTGCATTACTAACACTTGCATTATTAGATGATTGGTTTACACTATTAGCTTGGTTTGATCAATTTATACATAGTTGACTTTTTAAGTCAAAGGGGTTGAACTACAATGTTTGGTTGAACTCATATTAGTTAGTTGGATTATCTACAACTAACATTTGATGTATAGCACTTGTCATCCTTGAATCATATACGTTGGTACCCTAGCAACGGGGAGTATTAATCAAGGGGGAGCATATCATGTACTAATCCTTGTTTTGTAGCATTCATAATCCTTGAATCACATACGTTGGTACCCTAGCAACGGGGAGTATTGATCAAGGGGGAGCATTACATACACTAACTTTTTGTTTTGTAGGATCATTCATCATAACCTTGGCACTCCAATTAGGGGGAGTATTATCCAAGTGGGAGCTTTTAAGTTCTCAAAATCCATGCATTCTACTTGGTACTCCAAATTAGGGGGAGTTATCACCAAGGGCCATTTTACCACATTCCGCTATGCATTTCTTCTTTTTGTTTCGACAAAAAGAGGGAGATAAGTTAGATTAAACTCATACATTACATACATGTTTTATGACAAAATTTATTTCAAAAGACTTCAAAATTTGCATAAAACTAGTTTTAATCTATATTTTTAAAAGACTTGCACTTTACTTATTCCATTGCTTAAAAATAAAATTTATGTTTTGTCATCAACAAAAAGGGGGAGATTGTTAATACAAATATCGTCCTAAAAACGTTATTTATATTTTACGATCTTTGCTATATTTTGTTAATGACAATTATAAAGTTTATTTTTAGCAAAGCATAAATATAAGTTAAAGTCTTTTACATTTATAGTAACAAGCTTTTAAAACCCATCATATACATGCTACATGATCACTAGGATACATATTACATACATATATACATTTATACTATTTACATTTTAATTCCTAAAAATTAAATATATACATGACATCATGGCATACTTCATTTAGATAGCTTGGTTGACTTAACATAATATTTTGGAAAGATCTTCAAGCAATGAGTTGGATTGTGTAAGATCTTGGTAAGATCTTGTAAGAGCTAGCTGTCATGTCCCGGCGGACCCAAACAGCAGTATGGGCGGAACCAAATATTTGGGTCCGCCAAATCTGTCCTTTGTCTGGTCAGTTTTGCCTATAAATAGCAAGCTGATCGTTCAAGGACAATCATCACTTACATAGCATACATTGCATATACATTATTTTTTAGTTTACTAACCCATTCATTCATTCATTTCATTTGTAGAGATCTTTCTTTTGTAGCAAAGAGATCAAGCATCAAGGTTCAACACAGTGTTGTAAACCTTTAGTATAGTCACTGTGTGATATTGTATTAGTTCACACATCATTGTTTATACCAAACATTCAGTAGTGATCGGTTAGTGTTTTAGTCCTCAAAATACATAGTGTGTCGGGAGTGGTTGTACCCTTGTAAAGAACTCGGTATTTAGCTTAGTACCGAAAAAAGGTTAAGCGAAGTTGGGAGTGGTTGTACCCTTGTAAAGAACTTGGTATCTAGCTTAGTACCGGAAAAAGAGTAAGCGACGTGTAAAGGTTTTCTCCGCCTAGAAGGGAGCTTGTTTCTTAGTGAAGAAAAACTCTCGAGTTAGAGGCTCGAGGAGTGGAGTAGGGCAAGGAAGAGAGTCCTTGTAGACCGAACCACTATAAACATCCGTGTTGTGGTTTGATTGTTCTTTCCTTACTTTCTTTACTTATATTTCTTGATTATTTGCATTAGTTTGAAATCACGTTAAGTACTCAAAGCGAATAAATTTAAAAAGCGGTAAAAACTATTCAACCCCCCTTCTAGTTTTCCACATAGACGAAACCCACAACCAAAAACCACCATTAAAAACCAAAATCGAAGTCAACTCATTGAAGAATCAATAATATATCGTCATATTTCACATCAATTGTTAGTAATTTCATTACAAACTTCTCAAATCTCATGTCTAGGGTATTATTTTGCACAAAAATTGAATTGGGATTTTTTTTTTTTTTTTTTTAGTAATGTTTTTATGCAATTAGGACTAGGATTAGATAATGTATAACTAATATGTTTCCCTTAGATGTAGAATTTGCATAATTGAGTGTGATTAGTAATTTTCAAAAACCACACACACCCCAAATTCATTTTCAAAAAATTTCTCACGATTAGGAACATCATGAAATCATTTTCGTGCATTGTTAATACATTCTAAAAATGTTTTATCATGCATACATGTTGAACTCTCGAATTTGAGTAAGAATACATAACTAATATGTATTTTTTAACATATTCGATTGAGCAAAAGTGAATATACGAGCGTTTGGGTAAACTCATTATTTTTATTTATGGGTCGAGTTTACCGCACCTCCACATCGGTTGCATATAGACACACACTAGGCATGTGTTTTATAAATTTTCATTTCATTTTAATTTGAATCATTTTCGTTTTTATAGGTGACGATATGTCTCATTTGTTTGACTTTGATCACAAACATACTCACTCCTACATCCCCAACATCTCGCTCGATCCAAACATACCCGGAAACCGCATTCGTGGCTTCAACAACCTTGAGTCTCGTTATTTTCATGAAGGTCGGATAGTTGACTCCTCTCTTCTCTACCAAGAACATATTAACACCCCATTTTGAGCCATAGGATTCGACTGTTTTCTTACCGTCAACGTGCAAATTTGTCCTCGTTCCATGTTAGAATTATTTCATCAAGTTGAACTTGTACGTAACGAGGATCAAACTTTGTCACTTTGGTTTTGGATACAAAACTATAAGTTTGTCTTATCTATTGAGCAATTTGCTAAAATCCTTAGACTTCCAAATCATGGCCAATGTGCGTGTACAAAAAATTGGTCTCTTGAGTCTCTGTTTAACCATCGAGAGGAAAATAGTCCTTATTGCTCCTACATACCCTCTCCACAAGAAATAACCAGACTCGTTCGTACACCTCAACGTGTCCGCTACCTAGATCCAAACAAAATTCGTATGAGTGAAGTTTGTTTTGAACTACAACCTTAGGCGGTTATTCTACGAGAAAATGTTCCTAGTCTTATAGGAAATCGTGAGTTTCTTCCAGCGTATTGTGCTCATATGATTTATTGTCTTCTCACTAAACAACCGTACAACCTTGCTTAATTCTTCGCTAAGCGGATTGTACATCTTAAGGGTGATAGAAATAAGTTGATATCCTATGGGATATTCTTGACTCATCTATATCATCACATTATGTACTTCCACCCATATTTTCGAGGTCCTCAATACTTACTTGTCAATCGAGTAATGGAACATTTGAACGGATCACAAATCTCATCCTTTCTCATTCCTAAATCATCATCCAAATACGCACCCTTTGATGATCTAACAAGTGATGACGATGTGTGAACTGCCATCAACACTAGTGACACAACGGAGGTTAACTCAAGTCAAGTATGGAAGGGAAATAATTCCACATCAAAATAGTCTAATTAAGATGAGAACTTGGGACTATCAATTTTAGATTATTAGTAGCAGACTTTTAGTCTCTTAACTATGGTTGAAAACATAAACTACTTGACTTGGATGATTTGCTCATCTTTGGATTATAATAATCCTTTGCATGCTTATTTGTTTTAATCACCTTGCATGCAAATTCAATTGATTATCATTGGATAATCAATTATTTTGTCATGTAGTATGCATGCTTGTAGCCTATATTTAGATGATCACATGAATATGTTAGTTCCTAGTTTTAGCCACACTTAGGAAAACTATGTGATTATTCTTTAGTGATTTGAGGCACTAGGATTTGCTGCAAATAATTCCTCTAAAACACTACTTTTAGGCTGCTGGAACTGTAGAAACCTACAGGATAGGAAAAATCGTGCCCAGTAGGTCACGGTAACATTAAACAGGGCACGATACCGTTAACTTTAACGAACTGTGGGGTATTTAATGGTACCGTCCCCTATCTGACGATTTTTCACTATTCTCTTTAGCCTTTTGATTTCTTTTCCCACATAAGAAAACAATCTTTCTATAATTTTTATAACCCAAATCACATGAAACCTTACACATCTTTAATCAAAGGATCAATACACTCACCTTTTTCAAATTCTAATCACACCTTGGCTATTTAAGCCTTCACCATGTAAACATTTACTTGCACATTTTCTTCATCTTCAACCATCAAACACTCTCAAACATGTATTCCACACAAGCCTCCATCACTCACACTTCAAAGAAACCTAGGATAAAAATCAAACTGCCCATCATTTTCATTGACTTAACCAAAGAAGATTATGAGATTGAGGCAAAAACACCACCATCTATAAGCACTCCTAGCTCACCATCACCACTCAATGTTCCTTCAAAAACACCATCTACTAGAGCCACTTCATCATCTTCATCCTCAATTAGGAGTAGGCCAAACTCATCTCCATTTAGTCCTCATCAACCCATGGACATCACTCTAACTCTCTCACCAATTAGTCCTTTGGACTATGTCATTCCCACACCATCATCGTCTTCACTCTCACAGCCATCATCATCTCCCATCATGGGCCACGCTATTCAACTTCATCCGGTTGATCTCCATAGTGCAAGTTGCCTATGTTTTCTCCATAACCGGAACCTCATCTTCTCTCAAAGGGATGAGCTCCATTTCATGTTCTCCTATGCGGAACAACTCTTGACGCCCCACTCACACCAACACCCGCACATACCCCGAGCCCAACCATCTAAGCACTCGTATGCTTAGTTTTTCGAATAAATGTTTAGGATCCCTTTTGGAAATGAAGCAAATCTTAGGGCCTTTCAAGTCACTATAGATTCTTATATGCTTCTTGTAGTTTTTATTTTGATGTTGTAATCATACTTTAAGTATGATATGTTGTTTTTCTTTATTAATGAATGTGCACTTGTTTATTTTGGTTGGTTTATTATTGTGTGGTTGGTTGATTATTTTTGGCTATTTATTTTAAGCCATTTTTTTAGTTTCATGGTTGGGTAATTGCTACTAGTTGGAAATATTGCATTTTTCTTCTAACTTGTTATTGTAGCAAGAAACCATTGCTCGACTCCTTGGTGCCCTCTAAACGAGGTGTACCGACGACTTCGTCTTGACATTCTTTTTGCTTCGACAAAAAGGGGGAGAAATGGGATAAACTCAACTTAAAAACTTGTTACTAATAATTTTTACAAAAAATGAGTTTATATTTGTCATCATTAAAAAGGGGGAGATTGTTAATACAAATAATGTCTAAAAACGTTATTTATATTTTTCGACACCTCTACATTTTGATAAGAATAAAATGTAAAAACGTCTTACGTCAAAATTAACGTAAACGAGTTTTTAGTTGTAATATTAGATTTTGACGTAACTCACTCGAGGTAAGAACAAACAAATTTATAATTTGACAAATGATCAAAGAAACAAATTTTTTGTTCAAAACTTCACAATTTTATAAATGTGACAAAACATTTTTTCAAAAATAGATTTTACAAATTATTTTTGAATTATAAAGAAATATTTTATTTGGGAAATTATATTCAAATTCACAACAACCATATTTCCCTCCAAAATCAACTCCAAACATCCCCTAATAAACATTCACCACAATAAACGAAAATATGAGCGTTTTTGTTTGGGATGGTACCACTAAACCCAACGGTACCGTTAAATTTAACAGTACCGCGTGTCTGTAACGGCCAGTTTTTTATTCCCTATAAATAGTGGATCAATTACATTTCTAAGCTGGCAATTCTCACACAGAACTTTCTGAGTGAAATCCACCTTACCCAATCTTGATTCTTTAATCATTTTTTTTAGTGATCCAATCATCATTTCAAGTGATCACCTTCATTCCTGTGACAACCGGTAATTTTTGGGGATTATTTTAATGCCGCATTTTGGCTTAAAACGAATATTAATATATGGGCACCGTTTTGGGAACGTATTGGGAATTTGTTTTGGAATATATGAAATTTTGTTGGAATACTGTTACGTGATATATGAAGTTTCCCCCTAGAATGTGAGATTTAGCACAACGTGAGTCGGCACAGTCTAGACCTAATAATACGTGTAATGTTTGATTTTAGACGCGTTGAACGAACATAGACAAATTTATAGTCATTTTTAACGGAAAAACGATTCTAAAAATATTGGCGCAAGTTAAAACGCCTCACGAGAATTTTTACTGTGCTAAACTAGCCCGAGAAACGTTATAATAAAAGTTTAGCAAAAACTGCCACTTTTGGCCCCCTTACGTCAGTTTCAATCCGCGCCCCCTAATGTTTGCGCGTTTGGCAGATTTGGTCCCTGGGGTTAATAAAACCCCACTCCCTCTCTCATTTTCACTATAACCCAAACCCTTAACAAACTATTTCTCTCTCCCCTTGAGTTGCAGCCGCCGCCCCATAAACCACCACCATCACCACACTACACCGCCACCTCCACCTTCAAAATAACACTCAACCCACCCTTATTTCATCCCTTGGGAGGTAAATCCGTGGTGCACGCGCGTAAATCCGAGCATCTCACGCGCCACCACCACGTCACCACATCACCACCACCTCAAATCACCACAACCGACACTCCTTTACATAGATCCGTCTAGATCGAGGGTAACAGAAGTTAGGCCGAGTATTTTTGTTTGTGTTTTACTCCTCCACCGTTCATCTCTTCTTCTTCTTCTCTTCTTGGTAAAGGTATAAGACATGTGTGAGTTAAAAGTTTGATTAAAATAAAGATTCACACTTGTGGTGTGAATCGGTGTTAATATAAGACGGGTTTTGTAAAATGGGTTTTAGATATAAAACGAGACTATGAAGCGTATTGTGTTAAAATAAGTTAAAAATCCTTGGTATCATCTATCCTTCCTTGTGTCGACTCATCATTACGTCCGGATCTACGAGTTGGTATGAATAAGCTCACGTACGAGCTTATGAGAGGGCTTATTTTCAAGCTTATTCTTGAGCTTATTTCATGTTTTTGTTGACACCTTTTTATTTATATGCTACGGTAATAATTTTTCTTGGTTTAGTTGGATTTGTAATATGGGCCGAGACCCAAGGGAGTCATGGTTTTGAGTTTGATTTGTTTAGATTTGGATTGATGATGGTCGAGCCGTAGGTTTAGATGGCCGACTTGGTTTTGATATAATTAGTAAAGTGTTTTGGATTGGAACGTGATGTTTTGGCCGCGACAAGTGTTAGCCGAGACCTCGTGGTCTCGGGTGAACTTGGTTATGCCCATATTTGGTAAATTAGTTAGTGATGTGAATTTGGACTTACGAATTGTTGACTTTTAGTTTTGACCCGTAGATAATATTTGACGTGACTCGAAATGGAAAATGACCCGTGTGACTTAATAATATTTGAATTTGATTTGGACAAAAGAAAAAGAGAGAATAAAATAAATAAAATGACAAGGTTAATTAGCAAAAGCTAATTTACTAGTAAAATTTATTGTAACACAAAGTGATTTGGATAAAAATAAATGTGGGTTGAATTTTAATAAAAACGAGACACACGTGGGGTTATTGGACGTTTCGAGACACGTTACTATAGGATACCATATTTGGATCTATTGGATTTCTTGTTGGATTATTTATTTATTTGGTTGTTGATTGGTAGTCGGTATACTATGGGATATTTGCAACACCGGACTTGGAATATATATTTTGACTTGAGATATTATTGGACTTTGGACATTTTAAACTATTGGGACACGAAACGACTACAGTACATTAGACTCATAATGAATTTAATGTATTTGAGCTGTAATGGGCGAACAATATGGAAATAATGTCTAATGAACAATAATATTTATAATCTCTTGTTAACTAAACGTACTTGGAAACTAATAAAGTCATTCGACTTGGAACGTTCTACGGACCAATTCAGTTAATTGGTGTGTTTTATATAAAACATGTATGTTTTATGAAACTTAATGGGATTATGGGATAATACTGAAGACTACCAACCCTTTCAGTTAATTGGTGTGTTTGATATGTGTGATTACTTTGGGTTACCCCCGTCATCTCTTCTTGACTTCTCGTCATCTCCTCTGCGGCGATTCCGTTATTGTCTTCCTTTTGGCGTGTGTACTCTTGAGTCAGTGTCTTCCTACCGTCACACAGATGATGATACCAAACTCTAATAAACGGATGAAACCAGATTAATTTGGAAACGGATTTGGGAATGGGAATATTTAACTTTTGGGAACTTTTACGCATTTAGTTATCCTATGGAATATATGTTAAAACGAGTCTTTAGATTATTAGGTCGTTGTAAAACCCTAAAATCTGAAACAGAAAAAAATGACCAAAATGCCCTTGCAATTTTAAAAATTTATTTAAAAGCTTATAAATCACCAAAATAAATCCCAACCGTCGGGAATGAATAAGATATGGAACCAAATAATTTTGTAACTTCATTTTAATATTTTTGCAAGTATAAAAAAGTTATATAATTATATAATTTTATTTATTTAGGCCGGATTTTATAATTTGTGTATTATTAATAATATAAATTCAAAATAAAATTATAGAAAATTCAAAATAAGAACAATTCAAATTTGGAAGTGATTAAGAGCCAGATTTCCAGCCATGCCCTCCCCTATTCTCGGCCAATTTACCTATTTTAGCTAACCTTCCTTTTTATTTCTACAAACCCCAGCCGAAAGAAATCATTCACACACTAAAATCCTCCATTCTTCAATCCGATTTTTCTGAGGTGTGCTAGTATTTTTCTGGTAATAATCAAGGTCCAAGGAGGCTAGGAAAAATAGCCTTGGGGTTTTTAAGTGGTTCGTTTGATCGCTAGGCTTTTTCCTTGGTCGATATTGCATCCGAGAGACACAAAAATCTCACGACTCATCTACACGTTCAAATCATCATTTGGTATTTTTCTTATGATCCTTATATTATATATGACTCATATAAAATGTTGGATTTGAATCATGCAAGGTTAAATGGGTCGTATGAATTATAAACGTTTAAAATGGGCATAATATCTAAAATATACCATACGAATTTTCTGGGCTATGTTATTAATTTTTATGGGTTCCTTGATCATTATATAGGTCTGGAAGAATAGTGTTTCGAATTGTTGAAGCTTGTATTGATCGTTTTGAATTTAAAGGGTTAAAATATACATAAATTCTAATTTATGCTATACGAATTTTCTAGGGTTGAAACTTATTTTATTTAGACTCTATATAATATATATAATATGGGAAAAATGTTGGAATGATTTGTTGAAGCCTAGAATGGTCATGGTTAATTTTTGTTTCAATTGGGTTTTGGTAAATTCGAAAGAAAATTTTTGAAACCCTAAGTAACGAATGGAGATTAGGGTTTTGGATATGGATTTGGTTAATAAAATGTGTAATTATGATGTAGTAATGATGGCCTAATGATTGGGAAAGATTAGGGTTAGGATTTGTATTTTAAAATGTGGTACGATTTGGAAATAAAAATGTAAGGGGGTGTTTTGTAATTAATGAAACTTATGGGTTATTTTTATAATGCTATATAGGTCTGTACTAAAGTTTAAAAAAGTATAACATGAGGTCCTTATATGTAAAATTTGCAAGATGTGGATTTATGGTAATTTATTGTGTTCGAATTGTATCTTAATTAAAAGGAGGGGCTAAAAGTGTAAAATCAGGAAACTTGTGGTTATTCTGGGTAAATAATATTATTAGGGAGGTAATATGTAAATTTGGATGTTTATGGGTTTAATTTGCAATTATAATTAAATAAGGATGTAAATTGTAAGTTTTATAAACTAAAGGGACTAAAAATGTAATTATGTGAAATTTAGGGTTTGAATTCGTACCACACATAAAATGGAGTGTATACTCTGTAAATTAGTAAATGTAAAGGGTAGTTGTGTAATTAAGGATATAATATGGGTTAATTTGTGAATTATGTAACTATAAGGGTTAATTTGTAATTTTGATAATTAAAGGGTGTAAAATGTAAATATTGAAACCTTAAAGGACTAAAGTGTGATTCTGAATAAAATATGTATTTAAATGAGTAAATTGAGATATTTTCATATTAGACCTTTGACTTTGGAATATTTACAAATTAAAACCCTAAGATATGGAAACTTGTTATATATAACCTTAAACTTTGGAAACTTGCTAAAATATACATTAATTCCATAATGAGGCTTATTAATGACTTAACCTAATTACTTTGTGTAATTTGTCTAATTATGGAAATGGCTATTTTTGGAAATTTACTAAATAAGGAAACTTTCTAAAAATGGAAACTTGCTAATTTTGGAAACCTGCTATAGATGGAAAGTTACTAAAAATGGAAAGCCGACTAAAATGAGAAATCTGATTTGAATAAGTTATTAATAATAAGCCGATCATTAATTCGTGTAGATTCGCCGAAGGAGGAGTGATTTCTTATCCTTATGTTATGTTTCGTTGGCGGTTAAGGTACAGATATTCTGCCCTTTTTCAGTAAGGGTGCTTTTCTCTCTTTTGGACTCATTGACTTTGATTCGTATTAGGATTTCCTAAGCCATTGCTATGTTCCCTACACTTTGATTCGATTTGACTTTGATATGAACCTTTGGCATCTAAACCTTTGATATGAACCCTTTGCTATGAACCTTTGATATTTGAACTTTGACTATGATTCGAAGACTTAGACTATTTGAACCTTTGCTTTGATTTGAACCTTTGACCTTTGACCCTTCAGTTTGATACCCGAGCCAAATGTGTTTCCTAGCCATGAAGGTAACATGGCCATGTCTTTGATGCACCAATGGCATGACTCGCGTGTGGTCGAGTGATTTGCCACACCGTCCCCATTGTGATTGTGATATGCGCGCTTTATATTTATTATGGCCAATGTGATGTGTGTGGGGGGCGCATGGATGCATCCTAGGTACGTATTTGTGATGTGATATGTGATATATGTGGTGACTGATGATGGGTGCAATCCACGTCTTTCACAAAATGTGGGAGCTAGCTACTCCAATTTGATACATGAGGACGCCCCTCATATTATCTGGTTACTTAAGAGGTATCCCCTCTAGATTACTACAGGATTGTGATATGTGATGTGATATGTGTGGGCTCGTGGTGGATTACTGACCTTCCATTTTCCCTTTCCTACTTTGTACCTTTGTCTATGCCTTATATTATTCCATTGCTATACCATATTTGTTCGTTTGCTTTTTCTTTCGTTTTCGTTCATTATATATCTGTTCACTGGGCTTTTTAAGCTCAGCCGCATTTCTTTTCCTGCGGCAGGTTTTAGTTGGAAGATGGGTATGAGTGAAGAGACTTTTGGACTTAGAAGACTTGATAGTTATTTTGGCCTAGAGATGATTAGAAGTTATTATATTGTAGAATTTGTATTCGCATTTGTAACCTTGTAATTTCAGTATTTCATTTGTAACCTTTGAGATTCCTTGTATTACTGTAATGTATGCTTTGTTTTGATCTGATATGAAACCATTAGTGTGACATCTTTACCCTTGTCGGGTTGGGGTGTTACAGTCGTGCTGAGTAAGTTGTGCCGTAACACAGTTAGCTAGTTGTGCTGCTCTGTCCTTAATACTGTTGTGCTGTGCTATTGATTGGTTTATTGTGCTGCTCTACCTCTTGATATTGTTGATATTGCGTTGCTGTTGCTAAGGTGAGTTCATAGCCCAACTTTTTACTAATATTACTGTTTTTATTGAAATATTGGGGTGAGAAACATGCAAAACATTTCATGGACCTAAACTCATTTATGTTTTTATCAAACTATTATGTAGAATGAGCCTAAGTCATAGAATCCTTTTCATGCCCACTTTCATGAACCGTCAATTCCTGCGAGAAAGCGCGAATGCTATAAATAGATCTATTGGGGGTGACTCCCCTCGTTCGGTTTGGCCAGGATGACCAAATGCGAGCGTATAACATGTCGAAACACGAGTGTCACAGGATAGACACTTACAAGGGCCTTTATTTAATGTGCTTCTAGAGCATGCACAATAGTCAAGCTTCAGTTGCATGAACTTAGTGCTGACATAATAGACATCACTTTTGTTGTGAACACTACAATTGTTTAAGGTCCAACTCATTGCTTTATGATTAAACCTATGAACTCACCAGCGTTAGCTGACTTTTTAGCATGTTTTCTCAGGTATTTGGTTGTAGGAGATTGGATGACTACTTGATTTGGAGGCTTGGCAAACGGCATAGTTTATGGATCAATTTAGACTCTGATAATTTAATTAGGACCTATCATTATGTTTTCTTTGGGCTTACTTCCGAAATTTCGAACAAATGTAAATTTTAATATATAGTTTTGGAATGTTTTATTTAAAACGGATGATGTGTTTCCGTTTTCTTATGCTTGTGTTGTGTGCCAATCTCGTAGCACCCCGAAGCTTTACTAAGTCTTCCGCTGTACCAAATTTTGGGGGTGTTACAATTCCTCTACTAGTGCAAGAGAAGAACACATCGTATCGAGAAGATACAAAGTGTTATAGGATTAGATTAGTGCACTCGTAACATTTGTTACGCACTTGTTGTATATTGTTATACAACAAGTTGTTTGTCATTATATTTAGTTAGATTGTGTGTATCATTTTGATCGTGTAGAGAGTGGGTAGATCTTGTGTAGCTTGTGTTGATAGTGTGTAGATCGAGTGTAAATCGGGTAGATCGAGTGAAGATCGAGTGAAGATCAGGTAGATCTTTTAGTTTGTGTGATTTGTGTGAAGATTGGAGAGATCGTGAGTGAGATTGGTTCTAGCTAGATTAGAACTCGACATTTAGCTTACCGTCGGAAATCGTGATAAGTGACGTTGTATGGTTTTCTCTGCCTGAAGGGAGTTTGTTGACATAGTGCATTGAACTCTCGAGTTGGGCACTCGGGGAGTGGAGTAAGGTGAATAGGAGCTTCGTTACAGAATCACTATAAATCTCGGTGTCTTGGTTTGATCTTTCCAACTCTTACTCTTCATATCTCGTAGTAGTTATTATTTGTTTACTTTAGTATAGTTATATTGTGTTCACATTGCAATTGATTGATTAAACGGAAACTCGAATCGAAGTTTTTCAAAAATAGTAATTATAACAAATTAAAAACGGTAAAACTATTTAACTCTCTTTTAGTTTTTCACAGTATTCATTTGCGTATTTTTTGTTAAAAATCACACCTATGTTACATTTTGATGAGTAAAATGGTTTTTGACGTATTACATATACAGTTTTTTATTTTTTATTTTTTATTTATCTATTCGTTTATCATTCAATTACTATGTAAAAATAGTATTTAGATTTTATAAATTTTCTTTTGGCATTATTAAATGAAAAAAAATGATCCATTGACTAATATAATTTACAACCAAGCTTTAAACCTTTAAAAAAGAGACAAATATTAAAATACAATTTTATAGACCTAAGTGTAAAATTCTCAGTTTTCATAATTTTTAAACCATCTGTAACAAATTTATTTTTCACATTTCTTTTGTTGATTGTCCCGAATTAATTGTGTGCTACTAAAAATAGATAATGAATTTAGATTAATATTACCATATTACCCTCACTTTAGATGACTATTACGTACTTTAAAGAAATCACAAACTAATTTTAATGCCCCATCTCACGCCACGCCTAGATCCGACGTTTTGGTCTATTGCGTAATGTGGAGGTCACGCCTCGCACCTTAGCGCCGCCATGACGTGCCTTTTAGAACCATGGATATATATCTAACTCATTTTTTTATATCTAAGCTCAAGCTAGAGCTCAAATAAGTTGATAAAACCTCATTTGCAGCCCTAATTGTAGGCCCAAGTACTTCAAACTCAATGCAGTTAACGGCCAAATTATTGATCAATTAGGTTATCTCTTGACTAAGAGTGCAGGGTGCGGTGCACTCTTACCCGTTATTCGTAAAAAAAAAGGACGAATAGCGGCGCCTTTCTGCACTAGCAGTGACGCCATTCATGCGCTGTTATCGGGTTTTTTTTTTTTTTTTTTTTTTTTTTTTTTTTAAGACCTATATGCACTAATAACAATTATTGATTTTTTTGCTAGTAAAGATGTTTTACTTATTGGTGTGTTATTGAGAAAAGTGCTGAGGTGTCACACTGATAAGTATTATTCGTCAAACACTGCACCTAGCTCTCTAATAATCCCGCCAGGGCATCTCTAATGATAATCTTCCTATCAAACAACATTGACGTAATTTTTGTCATTTAGCGACAATCAACACAAATCCTTAAATTTATTACTGTGCGGATACATTTACGAGCCTTGGTTACCGATAAAACAAAAGCAACTAAGCAATTGCCAAGCTCTCACTGTGCTCTTTGATTGCGTTAATCTTTTCTTCCTCTTAACCCTGCGATTTTGGTGTACTTTTTATCAAGCATCTTGTAAAACTTTATGTCATTTCATGGTTGCTGACGGACCCAACAATCCCCCACAAAAAATTGATGAATTTTCCCCGGTGCTTCAATTAAACATTTCGAAAAATCAGCAACCCTCGTGTTCTTACCACTTTATCCCATTTATGTGACTTTGTTAGTAACTTAATATACTTTATAATTGTTCATGCTTTCAATTCCTTGACGATTCAGGTAATCTATTTTAGTTTTTACCAGTTTTGTCACCTAGTCCTACTAATCCATGCGTGATACAAGCACCAAAGCATAATTATCCACACAATCAGGTTAGGTATAATTGGCATCTTTTTTACCAATTCAATGGTAACATCTACCAAACAGACGCGACTAAAAAGATCAACCATGCACCCGTAATGCTCCGTTTCAGGGGGAAATTTTGTACTTTTCGGTCATTAACTTGAAATGATGATGACCCTCATCGATTAACCGTTAACGCTGAGTTGCTGCATGCACTCAATACTCCTTTAAACATCACATTATCAGGCGTATGTCCTTGATTCAAAAACTTCTTGAAAAGTTCAATGGCTCTAGTACCTAATCCATGTGTAGCTAGACCATATCATAACATCCCATAATGAAATATCTTTTCACGCCGTCTAAATAAACAAATATCGAAGTTTATCAATATACCCACATGTCGCATATATGTCAACAAGCTCAGTCCAAACATGCAGAGTCATAAAACAACCAATCTAGTTAAAAATCGTATGCATCAGTACACCATTTTCAATCAAACCATCACCAAAATAGCTTTATACAGCAACAAATCGTTATTCACATATATACTCACTGATCAACGAGCTGAGCTCCACGAAATAACATCTCTCTGAGGCATTTCTTCTAACACCTTCTCCGCTTCATCAATCCGCCCAACCTTTGCGTACCAACAACCATCACATTCCGATACTTAGAATTCGATAGTGGTTGGTCACAACTTGCTTTTATGCTTCTATTCTTACACGATTTAAATATTAGTTCTAATTATTATGTACTCACACGAGCACAAACATATATACTACTCTCTCTTTTCTAAAATAATTGTCTCCTTACAAAAAACACTTAGTTTAAAATAGGATTAACAAAAAACACTTTCATATATCACCTTACTTTTATGATTTGTAATAAAACATAATTAGTTTTACTCCTCACTAATTAATTAATATATTTTTTAAAATTTATAATATTAACTTCAACCAAAGTTAATATGGTAGACTTGATCAAACTTTCCTATCTATTTTTGACAATGGACAATTTGAGACATCTTAAAAAAGAATCGTGTACTATTAATTTGCAACGAAGGGAGTACAATATTTTCTCAAATATATACGTACCTATACACACTTTTGCTAGAAGTTTCATGAAAGAAGTCTCTATGGCTTTTGAGACAACGATATGATTGTCTACATCTTATTTTTCTCATACTCCGCTTTGATAGAATTAGGCATTCAATTCGTGTCGATGTGGTTTTGACATCTATGTTAATGTATGTTGAGTCCTAAATTAAATCACGGATAGTGCAAACACACTAAAACAATGATATGCATGTTAGCGTATTTTAGTCATTTACGCAATCTTAAATCGGGAGAAAATTAACCATTAAGTTGTCGTTCTTTAAATCCACTTTGTATTTTCCAATATAAAGAAGGCAAAGAAGTTCTCAAAGAGACCAACGACACAATGGTGAAGCTAAATGGATACGTTATCATGCTCTTTTTTGTGTAAGCTTTCTAGTGTTGCTAGTTTGCCATGATTGTAAGTTCGCATTCTCTTATTTGCTCTTTCATATAAAAAATGTGAATAAATCGCATATATAAGCTTGTCCTTTTCTTTTCTGGATTTGTAGGTAGCAAAATTGATGTTAATGAAATCAAATCAATTGCTAGTGCACCTTGCAGGGCACAATGCGATCCCGTAGAGGATATGTGGTGCTGCTGTCAAGGCAATAAACATAAGATAACAAACAGAGACTTTTGTAGTGTTGAAATTGAGGGGTGTTACAAGAAGTGTGAACTTTCACCAAAATGCTGTCCTTAATGTTTATATGTGGTAATAGTATATAATAAGTGAATCCAGTTGTAATCCTCATTTTTCATATAAGACCATCTCCAACGGGAGATGTTTTTGTGGTTCAAACCAAGTTGCCAAGTTTGTAACCATTGGAGGTGCTTGTTTGAACCAGCCTTGTCTGAAAATCCAAACCACCAAAAACCTCTGCAAAATCTGAAAAGTGCAAATAAAGTGGGCCCCAACAATTTTCACTCTCACACAAATATATATACACCTATATTTATTATATATATAAATATATTAAAATAATTGGGTTTGAGAAGGGATATTGTTGGAGTAAAAAATGAAGTTTTTAAGAAATCTGATGTGGCAGTGACGTGACTAGGTTTTTGGTGGTTTTTGGTGATTGCCGTTGGAGATGCTCTAATGTACTATTTCGTTTATCTTAAAATTTCTTTCTTTACGTCAGATCGAGAGCAATTTTTATTCAATAAATTGGATAGGACAAACAAGTAACAAGGTGTGCCGCTAGCCCTTTTTGCATTGCAAAATTAATTATTTTGAAAATAATATATGTGGATTTAGGTGTTATAACATTATTATGCATAATTGGTTGGACTCTGTTATAACATTATCTTAATATAAAGATTTTCAGTACTGCTAAGGAACTAATTAAAAGTTGGGTTTCACTAATGAGTTTGTTACGGGAAATATTTTCATTACATAAAAACCAATGAGTGATCGATAACAGAATGCATTTGTTTACTACAACCAATTGCAGTATAAGATAATCTCTTTAATTGAACCGTTAAAGTTTTGTTCTTTGGATAATTGAACATTAATGTTTAAAACCAAAGTTTATGTTACGTTTTATGAAATTTTCTCATATACACATGACTCTAAAGAATAAATATACCAATGTAGGGGTAAAAGTTACAACTTCAAGTATATTTTTTGAGTATGCTCGATACCACACATTTCTGCTAGACAATCTATGAAAACTTGTCGAAAGTGCGATTTAGTTGCTTATTATGGGTGATGGTGGAGAATAAGTTTTGAACAAACAATTTGACATTTACTGAGAAATAGTCGTCGAATGTAATCATAAGAATAATAAATATTTAAAAAAGATCGGTTGTAGTTTATTTTACGCCATTCAATGAAAAGTTGGTGACTCACTAACTCCTTGTAACACACTAATTAGGAAGCACGAAAACATTGTGCCTCGTGAAATTTGCAAAAACAAAAAACTCATGTATCATAATATTGTAATAACTATCTTTGTTCCATGTGAAATTATGCTTTCGATGTATGTCTTGGTGATCTTTAAAAATAAAATTGTCAAGCTCTAGACTTCAATTCCTTTACCGAACTAGTTGGTTTGCCAGCATTTGTGCTCCTCCATTTAACATAAAAGTTAACATTATGTATCATCCTAGTGGCCATAAAACCAGATAGTTACATGACTGAATAAAACAGGGGCTGCTTGGTTGGGGGATAGGGGGTGGGGAATGGGTTGATTGATGATGCTTGGTAGGTGGTAAGGAATATAATGATTAACCAGTACTGGGTAATCAATCATTATAGAGTAAATTGGGGGGTAAGGTATTGATTACCCACCATCACCCATTCCTTTGCATTCTCTTTCCCTTTGCATTCCCCTCTACTGAACCAAGCGGACCTGACTGAATAAAACAATTTAAAATTTTATAGTAAAAGATTGATTGATTAGTAATGATGACTTGTAGCGAATTCAAAGGATCTAATTTATAAAGCTTTTAATTTCTATTAATATATCCATTACCCCCTTGTTGTGTGAAAAGCTCTTCAACCAAATGGTTGTGGGTTCAAGTCCTGCTTAAGACATGTGAGATAGTTTGTTGTTGTATAGTGTGAGATAGTTAGTTGACGTTCTAAAAAATATATATCTATTACCCCCAAACTAGGGATAAGAATGAGTGGATATATAGTTAAGAATACTAAAGTACACAAAGGAATTACTTAATTGTAACAGAACAACCGATCATGCAGAGTCGTACAACAACAAATCTTGTCAATAATTGGATGCATTAGCCCACCATTTTCAATCAGCTTGATACAACCGTTTATTGGATCGTATCGAGATAAGGCACCACTTCAAGCGGGAGCGAGCTCTTTAAGAATTAAGAGAAGGAAGAGACAAATATTTGACTTCAACTCTGATGATTTCATTGATTGTAATTGATTAAATAGACACGACAAAACCCTAGATACCCTAACCCACAAACCGGGTTTGGGCCCAAACACTTATTCTTGATAAACATAAATAGAAATCCTAAAACGACCCAAACATAAACCATAAAACGACCCAAACATAAACATAAAACACATGATAGATATCCTAGCCCATGACAAAGTCTTGGTGCCAAACGGGCGCTACCGAGACCCTTTTGGCCCGACCTAGTTTTAAAGAAACCGACGTATCATTCCCCACATCTTCAAGAACGACCTTGTCCTTAAGGTCATAATCAGGATAAGTGGTTTTAAAATCAGCAAACCGTGAGTCACAAATGGTGAGTGGCTGATCCACTGGTTGAACTTGATGAAAATCCTCGGGCAGACCCCTCCTTCTTCATGCGTGATGATTCATCTCCTTTCAAGAAGTACGTAGTGTTGCTAAGAGTAAACGACATGGTTTGTTGAGCATAATCATGCGTGACCTTTCCAAGATTTTGCAACCATTGGATACCTAGTACAACGTCAGGCCCTTTCATAGGCAGCACATAAAGATCAACTTCAACAGATACTCCTTGCATGAGAAGCGTGACCTGAGAACATACATTATTACACAACAAAGATGCCCCACTTCCAGTACAAACTTTGAAAATTGTGGTCGAGCACACAGGCGAGCGCATTCTTTCAACCACCTCGGGTTGAACAAAGTTATGCGTACTGTCATTATCAATGAGAACATGCACATTACTAGACCCGATTGTGCCCCATAATTGGAGAGAACGAAGACTACCATGACCAATCAACGAATTAAGTATGGAGATATCCCCACTTTCAACCGCCTCCATTGTATCCACCTCCGATTCTGGACTCAAGTCGGCACTCGTGTCGGCCATCAACAACAAAAATTTTCCCGGGCACTTATGCCCTCGAACCCACTTGTTATCACAATTAAAACACAGCCCTTTATTGAGGCGTTCCTGCCGCTCCTCAGGTGATATCCACTTAATAGCCAACTGTTTGTTAGTAGTATTAGAATTAACCAGGGGAGGGTTAGGCAACAATTGAGGTTTACCCGTGTTGGGTTGAATACCGGACAAAGGTGACGTCGACCCCGACGCGGCAGCACTGGTATGGCTAATGATAGGGGAATGTTGATCATCGAACCGAGCCTCAGTAACACGAGCTAGAGAGAAAGCATCACCGAGCGTCGCAGGTTTTGCAACAAGCAGCTCTCGTTGTAGATTCGGCTTAAGGCCAGATATGTAGAACGAGATAAGTAAACTTTCCGAAATATCCGTAACCTTATTCATGAGTTTTTCAAACTCACTTTGATATTGGGCAACCGTACCTGTTTGTAACAACTTAGATAACGCCCCTTGCGGATCTTCGTACTTTGAAGGCCCAAATCGGTTCTTGACACTCTCTACAAACCCGTCCCAATTGTTAATCAACTT
Organism: Artemisia tridentata subsp. tridentata; assembly: GCA_021014915.2. NCBI lineage: Eukaryota > Viridiplantae > Streptophyta > Magnoliopsida > Asterales > Asteraceae > Artemisia > Artemisia tridentata. The sequence continues at coordinate 98,183,274 of CP139509.1, read as the reverse complement.
GTTCCGTGTCATCCATCGAAACCACTCCGCAGCTTCACCTTCAAGATTGAAACCCACAACCTTTAAACGCTGATCGACTGGTGTTTCCAGAAGTGCGAAGTACTCCTGAATCGCAAATACCCAGCTTTCTGGATCAGACCCATTGAACTTTGGCACATCGAATCGCATGGATCGCGGTAACCCCAACGCGTGATCACCACCTGCCCCATGTCGCGTTTGTACCAGCCTTTTTATAGCTTGCAATTCAGCATGAAGCGCAACCAACTGAGATGTAAAAGCATCAGAATGCTCCTTAAGCAGCAACCGAATTGATTTTTCATCCATTAGCAATGAAAGCACCAATTGATACAACCATTTATTGGATCGTATCGAGATAAGGCATCACTTCAAGCGGGCGCGAGCTCCTTAAGAATTAGGAGAAGGAAGAGACAGATATTTGACTTCAACTCTGCTAATTTCATTGATTGTAATTGATTAAATAAACACGACAAAACCATAGATACCCTAACCCACAAACCAGGTTTGGGCCCAAGCACTTAGTCCTGATAAACATAAACAAAAATCCTAAAATGACCCAAACATAAAACATAAAATGACCCAAACATAAAGATAAAACACCTGATAGATATCCTAGCCCATGACGAAGTCTTGGTGCCAAATAGGCGCTACCGAGACCCTTTTGGCCCGACCCAATTTTAAAGAAACTGACGTATCACAGCCCCTAACTACGCATATGCTGAAAGCAGTATCACCAAAATAGTTTTATGCGGCGACAACAACCCAAGAACCTTAATCCTTTTGTCACAATTCAATCCTTGATTCAAGTAATCATTATTCACATACCCATTTATCAACAAGCTGAGCTCCACGAAATAACATTTATCCGATGCATTTTATTTAACACCTTCTCCCTTCATCAATTCGCCCTACCTTTGCGTACTAACGACCATCACATTCCACATAGTTAGATTTTGGTGGTGGTTGCTTTATGCTTGTTTTCTTACATGCTTTTAATCTTATTTCCAATGTTTTAAAACCCGGTTTTTTTATCCCGATTTAGTCGTCGGTTCACCGGGTATCCGGTTCAACCGGTTGAATCGTCGGGTCGAACCGGTTCAATACTTAAGTATACTTTTTTTCTATATTTAATATGTAGTGTTACATGATCCCAAGATTTTATATGACTTTATTGTTACATTCGATTGAACCGATAAAAAAGTGTATATACCGATAAACTTTGTCTTTAAGTTATATATATCTATAATAATATAGCAAAGATTTGCATAAACAATCAACTTATAATTCTAAGTTATAAAAGTCTATATTAAAACTATATTAGTTGGAGTTTATAAGATTGTTTATAAATCTAATTTACACTTTTACAAAATTTTAATTAACATTAGTTTTCATTACTTCAACTTTTCAATTAAACTTAGAAAGGTTGATAGAAAAAAATGTATTGTTAGATTTTTTTGATATAAGTAATGACCTGGTCAGGTTTATCAACCATGGTGAACCTGGATCAACAAAAAACCGGCGGTTCAATCCGGGTCTTAAACAAGCAAAAACCCGGGTCCGACCAATCCTTCGAGCCAATGTTTAACCGGTTAAACCGGCATGATCAACTCGGGTTTTAGAACATTGCTTATTTCTAATTATATTGTTTTACCCATGTACTCTCACACGCGCACATATAGATACTACAGTATTTTCTTAGATATATATAAATATACACACCTTTGCTTGAGGTTTTTTGAAAGAAGCCTCTATGCGTCTTAAAAAAACACTATTGTCAAAATTTACCTTTCTTATACTCCGGTCTAACAGGATTAGGTATTGATGTCGTTGTGATTATGACATGTTAATGTTGTGACCCAAATTAAATCACGGATTGTAACACCTTGTACAAACACACTAAAACAATAATATGCATGTTAGCGTATTTTAGTCATTTACGCAATCTTAATTTGAGAGAAAATAAATCATTAAGTCTTTGTTTTGTTGTGTGGATAAATATAAATTCATACCAGTCGTCGTTCTTCAAATCCACTTTGTATTTTCCAATATAAAGAAGGCAAGAAGTTCTCAAAGAGACGAACGACACAATGGTGAAGCTAAATGGATACATTATTATGCTCTTTTGTGTAAGCTTTCTAGTGTTGCTAGTTTGTTACGAGTGTAAGTTCGCATTCTCTTCTTTGCTCTTTCGTATAAAAATTGTGAATAAATTTCATATATAAGCTTGTCCTTTTCTTTTCCGGATTTGTAGGTAGCAAAATTGATGTTAATGAAATCATATCATTTTCTAATAGTAGACCTTGCCCGGGAAACATGTGCTCTCTCATGGAGGATCGGTTATGCTGCTGTCATGACTATAATATGTGTGATTCAAAAGACTGTTACAGGAGGTGTGCAAATTTAAATAAATGTTGTAATTAATACTAATGTTTATATGTGGTAATTTCTATATATAATAAGTTAATAAAGTTGTAGTCCTCACTTTACATAATGGACTAGTTTGTTCATCTTAAAATAAATATTTTCTGTATTGCTAAGGAACTAAATTAAAGTTGGGTTTCGCTAATGACTTTGTTAAACGAAATATTTTCATTACATAACAACCAATGTGTGATAATAGAATAAATTCATTTACTAAAACCAATTGCAATATAAGATAATCTCTTTAATAGTTCGAAGCATTAAAGTTTTGTTCATCGGATAATGTCTGAGGTTTTGCTAAAAAACAACTTTTTAAGTTTGTTGGTAATAACTAGTTTTAGAAATTAATGTTAAGACAACACATAAAATCAACAAAATCAATGACCATTTTCTAAAATTTCTCACATACAAATTCAATTCACTCTTATTGGTAATAATAGTCAAAAATGAAGAGCTTGTTCTAAACCATATCTTTAAGATTAACGGATTTTATTGCCCTAAGGCTGTTGTTAGCATTTCCCTAATATTTAAACCAATGTTGTTTTTTGAATTTTTCTCATATATACATGAATCTAAATAATAAATATACCAATGTAGGGTAAAAGTCACAACTTAAGTATATTTTTTGAGTATGCTCGATATCATACATTTGTGCTAGAAAATCTAAGAATTTATCAAACTTGTTGTAAGTGCGATTTAGTTGCTTATTATGGGTGATCGTGGAGAAAAAGTATTGAACAAACAATCTGAGATTCAATTAGAACGCTCTTGCCCATTAGTCGTCGAATGCAATCATAAAAAATCGTAAATATTTACATGAAACCGACAGTAGTTGATTTTATGCCATTCAATGACAAGTTGGCAACTCATTAACTCCTTGTGACACTCTAACTATGAAGCACAAAAACATTGTGTCTCGTAAAATTTGCAAAAAAGAAAACTTATGCATCATAATAGCTTAGTTCCTTGTGATAACTAGCTTAGTTCCTTGTGAAACTACGCTTGTAATGTATGTCTTGGTGATCTTTAGAAACAAAATTGTCAAGCTCTAGACATCCTTAACCGAACTAGTTGGCTGGCCGGTTAGCATCTGTGCTCCTCCATTCGACATAAAAGTTAACATTTTGTATTATCCTCTCGTGGTCATACAACCCGATAGTTACATGACTGGAAGAAACAACTTGGTTATTAAATATTTGCAGTGAAAAATTGAATCTCCCTTCCTATTTACAAGAGTTGATAGAAGTAAACAATACGTTTGATTAGTAATGATGAGTATGAACGGATTCAAAAGATCTAATTTATAAGGTTTTTACTATTTATTAGCGTATGTATTACCCCAAAGTAGATTGATAAAAACAAGATTTTCCGTGCCCACGTGTTCCGTCGGGTGGTGTTCTTACATATTTCTAGTTCAGCGTATAGTCCTGAAATCTATAAAGATTTCAATAACTCATATAATTTTGTTTCTAGTGCCTTACTGGAAGCTTTTACTTTGTTTAATATATTATTATCCGTCGTTCCAAAAAACACAAAAACAAAAGCAAAAAAAAAAAAAAAAAAAAAAAAAAAAAAAAAAAAAAAAAAAAGACTAATATAATTTCAACTTGGTTATTAAATGTAGAGTGTTTTTGTTTCGAATCATTTTAAATTAAATTGTTAATCGGCATAGTGAAATTATTATTATTAGACTTGGGTCATGCACATATGAGCAAAACAAAATTAATATTCAGTACAAGAATTGAACAAAATATCGCAGCCTGTATGATACAGTAATTCGATGTTTTGTTAAATCGCACATGTTTTCAAATAATGAGTTCAACACTTCAATTTGAGAATATAACCATAGTATGATGTTCAGATTTACACACTTTTGCTTGAAGTTTTATGAAAGACGTCTCTCTGGCTCTTTTAGAAAAGGTATGGCTATTTACATCTTACTTTTCTCATACTCCGCTTTGATAGGATTAGGCATTCTTCTTGTTGTGGTTACGGCATGTTAAGGTTGAGAACCAAAGTAAATCACAGACAGTACAAACACACTAAAACAATGAGATATGTTAAATTAGGAGAAAATGAATCTTTAGGTCTTTTGTCTTATTCCGTGGATAAATACAAATTCATCTTAGTTGTCTATTCATCAAAGCCTCTTTGTATTTTCCAATTTTAAAAAAGTAAGAAGTTCTCGACACAATGGTGAAGCAAAATGGATACGTTATCATAGTCTTTTGCGTCAGCTTTTTAGCATTGCTAGTTTGTCACGAGTGTAAGTTCGCATTATTTTCATTGCTTTTTTATATAAAAATTTGTGAATAAATATCGTATACGGAGAATAAGCTTGTCCTTTTCTTTTCTGGATTTGCAGGTAGCAAAATCGATGTTAATGGAATCAAATCAATTGCTAACAGACCTTCCTGAACACAACAATGCAATTTGTGTCGTTCATTCTCTATACGATATTTGTGAATAAATATCGTATACGGAGAACACAATTGTTGGCGTATGTGCCCGGACGTCATGCTTTGTCCGGACCATGCTTACGTGTCCGGACGTCGTCCTTCGTCCGGACTAACATCTTACCTCCGGACATGTCTTCTGACAGGACCGCCGCCATCCCAGATTTTCAGGGATTGTGTTCCCCACGAGATCTGACACCTACCTACTAGACTAGGCCTAGCGTGGCTCGCTTAGTCTCAAGATAAACAGGTACAGTAGGTGTGGGTAGTATAAATACTCACACCTCATTTATGATTGACATTCAATTTTACACCTACAACATTTACTCTCATTTTACTGTTCAAACCCGCATAACTACTATATACTTACTCTCACGCTGGAGGCTGGTCTTGGGATAAAACCCAAGGCGAGTCTAACGTGCGTGCTTCTTATGTGTAGGAATTTACGTCTGGAGGAGCCACTCCGAAGGACATCATACAGAAGTTGGACCCACCTACGAGGTTTTACTTCAACAAATTGGCGCCATCCGTGGGACCCGCTATTAAATCTACCAAAGAATTGGAATGGCCGGTTTTTCTTTTCATACCGAAGACGGAGAAGATGAAACCAATAACAACCAGAGCCAACACGCCCGAAAAGGTAGGGATCAACTGGGAAAAAATGATACCGGAAAAGCCAAAGTGATCAACATGATAAGAAGTCAACCGGAGAGCAGAAAGAGAAGATACAGGGGATATGATGAAGAATGGATGAATGTTCCAATAGTTTTTCCCCCCGTCATGACAAGTGATCTGTCGGAGGAACCACTCATCGTCAAAGGCGACATAGAAGGATATTTGGTCCGAAGGATATATGTTGATGAGGGATCCTCCGTGAACGTGATGTACGAACACTGCTTCAATAACCTTAGTTCAGACATAAAGGCAAGGCTCAAGGAGACAAGCACCTCTCTGGTAGGTTTCTCAGGGGAAACAAGTAGACCGTTGGGTAAAATCGAGCTAGACGTATGTTTCGGCGACCACGGTATGTTCCGAAAGACGACTATGAAATTTTGCGTGGTACAATCTCCATCGCCCTACAATGTAATATTGGGCCGAACCGGGTTGAAGGAACTAAAAGCTATCCCTTCGACAATTCATTCTATGATCAAGTTCCCCACACCGAAGGGGAGTGGCGACTCTGGCCGCACGATCGGCTATGGTGCTGGAGTGCAGAAGGCTAGAGGAAAAACAGATGGTAGATGTGCCGCATGAGGCGGAAATTGTTAATCCAGAGATGGACAAGACGGAGGAAATTTTAGTAAACCCTGCGTATCCCGAACAACTGGTCACAATAGGGACAGGGATTTCGAGGGAATGCCGGAGACACCTAATTGAACTATTAAGGAAGAATAAAGACGTGTTCGCATGGCAACCTTCGGATATGACCGGGTTCTGCGCCGTCTGATCAGGCACCATCTGAATGTTAACATTGCCGACACGCCAGTAGCTAAGCAGAAACGCAACTTGTCCGCAGAGAAAAATCAGGTGGTACTGAAGGAGGTGGATGAATGGTTGAAGGCCGGAATTGTCAGGCCGGTCCGTTACCCCACTTGGATCTCCAACCCCGTACTTGTAAAAAAGTGTGACGGAAGTTGGCGAATGTGCATAGACTTCAAAAATTTAAACTCCTCATGTCCGAAGGATTACTATCCACTTCCGAAAATCGATTGGAAGATCGAGTCAGTGGTGGGATTCAGGTATAAATGTTTTTTAGATGCATACAAAGGTTATCACCAAGTACAGATGGCAGAAGAAGACAAATAGAAAACAACGTTTTACACAGAGCAGGGAACTTACTGCTATATCAAAATGCCATTCGGTCTAAAGAACGCTGTAGCCACTTACCAGCGGCTCATTGATTCAGCTTTCCAGATTCAGATCGGAAGAAATTTAGAAGCCTATGTGGACGACATGGTAATCAAGAGTAAAGGAGAAAAGGAAATGCTGGCGGATATTGCCGAAACCTTCTATAACTTGCGAAAGATTAACATGAAACTAAATCCAAAGAAGTGCTCCTTTGGTGTCGAGGAGGGGAAGTTTTTAGGTTACATGGTGACCTCTGAGGGCATTAGGGCGAATCCGAATAAGATGAAGGTAATTGCGAAAATGAAATCTCCGGCAACTCTGAAAGAAATGCAAAGTCTGAGTGGAAAGCTGGCGGCCCTCAATAGGTTTTTGGCAAAATCAGCCGAAAGATCCCTTCCTTTCTTTGAAACTTTGAAAAATATCACCAAGGAGAATAAGGAGGAATATAAGTGGACCAAAGAAGCCGAAGAGGCGTTCCAGTCACTCAAGAAGTTGATATTAGACCTCCCGTCCTTATCAACGCCCAAGGCCAAAGAAGTTTTGTATGTTTATCTCGCGGCGGCGAAGGATGCAATCAGTGCGGTTTTGTTAACCGAAAGGAAAGGAAAGCAATTGCCTGTTCACTATGTGAGCCGAACACTACAAGAGGCCGAAAGAAATTACGCGCCGGTTGAAAAGCTAGCGTTGTCACTGTTACACATGTCCAGAAGGTTAAGAAGGTACTTTGAAGCTCACCATATCCAAGTTATAACGGATCAACCGATAAAGCAAATCTTGAGTAAACCGGAGGCATCCGGAAGGTTGGCCAAGTTTGCCGTAGAGTTAGGAGCCTATAATATCGCTTACGTACCAAGAAACGCAGTCAAGGGACAAGTTCTAGCGGACTTTATCTCAGAAATTTCTGTTTTAATGGAAGAATCGTATCTAAGAAAACAAGGGAAACAAAGGAAAGAAATCTGTGACATCACCGACCCGTAGGAATGGATATTATACACAGACGGGGCATCAAACAAGAAAGGTTCCGGAGCGGGTCTTGTGTTGATCGGACCTTGTCAAACCGAACACACTTATGCCCTCCGCCTAAATTTTAAAAGTACCAATAACGAAGTTGAATACGAGGCACTTCTGGCCGGCTTGCGGCTTGCCAAGAGGATGAAGGTGGAAACCCTAGAGGTCAAAGTAGACTCTAAGTTGGTAGCAAGCCAGATTAACGGAGACTTCACAGCAACTAAGGAAAGCATGATACAGTACTTGGCAAAGGCAAAGGAGTATATTAGCAATTTCAAAAAGTTCAAAATTCATAACATACCTAGGGCACAAAATCAAAAGGCGGATGTGCTAAGCAAGTTAGCCTCAGTAGCCTTTAACCATCTAACCAAAGAGATTCTTGTCAAAGTGTTGGAAAAGCCTTCGACCGAAGAAAAGCAGGTTAGGGCAATTGTAGAGGAAGAAGAGGATAACTGGATGACACCAATCATCCGGTGTTTGGAAGAAGGTGTGTGGCCGGAAGACCCCAATGAAGCAAGGGCGTTGCGGATGAAGATCCCCCATTACGTGATGGAGGAGGGTGTGTTATTCAAAAAGTCATACCTAAGTCCGATGTTACGGTGCGTAGGCCCGCTACAAGTGAATTACGTCATACGGGAAATCGAAAAATGTGACTCCTGTCAGATTCACGCTCCGGTTCCTAAACTACCAAAAACTATTATGACGTCCATTGGTATGTGCTAAAACACATACCCTTTTCTTGACCAAAACCGGACCAAAATAACCAAAAAACCCGACCAAAATGCCAAAAGATATTGTGTTTTTGTGTTTTTGCATGTGCAGGGATGGATATCGTGAAAATTGACAAAAGACACAAGAAAATCAAGAAAACGAGCACGAGATACGAAAAGGCTCAGAACCGGAACCAGGAACAAAGAAAATGGTCAAAAAGGCATCCCAAGTCCTCCATCTATCTTAAGTCGTCAACATTAGCCCTTGGATTCAACTTTGAAAGAATGACAAATTCAGCCCTTGGAAAATCGGAAATTACAATTTTGGTCTCTTAATGTTCCTTAACCTAAAAATAACTTTCAGCCACTAAAATACTTAAACCATCCTCCCAGCCCAACTCCCAAACACAACCGGCCCAATCCTTAATCACCTAACCCGGATCCAACACCCACTTAAACCCGGTCAAAAGTTTTTTCGGACAAAAGGATAAAAATAAAAAAAAACAAACACCCCTTATCTCACATTTCACTCTCTTATCTCTCACCGAAGAAAACAACCCGCTCCCAAATTCACCCCTAATTCCCAGATTTACCGATGAACCCTAAAAATTACCTAACAAAATTACCACAATTAAGGGTAAGATTGTCATTGCACGGACTTCGAGGATAATCCTGACGCAAGGAATGACACGTGGGGGCAGGCGATTGGACCGAACACGCATCCATTTGTGATCGTACGGTGGGAAGCTAGAGATTGAAGAACAAGATGATCGAAGGGTGTTGATGGAGCTAAGAGGCACGCGGATCGCCAGCGTGGCAAAGACCCAGAAGGTTCGGATCGAGTCTATAAATAGAGGAGAGGTTATCCCATTTTCAAATGTAATTTCTTTTTAGCAAGGTTATGCTGTCAAAATAGTTTTAGAATTTTAGTTTAGTTCGGATTGTAATTTTTCTGGTTAAGTTTAATTCGATTTGAGTTTTGTAATTGTTAAGATTTAATGAAAGTTTAAGTTTGAAGCTATTTTGTATCCGAATGCTATTTTAGTTAATATTGATTTGAGTTTCGTTTTAATAGAAGTTTAAATTTGAAGTTCATTTTAATCCGAATGCTATTTTAGTTAATATAAATTTTAGTGGTTGGAATATTTACTTTGTTTTAATATCTGATTATCACAAAAAGAAAAAAAAAATATATTATATAGCTTTCAGATAAGCTAATTTAGTGGTTTACAAACTCATTTAAGCTTACTAGCTTATGTGAGCTTTGTTAGTACAATTTCAGTAAAGTTCAAAAAAGTCAAAGAGAAAGTCAAAGTTTATAAGCTGGAAAAAGCTGATGTGGAATGGTGGTGTGGATTAAGCTGGATATGGGTTATTGATATTGGCTTATGCCTGGGTTTATATTATTTAGTACTGAGATAATTTGTAGCAAGACCACCTTGTAAGTTTAATTTTCATTTTTTGCTTCTTGCTTATTAGCTGTGTTGTTTAAGGTGCTTTTGTTTAAGTTGAGAGTAGTATAATTTAGTGGTTTAAGAAAGGCTTTAGTTTAGAATAAATTGCATAAGTTGATATATGGAATTTAGAGGGTAATTGGTAAATCAGTAGCTAAGATTGTTGAAGTTTTTAGTGGTAAATTGTGGCTGCTAAGTTCATGGGTAATTTGAATGTTTGTTAGTTTGTGGAAATAGGATTGAATGATGATTATTGGTAGTGGTTGAATTGGTTAAAAGTTTTGAAGTTTACTGCAAGTTGTGATCTGAATTGTTGATTTCATGGATCCATTTGATCATCAGTATTTGTTTTGAATTTTGAGTTACTAAGTATTAGAATTAGTAGTTGTTGATTTCAGTTACTGAGTTGTTGTTTTGTAGTACTGCAATTTTTGGTAGTATTTTTTTTACTCTTTTCTTTTCTAAAAATTAGTATTATTTGTTTGTTAGTTGTTTTGCAAAAGAAGAAAAAGAAAAAAAAAATAGTTGAGTTAAGTTGTATCACCCAGGAATCGAACCCTGGGTGTTTTTACTAGTGTAAAACGTTTTTAGTTTGTGGATTTTGCTAATCAGTCCTTAAGTTTCAAAAATTACAAATTCGGCCCTTGTCTTTGTTTAAAAGGGGTTGTGTATTAAATAAGTTTCAAAAAAATACAATTTAGTCCATGTCTTTGTTTAAAAAAGTTTTAGTTTAAATAGAGTTTCCAAAATTACATTTTCAGTCCTCGTCTTTTATAAAACCTTTATTTTCTTAAATTTCTTTTATAAAACCAGTTTTTAATAAAATTCATTTTCGTCCCTTAGACTTTATTTTTATTTTTATTTCTATTTTAAGTATAATTTCGCTATTAGTTTTATAAATCTCGGGATTAGCCCGGGATTTGCATTTATTTGAATTCTCTTTGTGTGCATTTATTTTAATAGCGTAGATTGCTTTTAATTTTTCTTATTATAGTATAATCAATTCTAAAAAAATTAATCTTTCACATCACTTATTCACTTCACATTCTTACGACACCGATTCGACAAATTCGCCGTCAAACCTTCGTTGGGAGAACGACCCGGGGAAATTGTATTCGTTACGATTTCTTTGGAAAAATAAATAAAAAAAAAATATACAAAAACATCGAACATCAATAAAAATGGCGCCGCTGCCGGGGAAGGCTTGAAACGAGTGCGTCGATTTCGTCCGTTGTTTTTGTGATTTGAAGATCCTTCCTTGGAAGTTATTGTTTTTTATAAAAATAAAAATACAAAAATATAATAATTAAAAAACACTTTTCCTAAAGTGTTTTCACCATTAATAATAAATCCTCCGTCTTCCGTTGAAGGAGGGCGGTTGTAAACCATTCCAAATAACAACAAAACAAATCGTGTAATTAATCGTTATCGGATTACTTTATTACTACAACCTAATCACGGGGTTTAAGGAAGCTTGACATTAAATTGTCGAGCTGAAGAAGGCGGGTTTTTAAGCATCTTCGGAGCTACCTTTGCCTTCCCGCCACGCTGCGCGTAGTTTTAAAGGAAACGGTTACGGTTAACGTAACGGTTACCAAAAAGAAAATAAAGTCTTTTGTTTTTCAATATATTAAAAAAGCCAAAAATAATTCCCAACCAAAAATACAAAAAGATTTTTGATTTTTATTTTTGTTTTCATTTTGGTGTATGCACACCCGTTCTTCTTCTTCTAACCCTCTTCTTTCACCACTTTCAAATCCCGAGAGGATTATCCGTCAAAACAACCGTGTTCATTTCTCAACCGTTGAGGAAATGGCCAACAACCAACACAATCAACCCCCGCCGGTGGGTGTTGACAATCACAATCAAGGGCAAGCTCCCGATCTCCGCACTATGCAAGAGTTACTCCAGTGTCCCACCGTGGGATACGGAGATGCTATTGTCATACCCCCGATTCGAAATACAAATTTTAAACTCGAGACCGGTTTAATTCAACTTGTCACGGGAAATCAATTTCATGGTTTTGATCGGGAGGATCCTCACAATCACATCCGATGGTTCAATAAACTAACCTCAACACATTACCATAAGGATGTCCCTCACGAAACAATCAAATTGATGTTATTCCCATTTTCGATCGAGGGGGCGGCCCGAATTTGGCTCGAGAAAGAACCTCCTCAATCAATCCATACTTGGGAAGATCTCGTCCATAAATTCGTGAACTATTTCTTTCCTCCGTCTAAAATGACCAATGCTAGGAATGAAATCACAAATTTCCAGCAACGATTTGATGAGAATTTCGGTGAGGCATGGGAACGATTTAAGGATCTCCTACGGAAATGCCCACATCACGGATTCTCGGAATTGCATCAAATCGATACGTTCTACAATGCCTTAACTCAATCAGATCAGGATTCACTCAATGCAGCCGCCGGTGGCAATATCATGAGTCGAATGCCGAGAGAAATTCTTTCAATTATTGAGAATAAATCTAAGGTACCTACCTCACGAAACAAACCGGTTGTTTCTAAGGTGAGTACCCAAGCTTCTAGCAGTGATGCTAAGATCGACAAGCTTGCAGATATGTTCCAAGCTTTCATTCTCTCAGAACAAAAGAAACAATCTTCTCCGCCCGCACAAGTGAAAGCGGTGCAAGAAAATTGTGTTATTTGTGGTGGTCCCCATCCGTATTATGATTGTCAAGCTACCGACAGCCAAGTTTGCAATGCTACTGCAGCAGCTGCAAACTACAATCAAAATCAAGGATTCCGTCCTCAAGGTGAAGTTAACTATCGAGTTAGCAACCAAATGGGACCACCCGGTTTTACACCCGTTCAAAACAACCAAAACCGTTTACCTCAAACCAATCAAGGTTACAATCAAAATCAAAGCTACAACCAAAATCGTGGAAACAATTATCAAGCTCAACCGCAACAAGTCTATCAACCTCCTCTTCCCCAAGTTCCACTTCCTCCCGACTTTGTGAGTTATATGAAAGCAACCGATGCTAGCATACGAACTATGCAAAGTCAAATCAACAATATGAGAGCTGACTTTCGGAAGGAGATTGATACGACAATATCTCGACAAACAAACGACCTTAAGCAAATGATGAGTGGATTTTTTCAGATGAATCAACCCTCAACCTCGGGTACTTCTTCTCTTCCTAGCAACACAATTGCTAACCCGAGGGGCGATGCTAAGGCGATAACGACTCGTAGCGGTGTTTCATATGATGGACCCACGGCTCCGGCTACCGCTTCTTCTCTACCTCCCAAGGTAGCCGTCCGTGAACCCGAGGCGACCAAGGACATGGAACCTCCTACTAACAACGGAGGAACCAAAGACGTCCAACCTCCGGTCATCCATCCATCTGAACCAAAGAATGTTGAGCCAAAAGAAATTCCCGTCAAAGCAAACCTTCCGTATCCTTCGAGATTGAATGATCAAAAGCTCCGCGATAAAGCTTCAAATAAAATGGAAAAATTTTTCCAAATTTTTCAAGAGTTACATTTCGATATAAGCTTCGCGGATGCTTTACTTTTGATGCCTAAGTTTGTTTCGACTCTCAAAAGTTTGCTGAATAACAAAGAAAAATTAATTCAGTTAGCAAAAACTCATCTGAATGAAAACTGCTCAGCGGTAATTCTCAAAAAGCTTCCGGAAAAGCTTGGAGATCCCGGAAAATTCCTTATTCCATGTGAATTTCCGGGAATGGTTGAATGCTCCGCCTTGGCCGATCTCGGTGCTAGCATCAACCTAATGCCGTTGTCAGTATGGCAAAAGCTTTCTCTGCCCAAACTTACCCCCACTTGTATGACTCTCGAGCTTGCGGATCGTTCCGTAACCCGTCCCGAAGGTATAGCCGAGGATGTCTTCGTTAAAGTGGGGAAGTTCCATTTTCCTGCAGATTTTGTGGTTGTTAATTTTGACGCTGACCCCCGGGTTCCTCTCATTCTCGGCAGAGGATTCTTAAGAACCGGGCGAGCGTTGATTGATGTTTATAATGAAGAGATTACCTTGCGAGTTGATAATGAAAAAGTTACATTTCAAATCAATCCGAACTCGAAACCTCAAACCGACAAATGCAATGTCGCTACGGTTGATCAAAAGTCCGATCCCGTAATTGCTCCTAAAAGAGTTGATCCAAACCTTTCAAGCTTCACGGTCAAGAGTATGTCAGAAAAACGTGCTGAACTCAAGGCCATGAAAATTAATCCTGGATCGAGCAAATGGTTTGAGTGTTGTGCTACAAATACTAAGAGTATTCTTGATGATGATGAATCGGATTCGGAGACCACAACGGAAAAGGTGGAAAATGCTAGCTCTAAGAGCACACCTCTTGTCCCACCTCCGGAGACGGTTTATCGTGTAGAGATGGTTGATTCTGCTCTTTCCGACTCTTCCCATCCTTCTCCTCCGATTGAGGGAAGTGAAATCTCGAGGGAAGAATTCGAGGTGTTGTCTGTTACTGCTCCAATTTCGCCGGAAATTGTTGAGACCAATAATAATCCAGGGGAAGATGTTTTGAAATTTGATGAACAATTGTTTCCCCTGGAAGATGTTAAGGAAAAACCGCTTAAATCCGTTCAAATTGTTGATTCAAAATCAGAAGAGCAAAGTAGTGGCAGTACCACTTCTTATATTGATTCTCTTCTTGAGGAGTTCGCCGATGAACTCGCTCACATCGATCCAATCCCACCGGGGGATGAGGACGATAACTTTGATTTTGAATCTGACTTAAGAGAATTAGAATTTTTGCTGAACCGTGATTCTTATCATGAGGAGTTCACTGATGAACTCGCTCACGATGATCCATTTCCATCATATGATGATGATCTCTTTGACTTCCATGCTAATCTTGAGGAAGTTGAAAATCTGTTATACCATGCTCCATCATCTGATTCTTACACCGAGCTTAATGATTTACAAGATGATGAAAATCTCTTCGATTTTGGGGCCGATCAAACTGAATGGAGAAATTTGTTATATGGCAAACATTCTGAAAAAGGCCCTAAAATTGAAACCATAACCGAGGATGCTTCAATAGTATCTCATGACTTAGTTCCTCATTCTCCCGAGGATGATTTCTTTATTGAGTCCTCCATCGAGTACCCTGCTAAGTTTTCTTGTGAGGACAAAGTATTTAAGCCAGGCTTACTCAATGATGGTGAAATTCATCCTTTGATGAAATTGACTCGTGCTAAGAATTTAAAGTTTCCTGCCTCATCAAAGGAACTTTTAATTCTGAAGAAAAATGATTCCTCTCTGCTTCTTTCTATTCAAAAACTCCCATTCTGTCCGGAGTCATCTCTGCTTGAAACTTTACTATCGTTTCCAGCCGGAAACGAAGACAAAGTTTTTGACCCCGGCATCACCGCTTTCATCCTCTAAAGCCGTGGGTATCTCAATCGGAGTGGAACTTTCGTGTGCTTCAATGTTTATCCAAACATCTTGAACGAAAGTCCGATTGAGATTATTTCTTCCACTTGCTCCCCCAAGGACAAATAAATTCGGGGTCGAGTCAAGCTCATGTGACTCGGTTACAAAAACAAGCGCTTCGTGGGAGGCACCCCATGCTTATCCATCTATCCTCTTATCTACTTTCTAATAATACATGAGGAGGGATCCCTCTTCCATATCTTGTGTTTCGTGTTTTTCTTATGATGTGTCCAGGAATGCTCGATGATGAAGACTCTCGTGCTCGTAGTTTCCTTCACGCTACTCGAGTTTCATCATTCGCTGCTTGTCCGATATCCTAAAATCTTATCGTTTTACATTTATCTTTTGGCATAATTAATAAACGGCCTTAGATTTTTGTAGGAGAACCCTTACCTTTAAGACATTGAGGACAATGTCTCGTTTTAGTCTGGGGGGGTAATCTTTCGATTTGATTTTTGCCTTGCATTTTTTGCGGTTTATTCATGCAACCCCGTTTTTCCTCCAAAAATTGAAAAAATCCAAAAAATGAGAAAATTTTAAAAATTTTTGCAAAAATATAATAAATTTTGACATTTTTGTTGATTTTCCGCTGGGTAGAGTAGGAATAAAATTCTGACTTGACCGGGCGTGTTGAGCCCTAGCTTGTCCCCTTAACCGTTTATAATCTATAAGCTCGTGCTAGTCTTTTACACAAGGAGCTAGAAAACGCGAATTCTTTTTAAGAGTTTGCAAGTTCCCGTATTCGACTTTATATATGCATGGCTTGATTATAAGGCTAAGCATTCGCGGATCTTATTATTTAAGATTTTAAATTTGCGAAGAACGAGAAATGATAGAGTTGTTTATAAGTTAGATTGCTAAACGTGGAGTAGTGGTTCTCTTTAAAGCTCATCGAAGTTATTTGTGGCTTTTTGTTCCCATAAGCTTGTTTCACTCAAAAATAGTAATCTAGGAATAATTAAAGCTATTTTGGTTTTGGCGAAATTTAGTTTTTATTTCTTCCTTAGAGAATTCTTGCTTATGAAAGTTGGGTACACATCAAGGTACTGCCAGTGTTACGGTGTAATAGACTATTCCATCTTGCCGGCTCACAACCGATGTTGGGATTGTTATAAAAGCCGTAGGACTCGGGATTTGGCAAAATATATAATAATGAATAATAATAATAATCCAAAGCCATAAAAAGTTTTCTGCATCTTGCCGGTTCGCAGCCGATGTTGTAGACTTCTAATAAAGGCAGAGGAAAAATTCCAAGGTCATAATAGACTATCACATCTTGCCGGTTCGCAGCCGATGTTGTGATTGTTATAAAGGGCCAAGGATTAATAATATGTGCTTAATAATGTTAAAAATGCCAAATTTCGACTCCGAGGTATCCTAATAAAGGCTTCCGTCTCTGGACTCGTAGATGAGTTGTTTCGGTCGCAAATAAAAGGGATATTCTCAAAATCGTGTTAAATCAGAGACCTTGATGTGGACCTCATTTTTGTATGCAACGGTTTTCGAGGGAAGGTTTGGAAACTACTTAGCGTCTAAACTAGGTATCTTTATCGGATTAAAAATTATCAAAACGAGAATTTGAAGAAATTCATTTCTCACCAAAAATAAAATAAATAGAGGAAAAATAGGAATTTGGGAACAAGAAGTCTACAATTAGCTTTCTGAGTAGTGTTGGCAATCTAACTTGTATATGACAATGATCTCGTTTTTAAGCTTAGTTTGGGGTCTCGTGAAAAATCAGGGACGACGAATTTTATCCGTATGGTCACTTCCTCTTGTGTCGTGTTTCCTACTCAAAGACCCTAAAAGTTATCGTTTGATAATGATTGTCGACAAAGCCGTCACATGGAAAATAAGAAAATACAAAAATAGAATAAATAGGAAAATCGGGGTGTTTTTATAACATTGCATGAGGACATTGCAATACTTAGTCTGGGGGATTTTGGTATGTGCTAAAACACATACCCTTTTCTTGACCAAAACCGGACCAAAATAACCAAAAAACCCGACCAAAATGCCAAAAGATATTGTGTTTTTGTGTTTTTGCATGTGCAGGGATGGATATCGTGAAAATTGACAAAAGACACAAGAAAATCAAGAAAACGAGCACGAGATACGAAAAGGCTCAGAACCGGAACCAGGAACAAAGAAAATGGTCAAAAAGGCATCCCAAGTCCTCCATCTATCTTAAGTCGTCAACATTAGCCCTTGGATTCAACTTTGAAAGAATGACAAATTCAGCCCTTGGAAAATCGGAAATTACAATTTTGGTCTCTTAATGTTCCTTAACCTAAAAATAACTTTCAGCCACTAAAATACTTAAACCATCCTCCCAGCCCAACTCCCAAACACAACCGGCCCAATCCTTAATCACCTAACCCGGATCCAACACCCACTTAAACCCGGTCAAAAGTTTTTTCGGACAAAAGGATAAAAATAAAAAAAAACAAACACCCCTTATCTCACATTTCACTCTCTTATCTCTCACCGAAGAAAACAACCCGCTCCCAAATTCACCCCTAATTCCCAGATTTACCGATGAACCCTAAAAATTACCTAACAAAATTACCACAATTAAGGGTAAGATTGTCATTGCACGGACTTCGAGGATAATCCTGACGCAAGGAATGACACGTGGGGGCAGGCGATTGGACCGAACACGCATCCATTTGTGATCGTACGGTGGGAAGCTAGAGATTGAAGAACAAGATGATCGAAGGGTGTTGAAGGAGCTAAGAGGCACGCGGATCGCCAGCGTGGCAAAGACCCAGAAGGTTCGGA
This sequence comes from Artemisia tridentata subsp. tridentata, assembly GCA_021014915.2. Taxonomy (NCBI): domain Eukaryota; kingdom Viridiplantae; phylum Streptophyta; class Magnoliopsida; order Asterales; family Asteraceae; genus Artemisia; species Artemisia tridentata. Next base: position 98,165,136 of record CP139509.1, on the reverse strand, counting down.
TCGAGTCTATAAATAGAGGAGAGGTTATCCCATTTTCAAATGTAATTTCTTTTTAGCAAGGTTATGCTGTCAAAATAGTTTTAGAATTTTAGTTTAGTTCGGATTGTAATTTTTCTGGTTAAGTTTAATTCGATTTGAGTTTTGTAATTGTTAAGATTTAATGAAAGTTTAAGTTTGAAGCTATTTTGTATCCGAATGCTATTTTAGTTAATATTGATTTGAGTTTCGTTTTAATAGAAGTTTAAATTTGAAGTTCATTTTAATCCGAATGCTATTTTAGTTAATATAAATTTTAGTGGTTGGAATATTTACTTTGTTTTAATATCTGATTATCACAAAAAGAAAAAAAAAAAAAATATTATATAGCTTTCAGATAAGCTAATTTAGTGGTTTACAAACTCATTTAAGCTTACTAGCTTATGTGAGCTTTGTTAGTACAATTTCAGTAAAGTTCAAAAAAGTCAAAGAGAAAGTCAAAGTTTATAAGCTGGAAAAAGCTGATGTGGAATGGTGGTGTGGATTAAGCTGGATATGGGTTATTGATATTGGCTTATGCCTGGGTTTATATTATTTAGTACTGAGATAATTTGTAGCAAGACCACCTTGTAAGTTTAATTTTCATTTTTTGCTTCTTGCTTATTAGCTGTGTTGTTTAAGGTGCTTTTGTTTAAGTTGAGAGTAGTATAATTTAGTGGTTTAAGAAAGGCTTTAGTTTAGAATAAATTGCATAAGTTGATATATGGAATTTAGAGGGTAATTGGTAAATCAGTAGCTAAGATTGTTGAAGTTTTTAGTGGTAAATTGTGGCTGCTAAGTTCATGGGTAATTTGAATGTTTGTTAGTTTGTGGAAATAGGATTGAATGATGATTATTGGTAGTGGTTGAATTGGTTAAAAGTTTTGAAGTTTACTGCAAGTTGTGATCTGAATTGTTGATTTCATGGATCCATTTGATCATCAGTATTTGTTTTGAATTTTGAGTTACTAAGTATTAGAATTAGTAGTTGTTGATTTCAGTTACTGAGTTGTTGTTTTGTAGTACTGCAATTTTTGGTAGTATTTTTTTTACTCTTTTCTTTTCTAAAAATTAGTATTATTTGTTTGTTAGTTGTTTTGCAAAAGAAGAAAAAGAAAAAAAAAAATAGTTGAGTTAAGTTGTATCACCCAGGAATCGAACCCTGGGTGTTTTTACTAGTGTAAAACGTTTTTAGTTTGTGGATTTTGCTAATCAGTCCTTAAGTTTCAAAAATTACAAATTCGGCCCTTGTCTTTGTTTAAAAGGGGTTGTGTATTAAATAAGTTTCAAAAAAATACAATTTAGTCCATGTCTTTGTTTAAAAAAGTTTTAGTTTAAATAGAGTTTCCAAAATTACATTTTCAGTCCTCGTCTTTTATAAAACCTTTATTTTCTTAAATTTCTTTTATAAAACCAGTTTTTAATAAAATTCATTTTCGTCCCTTAGACTTTATTTTTATTTTTATTTCTATTTTAAGTATAATTTCGCTATTAGTTTTATAAATCTCGGGATTAGCCCGGGATTTGCATTTATTTGAATTCTCTTTGTGTGCATTTATTTTAATAGCGTAGATTGCTTTTAATTTTTCTTATTATAGTATAATCAATTCTAAAAAAATTAATCTTTCACATCACTTATTCACTTCACATTCTTACGACACCGATTCGACAAATTCGCCGTCAAACCTTCGTTGGGAGAACGACCCGGGGAAATTGTATTCGTTACTATTTCTTTGGAAAAATAAATAAAAAAAAAAATATACAAAAACATCACATCATCCATCATGGCACCGTGGCCCTTTTACCAATGGTGAATGGACGTGCTAGGTCCTCTACCGGAGGCCCCAGGGAAGGTAAAGTTTGTTATCGTAGCCGTTGATTACTTCACAAAATGGATAGAAGCCAAACCCCTCGCCAAGACCACATGCAAGGACGTAAAGAAATTTGTATGGGAAAACATCGTCTGTAGGTTCGGCCTACCGGGAATAATAGTTACAGACAATGGAACGAACTTCGTCAATGATTCGTTCAAGAGCTGGTGCGAAATATTGAAAATTAAGAAAATAAACAAGGCAATAGCACATGCCCAAGCCAACGGCTTGGTTGAGAGGGCCAACAAGAGCCTGATGCACCGTATTAAGACCCGGCTAGGAAGGGAAAGTGCCGGATGGGTTGATGAATTGCCGAACGTTTTATGGGCTTTCCGAACTTCATTGAAAACAAGCAATGGAGAGACTCCCTTTAGCCTGACATACGGAAGCGAAGCAGTCATTCCGGCCGAAATTGGAATGCCCACTCACCGTACCATGCTCTACAATCCGAAAGACAACGAAGAACAACAACGCATGAACCTTGATCTGCTTCAAGAAATGAGAGAAATGGCGGCCATTCGGGAAGCCAAGTACAAATCCAAAGTCGAACAATATTACAACCAAAGGGTACGCCCGGTAGCATTTGAAGTAAGAGACTTTGTGTACCGAAGAAACGAGGCCAGCAGGGTAGAAAACCAGGGGAAGTTAGGACCCAACTGGGAAGGTCCATACCGAGTAGTCGAGGCCTACGACAACGGCTCGTATAAGCTTCAGACAATGGACGGCCAAGAAGTACCCCGAACATGGCATGCAATGAATCTACGAAATTATTTTATGTAAAAGTTGTAAGCCGAAGCTCATCAATGTTTATGACAATCTACAGTTCCCCAACGACAGGGAGAACAAATTTTCCAATCTAAGTTGTGTTATATATACTCTATGATTACATTACGATAAAAATTAAATGGATCGTGGAAAACACTCCGTCTCCATGGAGCGGATCGTGGAAAACACTCCGTCGGTAAAATTAAACGGATCGTGGAAAACACTCCGGCTCTAAGGGGCGGATCGTGGAAAACACTCCGTCGGTAAAATTAAACAGATCGTGGAAAAACACTCCGTATCCAAGGAGCGGATCGTGGAAAACACTCGGTCGGTAAAATTAAACGGATCGTAGAAAACACTCCGGCTCCAAGGAACGGATCGTGGAAAACACTCCGTCGGTAAAATTAAACGGGTCGTTGAAAAACACTCCGTCTCCAAGGAGCGGATCGTGGAAAACACTCCGTCGTTAAAATTAAACGGATCGTGGAAAACACTCCGTCTCCAAGGAGCGGATCGTGGAAAACACTTCGTCGGTAAAATTAAATGGATCGTGGAAAACAATCCGTCGGTAAAATTAAACGGATCGTGGAAAACACTCCGGCTCCAAGGAGCGGATCGTGGAAACAACTTCGTCGGTAAAATTAAACGGATCGTGGAAAACACTCCGGCTCCAAGGAGCGGATTGTGGAAAACACTCCGTCGGCAAAATTAAATGGATCGTGGAAAACAATCTGGCTCCAAGGAGCGGATTGTGGAAAACACTCCGTCGGCAAAATTAAACGGATTGTGGAAAATATTCCGGCTCCAATGAGCGGGTCATGATAACACTCCATAGCCAAAGATACAAGCAAATAAAACAACATTTTTGCAGAAATATAAACGGCAAATTATCATCCTATTAAACTATCCGATGATGCAAAAGCGTGACAACATCGATCACGAACAAATTCATACACAGCATTTAAGTTACAATAATTGTTCTTATTACATCCATCCGACAAGAAAAGCAAAAGAAAATCAAGGGGCCTTATCAGTAGTCTCCTTCACGTCGGAAGAAGTCCCGGTCTGCTGAGGGGGGGCCAGCTTCTATAGTCTTCGGTTTCGGAGTAGGAATGTCGGGGAAAAGATTCATAAGGTCACCCAATGGAAGACGGCAGGAGTCCGCAAGCTTCTGAATGTATGGATATTAGGCTTCGAACAGCTTCCGATACTCCGCCTTCCATATGACCGGAGCTTCCATGTTGAGTTTCTTGAATTTGGCTAGAAGTCTTTCAAGATCATCTCTGTTACGCTCATACTTAAGGCCGTCCAGAAACCCAGCGGTGTAGGACAAACTATAAACCCTCCCCATGCTCTTTTTGTACTTAGCACTATTGAACAACTTGCGGCAAGCGACCGGAAGCAGCTCTCTCGCAGTATTTATGGCGAATAGCTTCCGATTGAGCCACTTCCACCACCAATTGCTTCTTCTCCCCCTCCAACTTCTCAATGACCTTATCCTTCTCGCCCAGTGCCTGCTCCAGCTTCCTAATCTTTTCGGCCTGAGAAGCGGAGTTTGCCCTCCAATCATTCCTGTCCTTTTCCATCTCTTCCAACTGATCGGCCAAACATTGCTCCCGGGCCGAGACAGCAGAACGTGCCTCTTTTAAATCCTTCTCCAAGGCCCTGAATTCCCCCAGTAATCGCTCATACTTGCTGGCTTTCACATTACGTGCCGCCTCGGCAGTCTTACGCACATGCTCCAGCTCTTTGTACTCGGTAATTAGCTGGGTAAATCTGTGCAGCAACTCAGCTTGCATTGCAATCCCACCTCCGGCTTGTACATAAGCCTCTCGGATAAGCTGCCCGGTTGTCAGCTCCTCGAGAGCAGCCCTCTCGGCGGGAGTAGCAAGATGTGTTAACATCTCACGACAAACTCTGAAGGAGTCCAAACGAAGATCCCCGGTGAGAGACCAGATGTGTTAACAAACCGTTCCTCTCCAGACATATTTTCATCTGCAACAAAAAAAAAAATAAAAAAAAATAAACCCAAGTTAGCACAAAGAAAATAGTACCAATGGATCCCGCAGGGATAAGTTCGTACTGTTGGGTCCATCAGTACCCAAGAATACTTGAAACAAGATTTGGACACAAATTAACTAAGTGTTAACTTAAACCGAGAACAATTCAAGTCACTGAGTGAACAGTCACTCAGTGAGTCATCTTCAGGATGCTTAAGGCGAATTCAAGAAGAAGGATTCACTACTCAGGAAGGCGGTACTCCCTGAGTAGGACTTAAGCCAAAGAAGAAGATGATGGTTCAGTGAGTGTTGGACAAGAACTCACTGAACCCCAGTCTCCTCAACAACATTAAGTGATTGAAGACTGAAGAACTCAACGCCTGAAAGAAAGGCGGGAAGATCTGGGAAGAGTTTAAGATTAGATCAAATCTTATCTTGTCAGGAAGAAACTTTCCCTAAGACGGATAAAAGTAGTGGAGTGTCAGACCAACCACTCCTAAAGACTTTATAGTCCATTCCCATTGGTTCTTGAAAATGACAATTACTATTGTAATTTTCAGACACGCTTGCTTCAACAAGTTGTAGTATTTTAATCACTTTTACTCTTTTATACTTGTGTATAAATAGGTTCAAGAGGAGAGAAGTTGAGTGTGTTTTGTACATTGAAAGCCTTAGACTTTTGCAAAACAACTTCTCTCCTACAAAGAGTAACGTATCCCTGAGATAGCTCAGTGGGTCGAATTGTTACCACTTAAGCATAGCTTGAGTTTAGATAGGAGACACCATACCTTGTCTATTCAATCCCAAGTGTTTGTTCCGCAAAACACTTGGGTAATAGATTCTTTGATTCATTTCTAATAAGAATTTAAACGTTGAAAAATACTTTGTGTTTTTACTTTTACGTTTCATTATCTGATAGAAAGAATCATTACATTGTATTAGTCATAAATACAAATAGATTAACTTTCTAGTTAACTCTAAGCGTGTTAAGGGAACAACAAGTGGTATCAGAGCCTCTGGTTTATAAAATCTTTCAAAATTAACCAAGAGTGCTCAAGGTTTTTAAAACCAAGATCCTACTATGACTGATGCAAATGTGCCCCAGCTAGTCGACAAACAGGGTGGAAGCTTTTCAGCTGTTGCCCCACGACTTGAAGCTGGTAAATTTAGCAAGTGGAAAAAGCGAATGCTTTGCTACTTGATTGGTATGGAACCATACTACATCACTTGTGTCAAAGATGGTCCTTTTGTCCCAAAGACTGCTGCAGGGCTAAACAAACCTGAGGCTCAATGGACCATTGATGAGAGGAGGGTGGTCAATCAAGACCAACGCCTGAAAAGCATCATTATATTATGTCTTCCTGACGATATAATGGAATCAGTCATAAACTGTTCAACAGCCAAGCAAACTTAGGATGACTTGGTCAATAGCTTTGAGGGTCCCTCAGATACCAAGGAAAACAGGGTCATGAACCTGAAACTTGAGTATAATACTTTCAGGGAAAAAGACTCTGAAAGTCTCTCTCAAACTTATACCAGATACAAGACCTTGATAAACGAACTATCAAATGATGGTGTAGTTTTGTCTAAGCATGAGACAAATGTTGGCTTTGTCAACAGTCTCCTTGAGAAGTGGCTAAACTTCTCACAAGGCCTGAGGAATGCTAATCACATTCAGACCCTTGAGCTCCCTGAGATCTATGGGAAGTTTGTCTATGAAGACAACTTAATCTCAAGGAGATACCCTGACTCAAAAGCTCTTGAGTCCAAAAAGGCCTTGACCTCCACACCCATATCAACTGCTTTTTATACTAATGGTGTTGTGCAGGACTTTCAAGAGGATTCTGAGGATGAAATTGATGAAAGGACTAGTGATGAGTACCTAAAAGATCTAAACTTGAAATTCCAAGAGAGGGCACTCCTTGCTAGTTCAAAACGTTTCATCAAAAGAAACCAGTCCAACTTTTCAAAAGGAAAAGCAAATGAAACCACTGAATGCTTTAATTGTGGTAAAAAGGGTCATTTTGCTAGGGACTGTTATTCTAAAACCACCTCAGAATCCTCTTACAAATTTTCAGGAAATAATTCCTCAGGAACTAGCAAGTTTCAACCTAGAATGTTTCAGTCGACCCAACAATTTCAAAACAAGGGTCAAAAAGACTTTGAAGCAAAATATAGGAAAGCCAAGGCTAAACTTGCAATTCTTGAAACTAATCCCTTTATGTCTCAGGCTGCTTAAACATCCAAACCTGTTCAGGCAAAGAATAAGGTTTTAGTAGCTGAAGCTTATGATTGGGATGAAGAAGAGGTATCCTCAGATGAGGAAATTAGAGTGAGTGCACTGATGACACTATCTGAAGGTGATCAAGTGGCTGTTGGGAAAAGCCATGCCAGGAATGGAGAGTAGGTAAACATCACCATGAAGAAGGTAAACAAATTTACTTTCTATGGATGATGATTCTGATTGGCAGTCTTACATGAATTATATTTGTGTAGATCTTAAATTTGTTGAGGAACAAAAGCTTAACATGTTTTTAAAATATAACAATATAGTGTCAGAATTGAATAAATGTATAGATGAATTGCTTGTACTGAAGCAAGCCAAATTAGAAACAATAACTCTACAAATTCAGAACACTGAAATTTTGAAACAAAACCAAGCCCTACAAACTGAACTTAACAAAGAAAAAGCTGTCATCCAAGGCTGGACCAAAAAGAACCCCAAGGTCTTTGATATTGTGGGTTTAATCCCTAGGAAAACTATAGGAATTGACCATCACATGGTTAACCCCTATGTAACTCCCAGTGAACTGATCTTTGTTCGAGCTGGCATATCATTTGAGCAAGAAATGCTTCCCAAGTCAAATGACTGGATTGTCAGGGACAACCCAGTCAGTAAGTTACCAAACTTTGAGACTGGAAAGATCTTGTTTCCTGAAAGTCAGGCTTTGAAAAATATGCTTTGACTTACTGAACAACTCAGTAAGCTTGAACTCACTGAACAACTCAGTAATACTGAGTCAGTAAATGAGTCTGAATCAGAATCATGTCCACCACTCCCACCACTGATTACCCTTCAGGGTGCTGCACCCAGCTTAGGCCTCCCACCAATGGTCTACTCTCAACACTCTCCAAAGGAGAGGTCAGGATTGGGAAAACATTCCTGAAAAGACCAACATTTGAAGTCTCAGTAAATACTGATAACTCATCTTCTTCAGTCCCTTCTGAAGTAATAACCCAAAGCCCTGACTCAAAATTTGATCAGTTGGCTGAAATGGTCAGGAAGCTGGGTGAGAAGATTGCATCTTCTGAGAAACCTTCTCAATCCAAGAAGGAACAAAAATCAGCTTCCTCAAAGACCAAACCCAAACCCTCAAAACCCCTGAAAAGATGTGAACTGTGTAACTATACCAATCATATCACTGATGATTGCTATAGAATTCTTTATTGCATGATTTGAAAAAAAGATGATCACAGGACCTCTGATCATAAAATACACTCAGCCACATCAAAGATGGCAAGCCTTAAAGCTCAGTCTTTAAACTACCCTTCTGATTCTAAACAGAAACATAAACAAAAGGCAAAACCTTTTGCACCTTGCCCTTACTGTGGGTTCAATGATCACCATCCTAAGGATTGTCAAATTGACGATTGTTGTGAAAATAGTGGAAGTTCCACTCATGACACCTCAGGAGGAGATAAGGCCATTCAGGCCAGAAGAGGTATGACAAAGTTAGCCTCTCAGTCTACTGAGTCTACATCTGCAATCAAATGCATAATTTATGGTTGCTCAATCCACCACACCACTGACCATAAATCAATTGTAAATATTGAAAAAACCCCCAAAGCTAAGCCCTCCAAGAAGTGGAGTCCTAGAAAGAACTGACCCAGTTTACCATTTGTGCAGAAACATGCCAGGGATCCTATTTGGCATCTTGATAGTGGATGTTCAAGGAGCATGACTGGTGTGAAGGAGTATCTGCACAAGTATGTGGATGAATCAGGACCCAAAGTGATATTTGCTGATAACTCATCATGTCTCACTGAAGGTTATGGTTCAGTAAACTGCAATGGTATAGTCTTTACTAGGATAGCTTATGTAAATGGTCTTAAATACAATTTGATAAGTGCCAGTCAACTATGTGATGCTAAATACATAGTTTAGTTTGATGATAAACAAGGAATCATCTTCAATGCTAATAAGGAAGTTGTCCTTATTGCACCAAGAAGACATGATGTTTATGTTTTGGACATGTCCAGTCTGAATCAGAATGGAACATGTCTCTTTACCAAGGCCATTGATACTCTCAACTGGCTTTGGCATAAGAGACTCTCCCACCTAAACTTCAAAAACATAAACAACCTTGTGAAACAAAACAAGGTCCTTGGCTTACCATCTCTTGTGTTTTCAAAGGATAAACCATGCTCAGCTTGTGAAAAAGGTAAACATAACAGAGCATCCTTTAAAACCAAAACCAACTTTTCCATCAGGAACTGCCTTCATCTTCTCCATATGGATCTATTTGGACCAATTAGTCCTAGATCCATTAACCATGAGAAGTATACTCTGGTCATTGTAGATGAATACTCAAGATACCCTTGGGTATACTTCCTGATCAAAAAGAGTCAGGCAGCTGAAACAATTATGTCCTTTGTCAGGAACATTGAAAATCAAAATGACATCAAAGTCAAATAAATTAGGGCTGACAATGGAACAGAGTTCAAAAATTATGAACTTGAATGTTTCTGTGATGAGAAAGGTATTTCACAAAAATTTTCCTCACCCTACACACCTGAACAAAATGGGGTGGCTGAAAGGAAAAATAGAACACTCATTGAAGCAGCTAGGACAATGCTAAATGGATCAGTCCTTTCCAAATACTTTTGGACTGAAGCAGTAAAGACTGCCTGTTACACACAAAACAGATCCATCATTGTCAAGAGACATAGCAAAACTCCTTATGAGTTATTCAAGGGAAGAATCCCTGACATCAGCTACTTTCATGTCTTTGGGTGTCCTGTGTTTATTCATAATAACAAGGATCACTTAGAAAAATTTGATGCCAAAGCTGATGATGGATACTTTCTAGGATACTCCCTTGTCTCAAAGGCCTTCAGGGTGTTCAACACTAGGAGGCAGCATACTGAGGAAATATTTCATGTCACCTTTGATGAGAGCACTGATGCAATCAGTGTCTCTAACAACTGAGTGGAAGAGATAGGTATTAATGAATCATCAAGATACCCTCCTGATGAATATCATACTGATAATGGTCCTTCCACTCAGTACCATGCAAATGCTAACATCACCTATTACATCATTCCCCACAACCTTCCTTACCCAACCATCACTGAGTTTATTGAAGCACAAAGTACTGATGAATTCATTCAATCAGTACAAAGTGCTTAGGTACTAAACAATCTCAGTGATGAGTCAACCCACTCAGACACTCAAGATGCTGAAGATCATCATGTGTCTGATCCTGATCCTACCCATCAGGCCTCTACAAGTTCTAATCAATTTCCAAGACCTCAGGACAGTTGGACTAGGTCTCAGGATATAGAACTTGTCAATATAATTGGTGAGCCTACTGAAGGCATGCTCACAAGAAGCATGGCTGCTGAACTGAGAGCAGCCTCAGCCAATGAATGCCTATTTGTGGACTTCATTTCCACAATTGAACCCAAAAGTGTTAAGGAAGCACTAAAACGTCCAAGTTGGGTTCAAGCCATGAATGATGAACTGGAACAATTTGACAGAAACAAGGTAATGACCTTGGTCAAATGTCCTGAAGATGTTTCAGTCATTGGCATGAAATGGGTATTTAAAAACAAATCTGATGAAAATGGCATAGTCATTAAAAACAAAGCCAGACTTGTAGCCAAAGGCTATAATCAACAATAAGGCATTGACTATGAAGAAACATTTGCACCAGTAGCAAGGATGGAAGCCATCAGGATCTTCCTTGCTTTTGCTACATACATGAACTTCAAGGTGTACCAAATGGATGTTAAAAGTTCATTCTTAAATGGCTCACTGAAAGAAGAAGTTTATGTTCAGCAACCTCCTGGATTTGAAAGCCATGAGTTTCCTGACCATGTCTGCAAGCTTAACAAAGCCCTTTATGGACTGAAACAAGCTCCCAGGGCATGGTATGAGACTTTTTCAGCCTTCCTTATCCAAAACAAATTTGTCAGAGGCAAGATAGACAACACATTGTTTATCTATAAGACAAATAATGATGTCATACTTGTACAAGTGTATGTTGATGACATCATCTTTGGCTCAACAAATTATAAACTTTGCAAACAGTTTGAAAAACTAATGGCAAAGAAATTTGAAATGAGCATGATGGGAGAACTGACTTACTTCCTTGGTCTTAAAATCAAGGAGACTGATAAAGGAACCTCTATTAGTCAAGAGAAGTATGTCAGAAGCCTACTGAAGAAGTATGAGCTCAGTGACTGTGCCTCAGTCAAGACTCCCATGGTACCCCCAAACAACCTTGTTCCTGATCTTACTAGAAAACCAGTAAATCAAACTCTTTTTAGAGGAATGATAGGATCACTGATGTATTTACTTGCATCAAGGCCTGATATCCAATTCTCAGTCTGCTTATGTGCCAGATATCAATCTGACCCAAGAGAAACTCATATCACTGCGGTGAAAAGGATATTCAGGTACCTGAAAGGTACTCCAAACCTTGGAATATATTATCCAAAATGTTCAGGCCTTGATCTTAAAGGATACTCAGATTCTGACTATGCTGGATGCAACATGGACAGGAAAAGCACCTCAGGCTCCTGCCAAATTCTTGGTGGAAAACTAGTCTGTTGGAGTGCTAAGAAGCAACAATCAGTTGCCATGTCCTCAGCTGAAGCTGAATATGTTGCAGCAGCGAGTTGTTGTGCAAATGTACTCTGGATGAAAAGTCAACTCAGTGACTATGGAATTCAGTACAAGATGGTTCCCATCTTTTGTGATAACACAAGTGCAATTGCCATTTCAAATAACCCAGTTCTTCATCAGAGAACAAAACACATTGATATTAGATATCACTTCATCAGGGACCATGTCATGAATGGTGACATAGAATTACACTTCATTCCTACTGAATATCAGCTAGCTGATATATTCACCAAGCCATTGGATGAACCAACTTTCACCAGACTGAAAGCTGAACTAGGAATGTTGGATATTGAGAATCAGTCCACTGATTGACTCCATCCAAATATGTGTAAATTCTGATAACCCAAGTCCCTGACTCAATGTGTTCTTCAGTGAGAAAGGTCACTGAACTTCAGGAACTAAACCCAAGTTCCTGAACCCTTGAACCTCAGGAATTAAACCCAAATTCCTGAACATTAGAACCATCAGTGACTAAACCCAAGTCCTGACAATCAGGTTCACTGAATGAAAAGTCATTCAGGGTCCTCAAGAGACATTAAATACTAACTTAAATGCTCTAAGTATCTAGTTAGTAAATGTCCGAGGTTGGTAACTGAACTCATATTTAATATAAGAATATTTGTTCTTTTGCCTTTCTGGCTTCCACCTCTGGGCCCCCACATTCCCACTTGGCATTAAATGCCTCTCCAATCACATTACAGATATGTGATGACTCATCTCTGCAAATTACACTTTTGCAGAACTGCTCAACTGTTCACCTTGACTGTTGCGCCAAACCATGGAAAGTGGAGTGGTGGCATTAAATGCGGATCCCAAAATATTTTATTCAAAACAATTTCCAAAAATTCTTTTTGAATAAATAAAATCCGCTTAATGCCTAAAATACCCTCCACTTCACTTCCCTATAAATACCCTCACCAAAATAACAACACACACGTCTATTAGAAATCTTAAGCAAATTCTGCCCATTTTTCTCTCAAAACTAATAGTGTGTGTGTGTTCTTAGCTTTAAGAAATCCCAACCATCTTTGTTACCCAGACTTACCAACAAATATGGCTTCCTCTAAAGCTGTGACATACGCCCCTAATGTGGATTTCACATTGGAGGGTGTAGACCTCACAAAGAACAATGTGGTGGGAAACTTTTCCTATCCACAAAAGTTTCATGCTTACAAGAAAGTGATGAAATATCTTCAAAACTGTTTTCTTGCAAAAGCATTTACCAAGACCCCCTCAGTCATCTACCATGACTACTTGAGGGAATTCTGGTGTACTGCTGTGGCTACTAGCCCAAAAGACACCAAAGAATCCATCATCACTTTCACAGTGATGAATGGGAGAAGGACCCTCTCCCTGGGTTACAATGACTTCATCAAGGCCACTGGTCTTGATTTTGCTGAGGCTTTTGAGCCCAATCCGACTGACCAAGAGGTCAAGGGAGAGTTGATCTTCTTAGGACCTCATGACCCTAAACATCCTAAGAAGTCCGCTGGAGCCTTATTAGAAAAGGCTCCAATTGTCAAAACCTGGTTCCACCCAGTCTGGAGGATCCTGATGACATTCGTCATTCAGGTCCTTGGGGGGAATAAATCCTCCACTGAGCAATTGAACTCATCACAACAATTGATGTTGTTCAGTCTCTTGGAGGGTAGAAAGATAGATATCGGAGGTATAATCTTCCGTGACCTTGTTGCTAAGCTCTCAGGAAAATCTAGGCAAAAACACTTGTCTTATCCTAGGTTTATTTCCTGTGTGCTTCAGGACCTTCTTGGTTCTGACTATGTGAGGCCTGACGTCGTAGGTATGAAACCTGACGTCTTACATAAGACCAATTTCACTAGTGGCATCACTGAGGTACAACCCATTGCCCTGACTAACTACATGATGGTGGTTATTCAGGGGGAGAACGCTGTTTCTCCAGTACCTTCACCTACAAAGAAGGTGAAGAAGACAAAGAAGGGTCAGTCCAGTAAGGTGGTTAGACCCAAACCACTCGCCACTGAGACTGATGCCCAGAACCAACTCAACCTTAAAAAGGGGTTGAATGTGGCCCAGACCTCTGAGACACCCACTACAGAGACCCCCCTGACCACAAAACAAAGGCCAACGGAGGGCACTGAGCAATCATCCTCAGTGTCCTCGGGCAAACCCCCTCTTCCTCATGATTCCACTGACATAAACAAGTCATTGGAGTCAGGAACCTCAACCCATTCACATCCCAATGAAGGCACTAATAAATCACAATCAGAGCCTGAGGGAGAAAAGGGTCCTATATCCTCGGTTGGGCAGCACTACTCAACTGAGAAGGGGACCCACACCGAATCACATCCCGATGAAGGTACTGACAAATCACAGTCAGGACCCAAGGGAGTCAAGGACCCTAAATCCCCAAAAGGGCAGTACAACCCTGATGGGAAGAGGGACCACCAACCATCACAAAAAGTGCCTAGTGATACTACTGGAAAACACCCGTCAGTAGTTGAAGGCGCTCAGGGGGACAAAGACTCAGAGGGATATAAACCACCCGCTGATACGGAACCCACAACCACCTCAGGCGGATCCATTCTCTCAGGAACTGCCCCCAAAAGTCAGGCTGAGAAATCAGTTATTATGACTAGCCAGGCTGATAAAACCAAATCATTTATTATGGCGGGGTCAGGACCTGGCCAAAACCAAGGCAAGTCCTTTTATGAGGAGGAGCCGGTTAACCTTTTGGAGTTCGAGTCTATGGGGGATGTTCAGGCTCTTCTTGATTCTGAAGATTCTGATAATGAGCTATAGGAAGAGAGTGAGGAAGAAATCTTTGAGGCTGGTGAGGATATGGAAACTGATGTACAACCTGAACAATCACATCAGTCGTCTCCACATCCAAGTGAAGAATCAGAATCTCAAGCTACTGGTTCTTCGGATACTGACAACATCCTCAGCAAGTATGAAAACATTCTTCCTTTCACTGAGCGACAATTGGTCAAGTTCCTACTAAAGACCAACAAGGCTCTCTTCCAAGGTCTGACTGAAGAAATGTTTGACCATCACACTGAAGCAGCAATTAACTATGTCAACCTGAAGGATTCTGTTGATCAATATCATGAATCTGTTAATGAACAACAATCATCAGTCTCCTTCACCCTGACATCTCTTGAACACAACATCAAACTGTTCAACGCGTCTCTCAACAACTTACACAAGAGCGTTGAAACAATTCAAGAGTCAGTGAAAGATGACCCTAAGCTAAACAGGAAAATTCTTCAGGCTTCAGAAACTTACCAGCAACAAACTTCTCAGTTGGCTAAGCTGGTAAATGTGCTGAGATCCTCCAATCTTCAGGGACTCAACTCTTCAGTGGACTCCATCCGATCTTCCCTGGGTCTTATGGAGTCCCACATGGCATCTTCTTCTTCCCCCTGGCTTGGACTCTTGGGCCAAGGATGACAGCATTAGAGGCTTCTCAGGCTTCTCTTGAGACTAAGGTCTCAACTCTTCAGAAGGACACCTCAGACATCAAGTCCATGATGACTGAGATCTATCAGGCCTTCAAAGGTCAAGCTCCCTCAACTTCAGTGAGCGAACCAACTCTTGCTCTCACTATGGGTCAAGCAACAGTTGAGGGGGAGAAAGTCACTGAAGACGAACCTCCACAACCTGAACAAGAACAACCTCCTTCTCACACTGAGGGGGAGAATCCTGAAGCCACCTCATCTTCATCCCACCAAGACAAAGGCAAGGGCATTCTCACAACCATTGAGCCTGAGCCCACAATCTTGGTACCTGCCTCCAAGGAAAGAAGGCCAGACCCTGATGAACCAGTCAGGGTTCCTTATGAAATCAATGGGGTGATGAGACTTCTCACTGAAAAGGAAATTCAGGATCATATGGAGAAAGAGGAGGCAGTGAAGAAAGCTGCTGAAGATGAAAGGCAGAACAAGCTTGCTCTCATTCAGGTTGCAAGAGAAGAGGCTGAGAAGATTGGGATTGAGGCAAAAGACCTTGCTAAAAGGGAAGGTGGTAAGAGCTTTGTGGAAGCTCAGAATGCTGAAATGACTGCCCTCAGGCAGAGAAGGGAAGAAAGAATGAAAAGGGCTGAAGAGATTAGGCAGAACAGGATTGCAAGATATCAGTGGGTCATGACAAACAGGTTAAAGCCAGAACCAATCACTGATGTCAAGATTCATAGAAACACCAAGCCTGCAATTCTAACTGTCTACAGAAGTAATGACAAGAGAGTCTTTGAGGTTCATGACCCTTTCAGATTCGCAGACTTTGGGATCTCAGAACTGGATGAACTGGGTCCACTAATTGAGAAGAAGCAAAATGTTGTTGTGCCAAACCTGATGAAATCCCTCAGTCTGAGGTATGAAAAGTTAGCTACAACACCTTAGGAACTTGGCATTCCCTCTCTTCTTTCTGCTTCAGCCGAACAGCCTGCCCCTTCTCAGTCTTCTTCAAGAAAGAGAAAGAAGGTTGAAGCAGAGCCTGAGATCAAGGTCCCTGGTCTGGACTGCAACAGAGCCCTCCCTGAAGGGGTTCCATTCAGGAGGAATGTGGTCATCGAACAACCTGAAAGAGGGTTGTTCTTCACTAATGGGTTCGGAGACCCAGCCTTCCAGAGGTGGAATGATATTGATCTATCAGGGATCAAGGCAATGACGGGTTTCCTCATGATGGCCTCTCCAATGAAGAGTCCTGAGAATGTGAGGTTTTGTCAAGATCTGAAAAGAAAAATCCGAGAGCACCCTGACCAACATGAGCTACAGTCAAAGAAGCCTAAGCTTGAAGCCCTTGGTATTAAGTTGAACTGATGAATCTGCCTGAATACCACCACTACCTTTTTTTACTTAGTGTTGATAGGACTTGTAATGATATTAATAAGATGATGTTTTTATTATTTCAGTGTCCTTATTTACATTCTAGTACATTCAATATGAGTAGAAGTCATTAGCTCACTCATAACTGATCAAAACACTTAGGAATAATTTATATCCAAATAGGGGGAGATTGTTGGGTCCATCAGTACCCAAAAATACTTGAAACAAGATTTGGACACAAATTAACTAAGTGTTAACTTAAACCGAGAACAATTCAAGTCACTTAGTGAACAGTCACTCAGTGAGTCATCTTCAGGATGCTTAAGGCGAATTCAAGAAGAAGGATTCACTACTCAGGAAGGCGGTACTCCCTGAGTAGGACTTAAGCCAAAGAAGAAGATGATGGTTCAGTGAGTGTTGGAAAAGAACTCACTGAACCCTAGTCTCCTCAACAACATTAAGTGATTGAAGACTGAAGAACTCAATGCCTGAAAGAAAGGCGGGAAGATCTGGGAAGAGTTTAAGATAAGATCAAATCTTATCTTGTCAGGAAGAAACTTTCCCTAAGACGGCTAAAAGTCGTGGAGTGTCAGACCAACCACTCCTAAAGACTTTATAGTCCATTCCCATTGGTTTTTGGAAATGACAATTACTATTGTAATTGTCAGACACGCTTGCTTCAACAAGTTGTAGTATTTTAATCACTTTTACTCTTTTATACTTGTGTATAAATAGGTTCAAGAGGAGAGAAGTTGAGTGTGTTTTGTACATTGAAAGCCTTAGACTTTTGCAAAACAACTTCTCTCCTACAAAGAGTAACGTATCCCTGAGATAGCTCGGTGGGTCGAGTTGTTACCACTTAAGCATCGCTTGAGTTTAGATAGGAGACACCATACCTTGTCTATTCAATCCCAAGTGTTTGTTCCGCAAAACACTTGGGTAATAGATCCATTGATTCATTTCTAATAAGAATTTAAACGTTGAAAAATACTTTGTGTTTTTACTTTTACGTTTCATTAACTGATAGAAAGAATCATTACATTGTATTAGTCATAAACACAAATAGATTAACTTTCTAGTTAACTCTAAGCGTGTTAAGGGAACAACACGTACCTCGCCCAACCGAATGGTTTTCATCGGACGGTCTCTCAGAGCTTCGCGAGGGATGCTGAGAATGTAGGGAATGAGCCTAATGCTCTGCAGAAAAGTGAAATATATATTTAAAAAAAAAAGAAAGAAAAAAAAACTACAAAACAAACCGAAAGGAGGATATTTCTTACCATCGGAATGAAGCTGTTGGTTTTCTTGCTGAGTTTCCTGGGCAACAGATGTTCCCTTCTGAACAACAGATGTTCCTTCAGCACTCCTCTTCTTTCCTGCCGCCTCAGCCGCCTGCTTTTTCCTCTCTTTCTCTTCCCGAGCAGCAACCACATTTGGATCAGGCTTCTCAACCGCTCTCTGGAGAGCAGTTTTCTCAGGAACTGAACTCCCCGGTACCAGTGGATTGGTAGTCCTTATTGGCCTTTCGCTTTGGTCTGGTAAAGGACCTCCCTTGCTAACCTCAACCCCATCCTCTACCGGAAGCTCTAGATATTCTGACATAGTGAGAACTGCAAAAAAGAAAAAGACAAGATCAAGACGAGAAACAAACAAGCTCTACACAATGTTTAATTCAGGAAAATCTTATATTACCATGCCCCTCGGCATCCTTTAGAATGGCCTCATATCCAAGATATTGAAAACCTTTGGAAAGGCCCGTCATCCATAAAAGGGCAGCTGAGGGTTTTCTGAGGAGAATCACCTTCTTAGCAACTGTCTCAGCGTCCCTGTCAGAATGTGTCTCTGGAAAATCATCGGTAACCTTAGAATCGTTATGCCTCCACGGCATGGCATCCGGAATTGCCCTCCGATCTATTAAAAAGAAATGATCCTTCCAGTGTTTTAACCCGGTTAACACCTCCTCAAAACATTTCCTAGCCCTCCTTCCTGTTCGGTTCTCAAACGAAAACCAATGGCCTTGTTTGCACAATCTATAAAAAACCCTAAACAGTGGAACGGTCGGCCGTACGTCCAGACTATAACAACGGATCTCAAACATTGTTACTCTGTTCAAACCAATCGGAACAAGCTGGGAGATGTGCACCCGAAAATACTTTATCACGGCCAATAAAAATGTTGTGAAAGGAATCCTAACACCCCCCGTCCTCAACTGGTGAACATAAATACCTATCTTATCATTCGGCAACCTATCCATGGTCATATCATCCGGGGGAAGTGTAGGTCGTAAATCCGCAGGGATACCAAACTCTCCGACCACTCTATCTAGTTCTTCCTGCGTCATCTTGGAAGTATGTATATGCATATCGAACTTAGGGACGACCCTACCGGATGAAGGCCCGGGCCTACTAACTAATGAGGGATTCTCTGATACGTTTATCTCAGCGGCCATAACTAAAAGGATGCCGGGGAATATGTAGGAAATATAATTACAAGAAAAGAATAAAACGCACCTCTCGAGAACTCATGAAAATATTGCACAACGAACGCCCGGTATCCGAAGACGTAAAAACTCCGAAGATAAGAAAAAAGAAATGCACAGTAAAAAGTGAAAAAATAAAGAGGGGTAAAGCGGTATATATAGGGAAAACCTGGGAAGAAGTGAAAACGTCGCGTCAGTCTGTCATTTGCTGACGTGGCAGATTCTGGAGCGTTGGATCTCTGAGGTAAAAACTACGCGTGGCATACAGCTGTCTAGGTTTAGATAAATATTATTATATTCGGCCCATGAGCCTAGAACTCAACCAGCCCAAGAAGGTTTAACACGCCCCACCTCGTTTACCCGAACCGACACTCATATGACCCGATTATGCGGCAAGGACATAGGACCACCGAAAGACCCAAGTTCTTAAAGTATTGCACTATCGACTCAAAAGCCGATACTACAATACTGGGGGGGGGACATGTTGGCGTATGTGCCCGGACGTCATGCTTCGTCCGGACCATGCTTACGTGTCCGGACGTCGTCTTTCGTCCGGACTAACATCTTACCACTGGACATGTCTTCTGACAGGACCGCCGCCATCCCAGATTTCCCGAGATTGTGTTCCCCACGTGATCTGACATCTACCTACTAGACTAGGCCTTGGGTGGCTCGCTTAGTCCCAAAGTAAACAGGTACAGTAGGTGTGGGTAATATAAATACCTACACCTCATTTATGATTGACATTCAATTTTACACCTACAACATTTACTCTCATTTTACTGTTCATACCCGCATAACTACTATATACTTACTCTCACGCTGGAGGCTGGTCTTGGGATAAAACCCAAGGCGAGTCTAACGTATGTGCTTCTTGTGTGTAGGAATTTACGTCTGGAGGAGCCACTTCGAAGGACATCATACAGAAGTTGGACCCACCTACGAGGTTTTACTTCAACAGACCTTGCTGAACACAACAATGCAATTTGTATGACCAAAACTTGTATTGTTGTTGTGATGACTTTCATTTGGGTCGTTCTAATGCAGTAGAATGTGACAGGATGTGTAACCAGTTACAAAAATGTTGTCGTCATTAATGATTTTACGAGGTAATTTCTATGTATAATAAGTGAATCAAGTACCTAGCTCACTCCTCACTCAAAAAAAAATATCTTGTATCGGTAAGAAATTAATTTTTAGTTTTAATGGGATGATTAAGAGAAGTATTTTCATTATATAACAGCCAATGTGTGATTAACAGTATAAAAAACATTAGGAAAAAACAAAACCAACGAAAAATTATGAGTAATTAGATGACAATTCCTAAATTAACGATGAAATTTCGAAAAGTATGGACACGCTTTTAACACTTAATTATAATAGGATAAATTCATTTACTACAACCAATTGTAGTAAAATACTCGTATAATCTTTTAAATAAAAGTGTTGTCATTAACAAAACCATTGAAGTTTTGCTCCTTAGATAATATTTCAATCGAAATTTATGTTACCTTTTTTGTAATTGTCTCACATACAGATGTATCCTAAAGATTAGATATAGCAGTTGTGTAACACAATAAAAATTGAATAAGCTCGAAATCACGCATTTGTGTTAGACAATAAATTTTTTTTACCCCAAACTTACAAACAATATGATGGGTTACTTATCATGGGTGATCGTTGAGAACAAGTTTTTAACAATATGATGGGTTACTTATCATGGGTGAAAGTAATTATATACTGTATCAAATATATAAGAGATTGAGCGTAGTTGATTTACATCATTTAGTGACAACTTGACAAGTCATTTACTCCTTGTGACACCCCGAATACAACAACAACGATATTCAATCCACCAGAGGAAAGTGTGAGGGAGATGATTTGTAGACAGTCACACCTCTACTCGAGGGAAAATGTATTGCTTCCAGAATTGTGACACCCCAAATGTGAAGCATAAAAACATTGTGTCTCGGCAAATACGCTTTGGATGTGTGTCTTGGTGATCTCTAGAAATAAAATTGTCATGTTCTAGACTTCCTTGACCAAATTAGTACGTTGGCTTGCTAGCATTTATGCTCCCCATTAAATATATATATATATTAATTGTCGTTTAAAACGACGTCGTGTCGTGTTGCTACAGTACCACCGCTTGCTACAGTGCTACAGTAACGGGCCATTTGGCCCGGCCCAGTTAACATTAGCCCAAAATCAAGTTTCGCAAATTGGCAAAAAATACCCCTGAAGTTGACGCATTTTTGTGAAAGTAGTCCTTTTTCAAAAAAAAAAAAAAAAATTCCACAAAATCAAGTTTTGAAAATTGGCAAAAAATACCCCTGAATCTGTCGCCTCTTTGCAAAAGTAGTACTTTTTCCAAAAAAAATTCCAAAAAATTGGCAAAAAATACCCTCAAAATTCGCATGTCTTTGCAAAAGGGGTCTTTTTTTTTTTAAAACGTAAATTAAGGCTAAGATCACTGCCCTGACGCAACGCGGTTATCCGTAGCCGGCCTCTTACATCAATATTCTGTCTTAAAATCTTAATTAAATTTTTTTCCAAATACAGCGCCCCGCCGCAACGCGGCGCACCGGCGCCCGACTCGTTAAATATAAAAGTTAACATTTTGTATTATCTTAGTGGTTATTTATTTTGTTCATTACGATTATGGGAGTATGTATTGTTTCAATCAAAGAGGCTATTTCTAGAATAAAAGAACTTAATAATGCTAAATGTTAATATTCAAATCAGTTAGAGTAGTTCTAAACAATTGTGTGCGATGGCGAGTGTAGAAACAGTTGTAGAGACAACTATCAATTAATCGCATGCCTAATTATTCAGTGATTAGGAAAATTCTTAAAGTTTAAGCCGAGAGTACTCCCTTAATTTTCAGTTTCTTCATAAGAAAAATTGAGTGGAATTCTTAAAGACTTACACGATAATTAACTCGTTTGATCATTTAAGATTGCACATTTAGATTCATTTTTCGCAAAGTAACAATGAATTAAGTTTTCGCGAAGTAACATGTATACGCATTAACCGCAGACAAGAAAAACAAATAATGAGGGGAATGAGTCCACTTGTGGCATTTTATAAAGTTATTCATAGCAAAAAAGGCTGTGGTTTGAGGTTAGTTGAAACCTGATAAATAATAGGGAACTGTTGGAGACTAGGTTTGAGCTAAGGCGTTGATGTCCCGTGAAATAACTGTTGACGCCATCACCGGCCGTGAATTAAGATGAGCATGAGATTGTTTGATTTTCGGATTTCAACACATACATAAACCCAATGAGCCTGAGTAAGTTTAGTTTTATGTTAAGTAAATCGATAAAAAGTTCAACTCATTCTTGTGCTGGAATTCGATACAAGGATATAGTAGCTAGTATATATATAGTACCAGTTGCAAATTACAAGGGGTTCGAAAACTTTAACTAGAATTCGAGCTGAGTTCTTATTTACTAACATGAAAATCGTCAACTATCACGTTTCTTGATATATAGTACCAGTTGCAACTAACACGTTTCTTGATCTTTTCTACGAGCTTGAGCTCAAATAACTTAAAGCTCGATTCTTTGTCCCTTGAAAAATAATTGAAGTATTACAAAATCATCACCATTATTAGCACGTTGGTTACAGCCTGCAACCAACATGTATATCCCAGACCTGAATTAGATCACGGAAAAAAACACCTCGAACAAGCACACTAAAACAATGATATGTTTTACTATATTAGTCACTTACGCAATATTTGAATGTGCAACATATATAACTCATTACGTCTTTGTCTCACTTTTTGGATGAATAAAACTCGTCTAAGTTGTCATTCATCAAATCATCATGGTATATCTTTTGGGAAAAGAAAAAAAAAAAGTTATCATATAGAGACGAACAACACAATGGTCAAGATAAGTGGATCGGTTGTCATGGTCTTTTGCGTAAACTTTCTAGTGTTGCTAGTATGTCACGAGTGTAAGTTTGTATTTTCTTCTTTGCTCTTTCATGCATGCATATCACAAATTTTAAATAAATTTCAGATATAAGCCTGTCTTTTAAATTTTTGGATTTGTAGGTAGTAATGACATCAAATCAATTGCTAGTAGACCACCTTGCGCCCTGGTAGAGTGCACTCCGTATGACAAGAATTTGTTTTGCTGCTGTCGTGACTTTAATTTGTGTCGTTCTAATGCAAGAGAGTGTTACAACATGTGTTTCGATTTACAAAAATGTTGTCTTCATTAATGTTTTTATGACGAGATTTATATATAAAATAAGTATGACTGTAAAAGCGAACCGGACGAATGGGAGAACGTATGAATCTTCTTGATTATGTTTGTTCAGAAATGAGGTTGTCCGTGTTCGCTTACATTTGTTTATTAGGGTACTAAACGAACATAAACAAATGAACACAAATGAGCGTATGAAGCAAACAAAAAAATATACAAATATTGTGTTTTATGTGTGTTCATTTGTTTAAGTGTACCGATTACTAAAGTATAAAATAAAAGTATACGAAATACGACCAACGATCACAATAAACATTAACAAATGTATAATCGAACATATACAAACATAGATGAATGAACTAGACTTTTGTTTATGTTCGTTCATTTAACTATGTTCGTTCATTTAACAAATAAACGCATATAAATTATCACTAATTAAACGTTTCGTTCATCTACACCCTTAAAATAATAAGTGAATCAAGTTGTTGCCCTTATTTTGCATAATGGACTACTTCGTTCATCTTGAAATAAATACATACTTTCTATATCGGTGAGCAACTACTCCCACAAGGCCACAATCCCACTCTTATTATCTACGTTACTATTTTTGTTTGTCTCATAAAAATCGTTCATTTTCAATAGATATCGACTATAAATTAACTTCCATATTAACTATTCTGCCCTCAATTATTTATTGTAACACTTAAGAGGTTGAATTTAAAAAAAGGCAAGTTAGTATATAAATATAAGAGCCCGTTTCTTTTTTTATCTAGATTAAGATGCTTATAAATAAATGTGGGTCCATGTGGGGTCCAAGGCTGTTAATGCCTCTGGATAGGAAGAGATATCATTTTTATGTTCTTAGCATAAGGATGTTGTAACACATTGTGTGACCCCAAACACAAAAAAAAAACCATTAATATATATAAGGGTCCCACCCATATTACCATTAAGATGTTCTAACAGAAAAAGAAACGGAGCCTATAAATATAAGTGTAAAATGATAACTAACATTGCATTAAATGCACATATATAGAATTGGGACGTAAGAAGTAATTGAAATTTGAGTTTTGCTAATGACGTGGTTAAGTGAAATAATTTCATTACAAGAGTAATTATCTAATATATTAAAAAGGCGGAAATGCTACAGTGCAGCACAGTTGCTGCTACAGTAACGCGACACTGCTCACTATTTACTGTAGTTTTTTTTTTTTTTTTTTTTTTTTTTTTTTTTTGAAATATTTTTTCAAAATTTTATTTTTTCGAAATTATTTTTTCAAAAAAAAAATAATTTATAAAAAAAAAAGTTCGAAAAAAAGTTATAGAAAAAAAATTTCAAAAAAAGATTTTTTTTTTTTTTTTTTTTTTTTTTTTAATTTTTTTTCAAGAACCAAACATGTAATGATTATATGAATTCAATGACCAACCATGTAATTAACTAACGAAGTGGGTTAACGAAAATTAGTAAAAAACCTAAATTGGCTGAAAATTTTTGTTAGTGCCTTTTTATGGAAGAAAAAAAGAATAGTACCCTAATTATCAATATATTTGGCAAATACGATTCGTTTCGTGCTTTCTAGATTGCCGGTTCTATAAAGGGTTAATATTTTATAGCTAAAAATTGTATAGACAAAAATGACATTTACTCTAATATTTACAATAAAAACAATGAGATAAAATAAATATATTCAAAGGTGATTCATATTGTGTAACACCCCCAAATTTGTTTTGTGGCAGCGGAAGATTTATTTGGGTGTTACTGTGAGGATCGAATACAAAATTATAGAAAAACAGCCTGAGACGGCATTTTTAATTTATATAGGTCCATAATACAAATTCAGTTACAAGGCGTTACATCAGAGTGCTAAAGTCTCTCTAAAGAAACATCAATTTAACTGAATTACAACTTTATTTTACACCATTTATTTAAGATAGGGTGCGCCTGCTCCATGCCTTGCCTTGCTCCTCTTTAGTTCCCTGAGATACATGCTTAAAAGTCAACATAATGTTGAGTGAAATCATGGAGTTTGTAGTTTAGATATCAGTTCAATCACAAGTAAGATTGTATTGGAGATACAATCAGTTTAAAAAAAAGATTGATATTGCAGTTCATATATTGCCCTAAGTCTCATGACACGCAAACGTTAACAAAGTACCGCATAAACGGAGGTGTTCACCAAATTAATGATGAAAGTTTTGCCCTCGTGTAATAGGTGATTTTGCCAATTCCTATTTCTCTCAAATATAATGCATCGCGACTAATACGACTAGCAAAAAGCATTCCGTCACAGTATTAGTGAGATAGGTCGTCAACCTCTAATAGATCTATTCATTATATTCGCGTTCACCGCAGTGATTAATGGCTCATGATAAAGGGTCTTATGGCAATATGGTGTACTTAGGCATATATCAAGTCAGGTAGCATACAGAAAAATACTTGTGATTTAGTTATAGCATGTATCCCCCTCACGGAGTTTAAAAAGTATAAAGAGTTTAAAAAGTGAGGCCATGACTCACCTTATGCGTTCCTGGTGATGGTAAAAATAAACTCAGAGGTGATTATAACAACTTCGATATAAAACCTGGTAAATATATAAATAACTGAGAATCTGACTAATTTCTAGTGGTGTGTGTGTATGGATGATGATTAACTAATGATATACGACGATCAAATCATTGAGAGTGAAGGTGTGATATGATTATGGTGCTTGTACATCTCGTAAGATCATATCTTCAACGAGTAAATAAGATATTAATATGAAATATTTCTATCGCTAATACTAATATGCAAATATAGTGCAAATATGCATATGAAGTAAAGATATGGTGCAAAAATGAAAAATAGGATAAGAATGATAAGTTATAACAGTTGGTCCTCGTTCTTTCCAGATTTTACATTTTCTACCCTAACCGTGGTTCGCGTTACGTCGTTAGTCCTTATTCAGTCCATAGTCCAATAATAGTCCAATAATTGTCCAATAGTCCATATAAGGCTTGGAGTTCAATGGTATGTCAAATTCAGTCCTTTACAACTGCTTTCACAGCTTCAGTCCCTTAGTTTCCAGGTTTGGCAGTTTTAGTCCTTTTCGGTTAAGTCGCGTTACATTTTTAGTCCTTTTTGCATAAAAATGACGGGAAAAATATTCTGAAAATTTCTATAACTTTATTAAGTTTATTTTAACTTATTTCAAGTGTTTATTCCAGGAATGAGATTATTTTTACCTTATTGGGCCGATTAACGAATTGGTTTAAGGTCCGTTAACAAATTTAAAGGCGAGGGCGTGAAAACTGTTTTGGGCTTAGATTTGGGCTATTTTTAGGATTCCAAAAATATATTATATGGGCCTGTTGGATCTAGTTATCGAAATTCCTTGTTGGGCTTTGATTTGGGCTCAAACCGAATGTTTATAAAATTTTCTGAAAATAGTTGGTAAATCTTAGTGAAGGTCGATCAAAATGATATGTTTTGAGTGTGTTAACAAGTTCATGAAGTCGAATCTAGAATATGAAAAATATAGTTTCGAGGTCTTTAGTGCTATGTCTGTGTCGAAAGGGTTACAACCAAAACGAGTTTAGCATCATGTTACTACTTGCTATTTCTAGTTGGGTTGTTGGTATCACAGTAGTGAGTTAAGTGGTACGTTTGAATGTGTATTATTAAATGAATGTCGTGTTTGATATTAATAAGAATGTCGAGTTTTTAGAAAAGTGGGTAACGAGTGGGTATTAAGAGTAAGGCAAGAAAGAAAGATGAAAGTGAACTAGTGAAATAATCTTGGTGTCGTGGTGATGATGGGTTGTGAAGTTGGGTTGGTTTTTATTGACATACAATGTATAATGGCCATATTCGATCTTTAAGGTTTGCATGAGTTCTTGAATAAGTGTTGTATCGATTGGGTGAAAAGAAAAGAAAACAAAGAAGTGAAGATAATATCATTTGGTGTGTTGGGTGGGCTGTGATATCCGAATGGGGTTGTGTGATGTTCCCTTGGTTTGGCTAGCTCGATGGGCTTTTGATATTAGGGCTGAGGGTTGTTGTTGGGTCGAGCAAATAAGGGTCCGATTGGTTTGTAGTGGTAGTTTAGGATTATTGTTTATTGTTAGTGTTTGTGTTTTAGTTAAATAGAATTATGTGATATTAACTTTGATTAAGTGTAGTGAATGAACTAGACGAATATGATTACTTGTCGTTGTGTAAACGTGTTGTCGCGTCAGAGATATTATCTCTAGTGTCGGTGTGTTTAATATATATATGTGTATATATAATGCATGGCTATTAACAATAATAACGAAAAGTTTAAATTTCTAGCAAAAATAGGCGTTAGGAAATAGTAATACGAGATTATTATTAATCATTAAGATTGATTACAAGGGTTTTTCACAGGATCTTACAGTACTCCTCCCTCATTCGAATTCCGTCCCGGAATTCAAGTCTAAAACGGCTACTAAGAGTGGTTTACGAGAATAGATGTGGATATTTTTCACGAATTTGGTCTTCGCGTTCCCATGTGTACGTTGGTCCTCTCTTAGAGTCCCATTTTACTTTCACAATAGGAATACGGCTTTGCTTGAGTTGCTTAACCTCTCTATCCATTATCTCTACGGGTTCCTCTGTGAACACAAGTTTGTCGTCTAGTTTAATTTCTTTTAGTGGAATGACGAGAGTCTCGTCCGATGGGCATTTCTTAAGTTGAGAGACGTGGAATGTAGAGTGTATCCTACTGAGTTCTTCGGGAAGTTCTAACTTATAGGCAACTGGACCAATCCTCTCGAGGATTTTAAATGGTCCAATGTACCTTGGGTTGAGTTTTCCACGCTTTCCGAAGCGTATCATTCCCTTCCAGGGCGAAACTTTTAGCATAACTCTATCTCCGACTTCAAACTCCATGGGTTTCCTTCTCACGTCTGCGTAACTCTTTTGTCTGTCACGAGCGGCTTGGAGACGATGTTTGATTTTGAATATTTTCTCTGTGGTGTCGTGGATTAGTTCTGGTCCGGTAAGCTGCATGTCACCAACTTCTGTCCAACAGATAGGTGATCTGCACTTTCTCCCATAAAGTGCTTCGAAAGGTGCAGCCTTCAGGCTAGCTTGGTAACTGTTGTTGTACGAGAATTCAACCAATGGTAAGTGTTTATCCCAACCTTTTCCGAAGTCAATCACACATGCTCTAAGCATATCTTCTAAGGTTTGGATTGTTCTTTCACTTTGTCCATCAGTTTGAGGATGATAGGCGGTGCTCATGTCCAATTGAGTATCGAGGGCTTTCTGCAAGGATTGCCAAAATCCTGAAGTGAATCGACTGTCTCTATCTGAGATGATAGAGATCGGAACT
Organism: Artemisia tridentata subsp. tridentata; assembly: GCA_021014915.2. Taxonomy (NCBI): domain Eukaryota; kingdom Viridiplantae; phylum Streptophyta; class Magnoliopsida; order Asterales; family Asteraceae; genus Artemisia; species Artemisia tridentata. Next base: position 98,136,741 of record CP139509.1, on the reverse strand, counting down.
CCATGTCGGATTATGATTTCTTTGAAGTACAACTGAGCGAGTGTGTCCAACTCGTCAGTTTCTTTGATAGGCATAAAATGAGCTGATTTGGTTAAACGGTCGACGATAACCCAAATAGTGTCATATCCGGTCGACGTTCTTGGTAACTTGGTAATAAAATCCATAGTGATTCTTTCCCATTTCCAAACTGGTATCTCCGGTTGTGCAAGTAGTCCAGATGGTTTTTGACTTTCGGCTTTGACCCTTGCACAAGTCAAACACTTCCCAACGTATGTTGCAATGTCGGCTTTCATGTTTGGCCACCAGTAAAGTTGTTTGAGGTCTTGGTACATTTTGGTGGATCCGGGATGAATGGAATATTTAGACTTGTGAGATTCATGCATGATAAAATCTCGAATTCCTCCATAGAGAGGAATCCAGCATCTTTTCTTGAAGCATAACATTCCATCGGATCTTCGTATGAATCCATTCTCGCTTTCTAGCATGCCCTTAATTTTCTCGTGAGCTCGATTTTCTTCCTGAAGAGCTTCCGATTGGGCTATGAGAATTTGGGATGGGAGTGGTGAATGAATTTTCATTTCTAATGATCGGACTCTAAGAGGTTTGATTCTCTCTTTTCTGCTCAATGCGTCAGCCACGACATTCGCTTTACCGGGGTGGTAGCGAATTTCACAATCGTAGTCGTTGAGTAGTTCTAACCATCGGCGCTGTCTCATGTTTAGTTCCTTCTGATCTAGTATGTGTTGAAGACTTTTGTGATCGGTGAATACCGTACACTTTGTACCATATAGGTAATGTCTCCACATTTTAAGAGCGAATACTACTGCTCCTAATTCCAGATCATGAGTGGTATAGTTTTCCTCATTCTTCTTGAGTTGTCGAGACGCATAAGCTATGACTTTGTCTCTCTGCATTAGTACCGCACCTAAACCATGATGTGATGCATCACAATATACTACAAAGTCGTCGTTTCCGTCTGGTAGCGCTAGAATTGGTGCTTCACAGAGTTTTTGTTTTAGGAGTTGAAATGCTGACTCTTGTTTCTCTTCCCAGATATACTTCTTGTTTTTCTGAGTGATTTCTGTCAAAGGTTTTGCGATTTTGGAAAAACCTTCTATAAATCTTCGATAGTAACCAGCGAGTCCTAAAAATTGTCAAATTTCAGTGGGAGTGGTGGGCGAAGCCCAACCTTTGACTGCTTCGATCTTAGCGGGATCAACGTGAATACCTTGACTGTTGATGATGTGACCTAAGAATTGAACGGTGGAGATCCAAAAGTCACATTTGGAAAATTTTGCATATAGTTTTTCTTGTTTGAGTACACCCAAAATGGTTCTCAAATGTTCCGCATGCTCGTGTTTGTTACGCGAGTAGATCAAAATGTCGTCGATGAATACGATTACAAACTTGTCCAGATATGGTTTACACACGCGGTTCATTAGATCCATGAACACTGCGGGTGCGTTGGTAAGACCAAATGGCATTACGCGGAATTCGTAATGTCCGTATCGTGTTCGAAAGGCTGTTTTGGGAACGTCTTCTTCTCTGACTCTTAGTTGGTGGTATCCTGATCTTAGATCGATTTTTGAGTAAACACTCGATCCTTGCAGTTGGTCAAATAGATCGTCTATTCTTGGTAATGGGTATCGATTTTTCACTGTGAGTTTGTTCAACTCTCTATAATCGATGCACATTCGGAATGTTCCATCTTTCTTTTTGACGAACAGGACTGGTGCTCCCCAAGGTGATGAGCTAGGTTGGATGAATCCTTTATCTGACAGTTCTTTCAACTGCTCAGATAATTCTTTCATTTCGGAAGGAGCTAATCGATATGGTGCTTTTGCAACGGGTGCTGCTCCAGGCACTAAATCGATTCGAAACTCTACTTGCCGGATGGGTGGAATACCTGGCAAGTCTTCAGGGAACACTTCTGAAAACTCATTTACAACTGGCACTTCTTCTAGTCGCTTTTCTTTCTCTTTCGATTTATTTTCCGTTACTTGAACTAAAAATGCGTGACATCCTTTGTTTATGTATTTCATCGTTTTGATGTACGAGATGATATTGAGTTGGGTTTTGTAGTGGTCACAACGAACGATAAGCGTTTCATTGTCTACGGGGATTTGGATAACTTTTTCATCGCAGATGATTCGGGCACGATGTTTGGATAACCAATCCATTCCCACAATTGCGTCAAAGCTTCCAAGTTGGATGAGCATGAGATCGATCGGAAATGATTTGTTTTGGAGGGTTAAGGTGCAGTTTTTGAGTACGGTGTTGGTGTTTAACAATTTCCCGTCGGCTATCTCAATTTCATAAGAGGTGTCTAATTCTACAGGCGCTATCTTAAGCAATAAAGCAAATGAAGTAGATACAAAGCTTCTATCGGCTCCAGAATCAAATAATATTTTAGCACTATTTTGATTCAGTAAGAAAGTACCCGTAGTGACGTTGGGGTTTGGTGACACGTTTCCATCTCCGAGTACGTAAACTCTTCCTCTGGCAACCTGATTGAAGTTCTTGGGGCAGTGGCTTTTATAATGACCCGCTTCACCACAACCGTGGCACTTTACTGTTACTGGGTGCGCATTCGCTCCCGTGGCTCGGCAGTCTCGGGTCACATGACCTATTTTCCTACAGTTACCGCAAATGGCAGTACAAGGTCCCGTGTGATGCATCTTGCACTTGTTACACTGGGGTTTTGTTCCAGCATACACTTTTCCTTCGGCAGGTGTGGCCACATAAGCTCTAGCGGCTTCTTGTCTGCGGTTTTGTTGTTGATGTCTATCATTCCTGCTTTGCTGATAGTCTCTATTACGGTTGCTTCGACCATTGTTGCGGTAGCTCCTGCTGTGATTGTAATAACTGTTGCTGTTCCTGTTGTTGCCGTCATGGTTATCATAGTTTCTCTTTTGTCCACTGACTGTGGAGTTAGAACCTCGTTTAAGCACTCGACTCATCATTCGCTGAGCAAATACGAATGCGGCTTCGAGAGTTTGTGGGTGTGATGCGGTGACGTCTCCCTCAATGCTTGAAGGTAGTCCTTCCACATATTTCTCCAATGTCTTTTCCAAGTCAGGTACCATATGTGGACACAAAAGAGATAACTCTTGAAATTTTCGGTTGTACGTGCTGACATCATTGTTTTTCACCTCCAGCTGGTGAAATTCATCTTCAAGCTTTCTGATCTCGGTACGGGGACAATACTTTTTCAGCATTTTATTCTTCAGTTCGGTCCACGAGATCTGAAATGCTGCTTCAGTACCCATTATTTTGACCGTAGCATTCCACCAGGATAATGCATTTCCCCTTAAAGTTCCAGTGGCAAAAGTGACCTTGTTGCTTTCTGCACAGTTGCTTCTCATGAATACCGTCTCCATGCACTCAAACCACTGTGCTAGTTCCGTCACTCCTTCTACACCTCGGTAGGTGGTTGGTTGGCAACTTAAGAATTCTTTGTAAGTGCATTTACGTGGAGTAGATGCCTCACTTTCATTTGTTGCTCCCATAGTGTTGCTTGAGCGGTTTGCTGCATCAGCCTCGCGTGCTGCGGTGATGCCTTCCTCAATCATTCTTCGAACCTCCTCATGCGTTAGTGTTACGGTTGCGTTGGTGGTTTCGTTGTCGCTATGTGCCATTTTCTATTAATGTCACAAAAATAAAGATTTAGATTTTGGATAGAATAGCTGAGTATATGCACAATGTAATCATGGTGTGAAATGATGATTAAATTGAATATTTTCCCATAGTTATGATGTCTCTGTAATTTATCAATTTATAGATGTGGGATTGTTAAGGAACAATTGATTTAATCATACTGACTGAATTTCATGTCACCATATTTTATGTGTTCAGGTTTTTACAATATTTACACAATTAGAGAATCATAATAATAACAGGTAACATCACGACATGTCTGGATACAATTACAATACATACGAACAACCATAATACATAAGTTAACAGATATATAGTACATCACTACCAGCATTACAACATTAATAACTTGATCAGTTGAGTTATACAACAAAACGATACAAGAGTCTTTATTAATTGCCACATGCGGCAGACTACAATGTCTCAAACTATACAATCATGCTAACTATGTCTACTGCTCAGGTCTATCCGTACGCCTCGTGAGCTCTGAGATCTGGTCTCTGAGTCTCTGTATCTCAGCCTGATGCTCCATCTGTATGTCTCCCATGAGTCTCTCCAATGTGTCAGCTCTACGCTGTGCCAAGTGAGCCTCCCAAGCTAAGTCTTGGCCCTCTCTACGTATGGATATCGCGTGGGAACGGGTATCTGTCAAGTCTGTCTGCATCTGTCTCAGGCACTGCTGTATCATGCTCTGTTGGAAGCCAACCTATGCAGAGTATCGCTGATAGTCCCTGGGGAATCCAATGGCACATGGTCGATCATCCGAAGAAGTGACTCAATCTGCTCTCCGTGACTCTCGAGTCGTGTCACTACTGTGGATGGTATAAGGGTGTGGGTGACTACTGGTCTAAATCCTTCCCAAGCATCATGAGTCTGAGCTGGGGGAGTGAAACCAGGAGGGTAAGGCAGTGATGGTGAGGATGGGTGTATCTGGTCTGAGATGCGACGTCTACTCGATGAAGGAATATCCTCTGCAGGAATCGGATCCCGCTGTCGAGGTGGTAGTGGATATGTCTGGGTATGTATGTCAAGCACATGGTCAGGTAGTGATGGTGGTGCAATATGATGGGGTTCGGGTAAATCATCAGCAGGGAGCCATTGCTGACTCTCATAGTACAAGTCGTCAGGGGGTGGTATATAGAAAGGAGAGTAGGTGTCGTAAACAAAATGTGGTGGTAGCGTAGGTGCTGGCAAAGCTGGCACATGTATGTCATCTAATAAAGGTATAGCGGCGGCTCCGCCCTCTACAAGGGGCTCGATCGCGTCAGGCACAATCTCTGGTACTATAGCATCGGGAAGTACAGGGGATGTGACTGATGCTAGTGATCCTTCGGAGTCCGGCTCCGATGATATACTAAAGTGGGTGATAAACGACATAGTACTGTAATAATCCATATATCGTAAAATAAGTAACTTACTAACATCAAGTGGTGTGATATAAGCATGAAATGATCTAGTTGTGTGCAATAGCTATCAAGTATACAAAACTTCCATCAGATAATTCTAATGTATAACGTACCGATTGTGGCAGCAAGCAGGCATGGAGGGTTTAAGGTAACATGGTGTATAATTAATTTGTTTGAAAAAATGTAGTTATAGTCCAACGTTTGAAAACATTTGGTTCTCTATAACCAAAGCTCTGATGCCAAACTGTAACACCCCCAAATTTGTTTTGTGGCAGCGGAAGATTTATTTGGGTGTTACTGTGAGGATCGAATACAAAATTATAGAAAAACAGCCTGAGACGGCATTTTTAATTTACATAGGTCCATAATACAAATTCAGTTACAAGGCGTTACATCAGAGTGCTAAAGTCTCTCTAAAGAAACATCAATTTAACTGAATTACAACTTTATTTTACACCATTTATTTAAGATAGGGTGCGCCTGCTCCATGCCTTGCCTTGCTCCTCTTTAGTTCCCTGAGATACATGCTTAAAAGTCAACATAATGTTGAGTGAAATCATGGAGTTTGTAGTTTAGATATCAGTTCAATCACAAGTAAGATTGTATTGGAGATACAATCAGTTTAAAAAAAGATTGATATTGCAGTTCATATATTGCCCTAAGTCTCATGACACGCAAACGTTAACAAAGTACCGCATAAACGGAGGTGTTCACCAAATTAATGATGAAAGTTTTGCCCTCGTGTAATAGGTGATTTTGCCAATTCCTATTTCTCTCAAATATAATGCATCGCGACTAATACGACTAGCAAAAAGCATTCCGTCACAGTATTAGTGGGATAGGTCGTCAACCTCTAATAGATCTATTCATTATATTCGCGTTCACCGCAGTGATTAATGGCTCATGATAAAGGGTCTTATGGCAATATGGTGTACTTAGGCATATATCAAGTCAGGTAGCATACAGAAAAATACTTGTGATTTAGTTATAGCATGTATCCCCCTCACGGAGTTTAAAAAGTATAAAGAGTTTAAAAAGTGAGGCCATGACTCACCTTATGCGTTCCTGGTGATGGTAAAAATAAACTCAGAGGTGATTATAACAACTTCGATATAAAACCTGGTAAATATATAAATAACTGAGAATCTGACTAATTTCTAGTGGTGTGTGTGTATGGATGATGATTAACTAATGATATACGACGATCAAATCATTGAGAGTGAAGGCGTGATATGATTATGGTGCTTGTACATCTTGTAAGATCATATCTTCAACGAGTAAATAAGATATTAATATGAAATATTTCTATCGCTAATACTAATATGCAAATATAGTGCAAATATGCATATGAAGTAAAGATATGGTGCAAAAATGAAAAATATGATAAGAATGATAAGTTATAACAGTTGGTCCTCGTTCTTTCCAGATTTTACATTTTCTACCCTAACCGTGGTTCGCGTTACGTCGTTAGTCCTTATTCAGTCCATAGTCCAATAATAGTCCAATAATTGTCCAATAGTCCATATAAGGCTTGGAGTTCAATGGTATGTCAAATTCAGTCCTTTACAACTGCTTTCACAGCTTCAGTCCCTTAGTTTCCAGGTTTGGCAGTTTTAGTCCTTTTCGGTTAAGTCGCGTTACATTTTTAGTCCTTTTTGCATAAAAATGACGGGAAAAATATTCTGAAAATTTCTATAACTTTATTAAGTTTATTTTAACTTATTTCAAGTGTTTATTCCAGGAATGAGATTATTTTTACCTTATTGGGCCGATTAACGAATTGGTTTAAGGTCCGTTAACAAATTTAAAGGCGAGGGCGTGAAAACTGTTTTGGGCTTAGATTTGGGCTATTTTTAGGATTCCAAAAATATATTATATGGGCCTGTTGGATCTAGTTATCGAAATTCCTTGTTGGGCTTTGATTTGGGCTCAAACCGAATGTTTATAAAATTTTCTGAAAATAGTTGGTAAATCTTAGTGAAGGTCGATCAAAATGATATGTTTTGAGTGTGTTAACAAGTTCATGAAGTCGAATCTAGAATATGAAAAATATAGTTTGCTAGGTTGTCTATCGAGTGATGTAAAAATTTATATATATTATATACAGGTTTTCGAAAATATAATAATGATTTTTGGGTAGGTCGAATGAAATAGCTTTGTGAAATATTCCATGAATTTTTCTAAGTGTTTTGCTCTTAGTCGAGTAGCACTATAAAGGGATTATTTTGAGTGTCGATATGAGGTTATGAGGGGAATCTTAGAACACGAAAAAGGTTGTTTCTCAAGTGTATGGTCGAGTGGAGTAAAAATATATAGATGCTACGTTTGTGGATTTCGAAGTGAACATGTCTCTAGTTGTCGAATGGTTCTTTTTAGTTGAAGTACTTAATTAGATTTTCTTTTGTTTCCTACATGGTCCAATCAAGTAAGAGTTGGGGTAGTTCATTTTTATAGTCGAAACTTGTGTGTGTTCAAAAGTTATCTAAATGAAAAGTGTCGTCGGTTACGTGGTCTATTAAGTCGTGTCACGATAGGATATGGTCGTTAAAAATATTAGCGAGATATGAAGTTATTTTGGAGGTATTTTGGGACTGTTTTTATTCATATATATACGTAGCATGTTTTAGCTTGTACCTATTTTATTTATAGCGTAGCACATATGGGTTTGCATGGGACGACTACTTACATGTTCGAGTAGATTGATGCGTATAAATTATTGATAAGTTGCCATGTTTGATCTAGTGTTTACCAATATAATGCAAGGTCGTGCTCATATGGTAAATGTGATAAAAGTTTGTGACTGTATGGTATATGAAATAGGGTAGACGTGCTTCGAATGTAGCATGGAATGTGCATGCAGTGAGTACAAGAATTATATTTAAAAGAGGATGAGGAAACTTACAACACTTTTGAGACAGATGGTGGAGGCTTAGCAGTAGTCGGTTGGAACACGAAAAGAAAACAATCCCACTTGCTTCAACCTTTTTACCCGAAGCTAGTCGAGTTCTCTGTCGTGAAGTAGGTTTAAATGAAGGTATTTTGATTGTGAAATGGGTGTGATGGAGGTTGTTCGAGTAGGATACAAGAGAAAGCAGTGAGCTTAGGGAACTTTATACGCCTATGTTCTTTATTAACTTTGCTTCCAAAGTCTTCGACAGGAAGGGATGTTAATGTTTAAGGAATGTGGTGATGTTGAAAGATAATGATGTGTGATAGGAGAGATCGAATAGGGGAGACTTATATAAACAAAATATCTTCAATTTGCTTGACTTCTTGACCAATGATTTGAGAGCACTGTGGATAGAAGACACTTGTGTGATGGTATGCTAGTTTAGGTGTAAAACGTGTGTGGTTGGTTGGGATTTTGGCTGCTAGTCCTTGTAAGCTTCCTGTTTCATTCGGTTCTCACATATTAGCACAAGTTTTATTTTACCGAGTTACACTTCATGTTTCTTGTTTACTTTGCATATGGAGTATGACATTTAATTAGTAATGTAGTTAATAGGTTGTGGGAGCATGATAATATTTAGTGTCGAGGTCTTTAGTGCTATGTCTGTGTCGAAAGGGTTACAACCAAAACGAGTTTAGCATCATGTTACTACTTGCTATTTCTAGTTGGGTTGTTGGTATCACAGTAGCGAGTTAAGTGGTACGTTTGAATGTGTATTATTAAATGAATGTCGTGTTTGATATTAATAAGAATGTCGAGTTTTTAGAAAAGTGGGTAACGAGTGGGTATTAAGAGTAAGGCAAGAAAGAAAGATGAAAGTGAACTAGTGAAATAATCTTGGTGTCGTGGTGATGATGGGTTGTGAAGTTGGGTTGGTTTTTATTGACATACAATGTATAATGGCCATATTCGATCTTTAAGGTTTGCATGAGTTCTTGAATAAGTGTTGTATCGATTGGGTGAAAAGAAAAGAAAACAAAGAAGTGAAGATAATATCATTTGGTGTGTTGGGTGGGCTGTGATATCCGAATGGGGTTGTGTGATGTTCCCTTGGTTTGGCTAGCTCGATGGGCTTTTGATATTAGGGTTGAGGGTTGTTGTTGGGTCGAGCAATAAGGGCCCGATTGGTTTGTAGTGGTAGTTTAGGATTATTGTTTATTGTTAGTGTTTGTGTTTTAGTTAAATAGAAGTATGTGATATTAACTTTGATTAAGTGTAGTGAATGAACTAGACGAATATGATTACTTGTCGTTGTGTAAACGTGTTGTCGCGTCAGAGATATTATCTCTAGTGTCGGTGTGTTTAATATATATATGTGTATATATAATGCATGGCTATTAACAATAATAACGAAAAGTTTAAATTTCTAGCAAAAATAGGCGTTAGGAAATAGTAATACGAGATTATTATTAATCATTAAGATTGATTACAAGGGTTTTTCACAGGATCTTACATATTGTGCCATCGTAAAAAAGTATACATTTTTTAAAATTAATTTAAAAAAAAATTAATTTTTTTAGAAAAATTACTTTTTTTAGAAAAATTAATTTTTTTTTTCGAAATTAATTTTTTAGAAAAATTAATTCTTTTTTCGAAATTTATTATTTTAGAAAAATTAATTTTTTTTCGAAATTATGTGTTTGCAAGGTAGGTCCTTCGGGGATTTAAAATTTAGTCCTTAATGACTAACTTTCAAACAAGACTTAGCACCACACTACCGCAGCAACGCGCGGGTTTCCGTTATAGATTAAAAAGGAAAAAAGAACCAATGAATGATTATGATTTGGATCGGATATCTATTGCTCAAAAGAAATGGATGCAATCATGAAAACTGGAAAGTATGGATACATGTTCTAACACTTGATTATGATAATCTCTTATATGATACAAGAAGATACAAATTGGACAAATGGATTTTTGAACTGACCAATAAAATAGTTCTATTGCAAAATCGAGTCCTCTTTTTCACTAATTAAAGTCAAAATTGAATTTGTTTGATCAACTTTTAGATAAAATTAGTGTAGAAAAAAAAATGAAAATACACACGCCTGTGTGAATGTTTTTTTTATTTATTTTTTAATTTTGGTTTTAAGTGGTAAATAAACATTATATTTTGATCGCTTAATAGAATTTATAGTAAAACCTTAAACTTTTAAAAAAGAGTAATATTGAATCTAATTTTATGGACTTAATTAAAAAATATCAATTTTCACAATTTCTAAAAATATTTTATATAAAACATAAACCTCGTATACTATAAACTTTCTTTGATAAACAACTACTACTTCTACTATAATAATAATAATAATAATAATAATAATAATAATAGTAATAATAATAATAATAATAATAAAAATAAATGCGTGGAAATCGGAAATAGGATATGGGTTCCTCCCCTTTTCATTCTCCTCTTTTGGAGAACTTGAGAAAGATGCAGTAAACCTTCTAAAGCGTATTCGACGATTCTCTATGACTCAAGACATTGAAGCACGGGCTGCGGTTCATATTTTTAATAGGATTAGTTTTGCTATTGCTAGAGGTGTGGGGGCCCAGTTGGTTTCTCGGCTCCCCACTAATTTCTTGTAAAATCCTATAAATTTTTAATAAAAGTGTTGGATAAAAAAAAATAAAATATATATATATATATATATATATATATATATTATATATATATATATATATATATATATATATATATATATATAATAATAATAATAATAATAATAATACTATTACTATTATTATTATTATTATTATTATTACTATTATTATTAAATTAAGCGTAATACTTAAAACACTATCAAAATACACCTACATAAGATTTATATTCGTGTTTAGTAACATGTGCGTACACGGATTCAAAATCTAGAATACGGATAACGATAAATAATTTAATTCTAATACAAAGAAATTTAGATGCAAGCGATTATAAGTATTAAAATGAGACCACGATTTATAAGTATACACCAAACAAGCTTAGTTAAAATATAATTATTTGTTGTACTTATAATCTGAATGCATGAAATATCACAATTACAAAATATTAAACACCATTAAATTATTATATGCCCATCTATATACTATCTATAAAACAAAAATTGTTAAAGTGAAAAGTGAAAGATTAAATTGTACGCCGATTATCCTCTAATATATTGGAAGATAATTGGCCCAAGCTCGGTCTATGGGCATAGGGTCCATTAGGGTTTACTCATGTAATCTCTATATAATGTGCATGAATAATAATGATAACCTACGGGGAATTATGTAGTCTAACATGGTATCGGAGCGGGTCTGATCCTCATACCTAGGTTGCTAAGTTGAGCCGCCTCCTTTATGGCACCCCGCCAAACCCTAGCCGCCGCTATTTATCCCTTTTCCAAATAATAATAATAATAATAATAATAATAATAATAATCCCTTTTCCAAATAATAATAATAATAATAATAATAATAATAATAATGTCTGCTTTTATTTTTTGTTCCGTTGCTTCTGCTTTTGCTGTTGCTGGATGGTGAAAAGTAATCTCCGCTTGCTGCTTTTTCATCAACAAATAATGTTTTTATTGCTTTAATGTTTATTTAGTTTTTTCATCCAATCCGAGCTTTCGCGATTTCGCCGCTCGAATTGCGGGAGAGTATTAAAAGATATATAGACCCAAGCCCGTTTGTGGCTTTAGGGTTTTTAGGGTTTCATATGTAGTCACCATTATAAATTGTGGATCAATAAACATAACACCTCACGAGGTTTATATTATTCAACATGGTATCAGATCAGGTCTGATCCTCAGACCTATATGGCTAAGTTGAGTCGCCTCCCTATAAGCCTCCCGTCAATCCCTAATCATATCCCTATATTCATTCGGTGCAGTGGTACATCATTCACGAAAATAAATAAAAGAATTCCCAGTCGACATTTATTTTTATTATTTGAAAACAACAAAATACATAGATATCACTATTTGTTCTAGGCGAGCGTGCTGAAGGATAATTCTTTCGGCTCTTGATATAATACGTAACAACATGCAAGGCTTTGTTACCAGTTGTTTTATTGTTTTTTTTAATCGATTGTTGGTAAGAAGAAAAAAAAAATAGTTGTTTAATTGCTTGTTTCCTAGTCGATTTTTCGTATGGTTTTTTTATCAGTCGACTTAAGTTGATCGTTAGTACCAGTCCCTAAAGTCGACCGTTGATACGGTTTTGTTACCAGTCGACATAGCCGACCGTTGGTACCAGTCAGCTAAAGTCGATCGTTGGTACGGTTTTGTTACGAGTCGACTAAAGTTATGGTTTTATTATGTTAATGTTTTGTTTTTCTTTTCTTTTTTAGTTTACTATTCCAGTCTGATCTTTCGCGATTTCACCGCTCGGACTGCGGGGGAGTATTAGAGGATAATCTGCCCAAGCCCGGTCTATAGGTTTAAGGTTTATTAAGGGTTACTCATGTAATCTTTATATAATGTGCATGAATAATAATGATAACTTACGAGGAATTATTTAGTCTAACATGCGTGACCCTTTGTTTCATATCTCATGCGTGACCAACCTCCAAAAGAGGAACTGTAATTTTCGTATATTTTGAATTACGGACATAAACACCGCACCGTATTTTATTTCTTCTATTGTAAGGCAATGACTTGTTAGAGTTTTATTAGTCAATTATTTTATATAAGAATGTGTAAAAGAGATACCATTACGTCTATGACTTAGGGGATCTTACTATCTTATAATGGAGGAAGGCCTACTTAAATTAGAAACTCTTAAAATTCATCAATCTAAGTTATAAAGCTAAAAGTACAAGTAATTAAAACACATTTTCTAACATTAAATACAATTACAAGTTATTAAGCTCAAAGTACAACTAATTCAGCATTGCTTATTATAGTAAGAAATACAATTAAAACACAATTAAAACATAATTAATGTAGTCAAGATATTTAATGTAGTCAATTAATTAACTGGTCAATAAATACAATTAATGCAGTTATTAAAACACCCATTACATAAGAAATACAACTTATCAAACATATTATACAAACAACTCAAACACAATTATTAAATGTCACTAATACAAATAATAAAGCACATTAAACAAATATTCAAGTCCGAACAGTCAACGGGCCAAAAGGGCTCGAGCCCGAACGGGTACGGGATAAACGAAATTCTTGATATCCGCAAATTTAAATTGTAAAAAAGAACATAATAAACTAAAATACATGATTCACCGAAAAATTTTATTTCATGGTACTCGCCGCTGCAACGCGCGGGTACCCTGCTAGTACTCTTATATGTGTAAATGTACTATATAAGTTCATGTTAGCTATTCATCAAATTGTTTGTATTTCGTTTGAGAATACCTAAAACCATTCTTAAAGGTTGGGTTATAATGACCCTCTCTAGTAGGGAGGGTGTGTTGACTTTACTGCTGCCGCCGCTTGTACTGTCTGCTTTATCGGATTGTACATTCCATCAAAAATAGGCGGGACCCATGGGTAGGGAGGGTTCTTATAACACCTCCCATTCTTAAAGAGACCAACAACATAATGGTAAAACTGAATGGATCAGCTATGACGGTCTTTTGTGTAAGCTTTTTAGTGTTGCTAGTTTGTCATGAGTTTAAGTTTGCGTCTTTTATTTATGGGAAAATGGTCCGAAAAGGCATCATATTTGCCACCTTATTCTTTTGTATGCTACATACTTTTTTTTTCCCTACTGGGGGCACATACTTTCTTTTTTCTTCCATTGTAGCTACTAACGGGCATTTTTCTCCCATTGTAGCTACTCCGTTAGATTTATTTACATAAATCGTCCTTGTGGTTGGGACTAAATTGCAACGACAGTCCTTAACGGCCGTTAAATTATTTGCATAAACCATCCTTGTCGTTAACGGGTCAACGGGTCGGGTCGGGTGCCACGTGTCACCACCTAAGTGGTGCCACGTGGCATAAGGTCAGGTCGGTTTGCCACGTGGACCAATGAGAGGGTGCCACGTGGCATGTGGTTATAGTACCACATTTTGTCTCGGCTGGGAATCGAACCAGAGACCTCCTGTGTAGGAGTTGAAAGCATTTGCTAGCTGCGCTAGCATAGCTTTCAATAATATTACACACAATTTTATATTTAACCCCCTTTTATGAACTAGTCCATTTATCTCTAATTTAACCCCCTTTTTTTCTAAACTTGTTGTTGATAGACTTTTTTTTTTCTAAACTTTTTTTTTAAAAACTTTTTTTTTTTTTAAAGTTTAGAAAAAAAAAAACGTTTTAAAAAAAAAAGTTTTGCCATAAAAAAAAAGTTAAAAAAAAAAAACGTTAAAAAAAACAAAGTTTTGCCATAAAAAAAAAGTTTAAAAAACAATGTCTAGAAAAAAAAAATTATAAAAAAATGGTTTTTTAAAAAAAAAAACGTTTAAAAAAAAAAGTTTTGCCTTCCAAAAAAAAGTTTAGAAAAAAAAAAGTTTAAAAAAAAAAGTTTTTTAAAAAAAAGTTTTGCCATAAAAAAAAGTTTAAAAAAAAAAGTTAAAAAAAAAAAAAAAAAAAAAAAAGTTTTGCCATAAAAAAAAGTTTTGAAAATAAAAGTTTAAAAAAAAAACGTTTAAAAAAAAAAAAAAAAAAAGCATGCCAATGCATGTCTGATCATATGTGCGAGAGTATTGCCTATTGATAAAGACGGGAAGTGAAAGTATTTGTGTTGATAAAGAAGGGTTGTATATTAAATATTGCATACGTTTAAAGAGAGTATTGCTCAACCCAGTTGGGTAACACTCTCACCCTCTGCATAACAAACCCGGGTTCGATCCCCACTTGAGCCAAGTAAGGTTAATATTGCCCATGCCACGTGGCACCACCTCATTGGTCCATGTGGCAACCCGACCCAATGACACGTGGCACCCGACCCGACCCGTTGACCCCTTAACGACAAGGATGGTTTATGGAAATAACTTAATTGCCGTTAAGGACTGTCGTTGCAATTTAGTCCCAACCACAAGGACGATTTATGTAAATAAATCTAACGGAGTAGCTACAATGGGATAAAAATGCCCGTTAGTAGCTACAATGGAAGGAAAAAGCAAGTATGTGCCACAATAGGAAAAAAAAAGTATGTAGCATACAAAAGAATAAAGTGACGGGTATGATGCCTTTTCAGACTATTTTCCCTTTATTTATTTATTTATTTTTTCACATCACAAGTAATTATAAATTTTAGAGTAAAATCCAAAATACATCTATGTGGTTTACCCCGTTTCGCACTATACATCACTCTCGCAAAAGTTTCAACATATACATTACTCCGTTAGTAAAGATTAACCAATATACATCCCTCGGTTAAAAGAAGGACAAACGGTGCAAATTATTTATCCGTTATCTCCTAACGAGATTGAAAATATTTACACCGTTAGTCTTCTGGGTTAATGGTATTTGCACCGTTAGTCATATTTTTACGTTTTCGTCCGTTTTTTTACGTTTTCGTCCGTTTTTTTTACGTTTCCTTCCGTTTTTTACGTTTTTGTCCGTTTTTTTACTTTTTCGTCCGTTTTTATACGTTATCGTCCGTTTTTTTTTACGTTTTCTTCCATTTTTTACGTTTTCCTCTGTTTTTTTTAATGCTTTCCTCTGTTTTCTTAAGTTTTTTGTCCATTTTTTTACTTTTTCCTCAGTTTTTTTACGCTTTCGTCCGTCTTTTACGTTTTCGTCCTTTTTTATGTTTTCCTCCATTTTTTTACCTTTTCGTTTGTTTTTTTACATTTTCGTCCGTTTTTTTACGTTTTCTTCTATTTTATACGTTTTCGTCCATTTTTTACGTTTTCGTCCATTTATTTACGTTTTCGTCCATTTTTCTAAGTTTTCGTCCATTTTTTACGTCTTCGTTCGTCTTTTTTACGTTTCCGTTTGTTTTTTTACTTTTTCGCCTGTTTTTATGTATAAAAACGGACGAAAACGTATAAAAACAGAGAAAAACGTAAAAAAAGGTATAAATATGGAGGAAAACGTAAAAAACTAATAAAATGTAAAAAAGACGGATAAAACTTGGAAAAGCGGACAAAACGTAAAAAAACAGAGGAAACGTAAAAAAACAGAGGAAACGTAAAACGGAGGAAAATGTAAAAAAACGGATGAAAATGTATAAAAACGGAGGAAAACGTTAAAAAAAAGGACGAAAACATAAAAAAATGAAGGAAACGTAAAAAATGGAGGAAAACGTAAAAAAATGAAAGAAAACGCAAAAGAACGGAGGAAAACGGAAAAAAACGAACGAAAACGTAAAAAAACTGATGAAAATGTAAAAAAATGACAAAAACGTAAAAACAAAGGAAAACTTAAAAAAATGGACGAAAACGTAAAAAAACAGATGACAATGTAAAAAAAGGAGGAAAACGTGAAAAATAGGAGGAAAACATAAAAACGGACAAAAACGTAAAAAAACGGAGGAAAGCGTAAAAAACGGAAGATAACGTATAAAAACGGACAAAAACGTAAAAAACCGACAAAAACGTAAAAAAACAGAGGAAAACATAAAAACGGAGGAAAACGTAAAAAAAACGTACGAAAACTTTAAAAACCAGACGAAAATGTAAAAAATAGACGAAAACGTAAAAAAAGACTAACGGTGCAAATACTGTTAACCTAGAGGACTAGGTGTAAATATTTTCTGTCTCGTTAGGAGATAACAGAGAAATAATTTGCCCTGTTTGTCCTTATTTTAACCGAGGGATGTATATTGGTTAACATTTACTAACGGAGGGATGTATCTATTGAAACTTTTGTTAGAGTGATGTATAGTGCGAAACATGCTAAACTACAGATATGTATTTTGGAGTTTACTCTAAATTTTAAATATAAGATTGTTATTATTTTTTTCTTTTTTGAATTTGTAGGAATTGAAATTGATGTTAATGACATCGGATCAATTGCTAGTAGACCACCTTGTACGGTACTGTACAATGCACTCCATATGATACAGATTTGGGGTTTTGTTGCTGTCATGACCTTAATTTGTGCCGTCCTGGCCAAAAAGGTTGTGACGAGATGTGTCATAAGTTACAAAAATGTTGTCATTGATGTTTTTATTAGGTAATATTAATAGGCCAGTTTATACGGACCCTCTTATAGTGGGGGTTTGCAATCATTGCACGCATTGAGTGGTTGTATTGTGTGCATCGTGGTGTTGTACTGTGTGCTTCGCGGTTTGTACGGTTGATCCTAGGAGGGGTATGTATAATATACCCCAATCTTAATATATAATTATAAAGGAATAATGTTGTCTTTGTTTTGCATAATGGACTATTTTGTTCATCGTGATATAAAATACTTTTTGATATGCTAAGTAAGTAATTGAAGTTTTTCTCTTTGTATAAAGTTTAAACCGAAATTTTTATTATTCCTTTGTTCTCATTATATTTAATATTATTTAATTCACATACTTTTTTTGAACGGCAAAATGTGTTAATCCCAAACACACGAGCTTATATTAGAAACTTTGTGAATACTAAAGAGTATGCGGAATCTACTCTTTAATACTTAGAAGAATATTAATGAAACAATAAAGTTGTGTGAACAATGATTTACTGAAAAGCTCCAATATTATTATCAATAATACAAGTACTCTGTGTAGTACTAGGGTTTACAACCTTTAAGCTATATATATAAAAAAAAAAACACGTATCAAAAACCATAACCTCGGATCTCCTTTTATACACTAAGGAGTACTTTACAAGATAACTACAAATCTTATAACAATACATAATATACGTATCTTTCTAACTATATAGAATATACACTGAATATCTCAATACATATCACTTCACGCATCTTTATCACTTTAGCAGTGCTAACTTACTTCAGCAGTTTACTCTAGCAGTACTAACTGATTAGTACTGGCAGTTGTATCTTTAACAGTACTAACTGTTAGCTTGACAGTACTAACTCTTGAAGACTTTTAATTCCCAAAAAAAAAAAAAAAAAAAAAAAAAAAAAATGGATGATAGAAACAATTACAAAAGAAAAGTAACTCGGTCATTCTAACTACTATTGTTACCGCCTAAATATGTAAACCAAGAAAAAGAATACAAACGAATATTATTAAAAACGTCACTTTGCCTCATAATTTGATAACGAAATGTCACGCAATTACGATAGCGCCAAATCAACCACAAGGTAGCCGAAATAAAATACATGCAATCCTTACGAGACTTTGAAGAATGGCAATTATCAAGCCAAGCGATCCATTCAGAATTCGAAGTAAATCTCGGTAACGCAACATCACACCAAACACGATTTGGTCCATATATTTACAGCCATATTACACGAATAAAATAGATGATCATTGGATCCAATAGAGCCATCACGCACCGGCCATAATATGGAGTTAATTTCCAAACCACGAGCCGAATTCACCCCATGAGGTAATCTATCCAAAAGAAGACGCCGCATAAAAACATTAGCTTCTCGGCAAAGCAGTAGACCATCTTCCAGATGTAGGCAACGTAGGAAGCAATTGAGCATCAATATACCTCAATGTGACACCCACTGAAAACAGCCTACTTATATATAAACTCCAAATGCAAATATCTGGACCTGAACCGAGATGAACTGAGTGGATTTCTTCCAATAACAAAGCTAATGATTCTGTATGAAGAGCTCCAAGCGACTGTCTACACCAGTCCCATGACCGTACTCCATTTGATAGTCTATCTCGAGTTACACATTCTTCATTACAATCTATTCTGAATAATCTGTTGAAACGAACCTGAAGCAGGCCATTACCTAGCCAATTATCTTTCCAAAATCGTATCGATGATCCACAACCCACTTTAAAACTAAGCGTTTCCTTGGTTATAATTCCGATAGAGAGCAAATAATTAACAGTCTCAACAATCTTGGCCCAAAGTCTCAACGTTTTACACCCAGCTCATCCAAACTGGCATTATCACTATCGATCGCTTTGATTAATCTAACCCACAAATAACCTAGGTTGTTGACAACCTCCAACGCCACTTTGTGAGATGAGCAAGGTTAAAATCTCTTAAGCTACCCATTCCTAACCCACCTTTATCCAACGAGGCCATGACAGTATCCCATTTCACCCAAGCAAGCTTTCTTCTATCAGCATCACCACCCCAAAAAAATGTGGCTCTAATGCTTTCTAACTGATTAAGAATCAATACCCGTACTTTGAAAAGAGACATGTAGTAAATACTGAATACTGACACTTCCCAAAATTGATTTGATTAACGTCAGACAACAACCTATAGACAAAAGCGATGCTTTCAATGATGATAATTTAGACTGGAATCGATCAACAAATTGCTGCCAATGAGAAATGCGATTCATATTTGAACCAATGGGCAGCCCAAGATAAATAAAAGGAAGGTTACCCGCTGCACAACCTGTAACTCGAGCCATAATATTCACGTCTTCCATTGGCACGCCAACTCCAAAAACGTTTGATTTTTGGACATTAATCTTTTGGCCCGAAGCAAGATAATAAACCTGAAGCACGTGAATCATGTTCTCTAAATCCCGAGCACTCCAATCCGAAACTATGACTACATTATCAACATAGAAAAATAGGACAAGGTAAAAGAAGATGCACCTGTCATAACACCATGAATTAACTTCGATTGAACCACCTCTTGTAACACAATATGCAATAATAATAATAATAATAATAATAATAATAATAATAATAATAATAATAATAATAATAATAAAGGGTGATAATGGATCTCCTTGTCGTAACCCACGTTTCAACGAAAACTCTGAAGAAGGACTTTCATTTACTAGAATTAACGTTCTAGCCGAATGTAAATAAACCTGTATCCACTTTCTCCATTTAAAACCGAACCCAATATATTTATATCTCTATCTCTATTTTTATTTCTATTTCAATAATATATAAAGAGAAAATAGTTTTTTAAAACTTTAAAACTTTAAAAATGAGTAAAATACTATTAATTAAAAATGGTAACAACACCCACCACATAATTAATAATTTATATATTGTTCAATTTTCAAAATTTTATCATTTTTCGTTTCTAACTATTATATTTTTTATCCTCACAATGAATACAAACTGAACCCGTAAGTGTTGCATCAAGGGTCACACAAGAACTACAAGTTCGCAAATATAATTATTTGTCATTATACAGTTTCGCTTTGCGCGGTTATTCGTCTATTATATATAAAAAGAAAACACATTTCTAAAAAGTCTAAAAGTGAGAAATATGGAATTACTAATCTATCCCTACTTCCTAATTCTTCAAATATTATGATTTACACTGTATACTTCCCTTCCATGACAACTTATAGGTTAAAAGTTTGAACCAATAAACAATATTCATAAATTTCATACACGAAACGATTAACCTCGATTTCACTACTATATGTAATTATTTTGCCGCTTTAGTTTTTCGCCTTGTATGCGAGGACTCGCTTAGTATACAAATAAGGATTATGATCCTTTTATCTTACACATAATCACAAAATTAGCACAACTCATAACCGTAACTACCTCCTAAGTCCTACCTACTACATACTAGTCGATGCCGCCTCATTATTGTTGGGATTTCATATTGATTAAACCATCAATACCACGAGTACGCAGCGGATGGATCTATATTTAATGTTATGAATTAAAACACATAATAAATACTAACCTCGAATCTATTGAAAAATAGATAACCACCAAGTCTTGACCTTGATCACGAACACTCCAACGGATCTCGTATCACCACGAAACCCTAATCAACTATAGTGAGTTGATCTCTATCGAAAACTCACACTACACGTCTAACAAGAGCGTTAGGATGCTAGTGCTTAACCCACGAGCTTACAAACTAAACACGAATGCTAGTCGTAGAGAAGAAACAAAGCCAACTCCCTTACAATGGGGTGCTGGACGATTTTGGGAGACAAGAAGAAAAGATCAAAGAAAGCTTTGATTTTAGGTGTGTGTAAATGAAGACCTAGAGGCCTCCTTTTATACTAATAGGGTAGCTTAGGAAAAAAGCTACCTCCTCTTGCCCTAGCCCAATATGGCCGGCCAACCCCTAGGGGTACATGGGCCTCCATATTGCTTTTAAGTCCTTGTGAAATAAACATGTACAATACAAGCCAATTTCGGACTTAACGACCGTTAAACGTTACACTAACGGACTAACGACCGTTATGTATATTTCGTGGATTATATTAATTATAATTAATAGTATACATTACACATATTAATTATATTTAATAAACGCTCTCTAAATGTATATGTGTGTGCCCCGATAGGCTCACGTAATTTCCAGTCGTATAACCTATTGATTTACGAACACATAACCAATAGCTCCCACTTGCGATCGTAATAATCAATAATGTATACTAACAATGCTAAGTGTCTAGCAACACCGCATTGCTCCCAGAAATACCTGAGTGTGGTTTCATAAAACAACTAGGTAAATGGTTTACAATTTTAAATTATCCTTTTATTTCAGATACTTGTTGAACTATGGATATGGATCAAAGTCATTCCATATTGCTCATCTATTCTATTTCTCGTTTTAGAAATTAATCAAGATTACCAAACGTAAAACAAGCATCATCTTGATTTACACTTTGGGCACGGCCATGCAAACATCTTATTAATTCAGCGAAGGGCCCAGTAGTATCATGCTCCAGAAGACAAGTTGAGGAACAAATTCTATTTTGACTACACGTGTCATTCATGTGCTTCAACCAACTTCTAAGAATAGCCTTTATAACCACCTTGTTCAGGATAGCGTTTGACTATAGTCAAGAAGAAAGATCCACACATGCAAGACCTGCTTGCATCTCAAGTCAGAGGACAAATAAAATAACCATTTGCGAGATATCACTTAATGACGCCGATCCATAAAGTGATGACACGTGGGTTTGGGGAAATCCAATATCCAAAGCACGTGGATAACATGTGAGTTTGGCGGACACATCCTTAGTATTCAAAGAATATAACCAATCTCTCACATTTGCCTTAATTCAACAATACTCCCATATTATTGATCGACAATGGACAATTTAAAGTAATAAATTACTTATGGATTAAATATGCAAATATAGGACACAATTAATATATGAATGAATAACTCAAGTACCACGTATATTAATCATCAAAATAATAAATGTTTTACATATCCCATTATCCAAATACTAAAATCAAAACAGATTTACATGAGACTACTAACTGAATGAAGTCCAATACCACTAGCATGCTCAACATGCTTGTTCAAAGGCAACGCCTTAGTAAACGGATCAACTAAGTTGTCATATGTGTGAACTTTGTTAAGTACTACTTCATTATCTGCGATAACCTCACGGAGATAGTGAACCTTCCTTTTGTAATGCTTGGCGCCTTTCTGAGCTCCAGGCTCGTTGGCGATAGTTAATGCTCCAGTGTTGTCACATAGCATTTCCATAGGTTCTTTATTGGTGGGGACTACTCCAAGCTCATCAATAAACTTCCTTATCCAAATAGCTTCCATTGCAGCTTCTGAAGCAGCATTGTATTCAGCTTCTGTAGAAGACATCGCCTTAATGCTTTGCTTAGCACTCTTCCAGACTACTGCGCCTCCGTTTAGAACGAAAACGTATCCGGTTTGCGACTTGGTATCATCCTTGTCGGTCTGCCACCCAGCATCAGTATAACTGGTAACTCTTAGCTCTCTGTTTGGGTATCCACCGTAAACAAAAAACATATCTTTAGTATATCTGAGATACTTCAGTATGTTCTTCACAGCAGACCAGTGATTCTCACCTGGATCTACTTGAAATCGACTTGTTAAGTTCTAAGCGAACGCAACATCAGGTCTAGTGCACCTCACCGCATACATGATGGATCCTACAGCCGAGGCATAAGGAATCCTCTTCATGCGTTCCACCTCTGCAGGTGTTGAGGGTCCTTGAGATTTTCTCAACTCAAGTTTTACTTGCATTGGGGTAGTTCCACGTTTGGAATTCGCCATATTAAATCTTTTCAAGATTTTCTCAATGTATGCACTTTGACAAAGTCCAATCAACCGCTTAGATCTATCTCTATAGATCTTGATTCCTAGGATATATGCAGCTTCACCTAAATCCTTCATAGAAAAACAATTTCCAAGATAGGCTTTAATAGCTTGTAACATTGGAATGTTGTTTCCCATGATCAATATGTCATCAACATATAAGATTAGGAATGCTACATTACTCCCACTAGCCTTACGATATACACATGGCTCATCAAGGTTTTGAGTGAAACTGGTATGTGCTTAAACACATACCTTTTCTTGACCAAATTAAGACCAAAACAACAAAAAACTAACCAAAATGCCAAAGATATTTGTGTTTTTGTGTTTATTAATATGCAGGTACGGATATCTCGAAAAAAGGACAAAATCAAGAAAAACCCGGAAAACGCGAGCACGAGATTTGGAAGAAAAATATTTAAAGCCGGAACCGGGAAAGAAATCGTCAAAAGAAAATATATCTGAAGAATAGCCCTTGGATCATTTCAAATTTACAAAATCAGTCCTTGAACAAATTTCAGCAATTGGCAGAAATGGTCCTCCAAAGTTTAATCTAAATACAAAATTAATCCTAACCTTTTAAATATAAAAATCCAACCCATCCTATCCTTAAAAACCCAGTCCAAATAAAAATAAAATAAACCCAACCCTTTTTCCCTAGCCCAACATCATTCCAGCCCACTCCCGTTTCTTTAAACCCAATACCCGGATCCATCACCCAAACCCGGTCAACCATCATTAAATACCCAGGTCAAATACCAAATCCTTACCCGCCAGTTTTACCAAACCACTATTCACCCTTCGTCCCAGCTTTTACCCTGCAACCCACATGAATTTACCCACCTTAAATTGTTCTAGAAGCATGCTGACAAAGCAGGGAATGCCACGTTGGCATTTCCCAGCTCTCCCATTGGCTATGACATCACTAACAATGATCCAAGGGTCGATAGTGAAAGATTGGAGGCCAAGATTTGATCCAAGGGTTGTGAGATGGTTTCCTGAAGGTTCCTAAACCCTAGAAGAGGCCTATAAATAGAAGCCTTTCCTCGTTCACAGGGGAGTTAGATTTTAGAGTCAAGTTTTAGGATAATTATAGTGTCGTTTTTTTTATTCTTAGTGGTAATTTTCAATTCAGTTTTTGTAAGGGTTGTAAGAATCATTTGTACTCCAGTTTTATTGTTTAATGAAAGTTTAAGTTTAATTTTGTTCTTTAAATCTCCATTAAAACTTATGTTCTGTTTCTACTAGTATTTGGATAAGCTAAGTATAGCTTAGCTTCTGATTTACAAGTTTCCTATAAGCTTTTTTAAAGCTTTTCATTTAAATATTTTTTATAAGTTTTATTTTTAATTCAAAAATCCAAAGAAATAGAAAAATATCTCAAAAATACAAAAATATTCTAAAACAGCTTTCAATAAGCCCTTTTTCTCTTTAGTTCAAGTTCATTTAGGCTTTCTAGCTTATTGTGAGCTTTAGATAGGGTTTAAAACGGTTTTGTCTCAAATTCCTAAAAAGTCAACAAAAGTCAACCTGGGTAAAAAATAAGCTGTTAGAAGATAAGCTGGATTTGGAAGAGCTTATGGGGTATTATTGGCTTGTGCTTAACAAGCCTGGGTTTGAGTGATTAAGTGGTTCATTACTGTTTCAGCAATAGGGGTTTGTAAGTTTCATTTTCATTCAAGTTTCTATAGCTTATTACTATTCCTGTGTTTATTTCTGTTCTTTCGGTACTTATTAGAGTAGATATAGCTTATTTGATACTATTTGAGCTTATTTGATTAGTTGTTAATTGTTTAATCTCATTTTTGCTTAAAAAGTTATAAAAAGCTAAAAACAGTCATCCTGGGGTATAACTTATTAAGTGCTTAATTAGATCTTAAAAATTGTTTAACAGGTGTTAAGTAAGTTAGATAAATAGTGGTGATCAGCATTATAGCTTAAATCAGTATCTTCTTGTTTAAAATAGCAATATCAGTTGCCTATAGGGGTGTTTGGCACTAGCTGATCAAGGGTCAAGTCCAGCTGTCACTGTTCATTGACCATTTTAGATACTTTAATCTTGCTTAAATGACTTGAAATAAGCTGTTTGTAGGGTTACATAAGCTGTATTAAAAGGTTTTGAGGTTTTGTATCAATAGGTGAGATCTTGGGTTTTGAACTGCTCACATAAGCTTGATATAAGCCAGAGCTTATTTGCACTTGACTTGTGGCCTTTTTGGTTGCAACTAAGTAGTTAAAGTGAGGATTTAAGATTTGGTAGTGATTGATTAAGAATTGGAAGAATTGAGTTCAGAATACCAACTCAGTTGCATCAGTACCATAAGTATGCATCAGTCCTAGGACTGTCCAAAATTTGCTTAAGTTGCATTAGTTTTCCATTTTTAATTTCTTCATTTTTAGTCCACATAAGCTGAAAATTGGTATAGTTAATCTCTGGTAGCTTATCTAGTTGATACCCATTTTTATGATTTTTATTATTAGCTTATTAGTAGCTTTTTCCTGCCTTAAAATCACCTAAGTGAGCTACTTTAAGCTGCACATCAGTGGGCTTATTCTCAGTTAACTATAGTTTTGATTTAAGCAGTGCTTGTTTGTTTTTGAGTTTGGTTTATTCTGAGTTTTTGGTTCAGTAGATCTCACTTTTCTAGATTTAAGTTCTTCTAGTTTCTATATAGCTTAAGATAGCTTTTCCACCCTTTATGCTTAGTACTTATTAGCTTTAGCTTATTTTAACCACTGTTCTGATTCAGCTTTTTCTGAGCTTATTTAGAGTTTTCAAAAAATATTTCCTTTTCAAAAACTGCTTATATTATAGAGCTTATTACTATTTTAAAAGAAAAAAAAATAATAATAAAAAGAAAAATAGCAAAACCAGGGTTCGAACCCTGGTCACCTAGCTCACACCACACGCACACAACCATCTGCCCTAGGGTCTTTTATCAGTAGGTAATTACATAGTTTTTTACTTAACACTTACTTTCCATTTTAGCTTAATTAAACTAGTTAGCTTATTTACTGCTTATCTGAATAAGCAAATAGGGTACTTTTATTTTTCTTACACTCCCCTTAGTACTAAGTATTTTTAGAAAAAGTTTCAGATTTTTCCCTTTTAATTTAATATTTTTAATCATTTATTTTCTTTAATTCAGTTTTTAATTCATAAAAAATTAAATAAAAAAAAAATGTAATTCTTTTTTTTTTTTTTTTTTTTTAATTTTCTTTTCTTAATTAGGACCTAGGAAAAATAGATTTTCATACCTAGAGTTAAAATTTCTTAGATTTCACTTTTAAAGCTCGGGATTAGCCCGGGTTTTGCGCGTTTTTAGGATTTCCTTACGTTTTTGCCTCCGTAGGCTTTAGTTTATTATTTTCCTTGCTTATTAAACTGTTTTTAGTTATATTTTCATATTTTTAGTTTAAAATCCAAAATATCTCACTCTTACACCATTCAGGACATGTCTAACGAACCGTTATCACCAAATTCCATTCAAACCTTCGTCGGGACAACGAACCGGGGTTACACATACTTCCTTTGTATATCCCTTTTGGATATAAATCGACTAAATCAGAAACCATGCTTCTTGATTTCCTCATCAAACCTTTTATTCCATTGCCTAGATGCTTGCTTTAATCCATAAATTGATCGTTGTAGCTTGCATACACGGTTAGGATATTGTGGATTGACAATTCCTTCAGGTTGGTCCATGTAAACCTCTTCAGTTAAGTGACCATTCAAGAAGGCAGTTTTGACATCCATCTGTCAAATCTCATAGTCATAGTACTCTGCTATGGCTAAAAGAATCCTAATAGCTTTTATGTCTGCGACAGGCGAGAAGGTTTCCTCATAATCTACACCGTAGGTTTGAGTATAGCCTTTTGCAACAAGACAAGCTTTATAGGTGTGTACTTTTCCATCCATGTCAGTCTTCTTCTTGAAGAGCCACTTGCTACCAACGGTTTTAGCGTTAGGAGGGAGGTTAACTTCAATCCAGACTTTATTGTCTTTCATGGATTTCATTTTCTCGTTCATAGCATTAAGCCATTTTTCAGATTCAGAATCTGCTAATGCAACTTCATAGTTAGCGGGCTCATTAAGATCCCCTAACTCATGCTCCTCTGAATCGATTTACAAACACATACGTTCAGGTGCACGTATTGTCCTTGAGGACCTACGAACAGGAATAACTTCACTTTCTGGTTCAACACTTTCATGTTCAACCATCTCAGGAAGTTGGCTAGTATTTTCAGAAGGGTGAGTATCTTCTTGAATTTCATCAAGTTCTACGATCCTCCCACTTGCTTCTTGTGAGATGAGACGATTCTCAAAAAAGTCAACAAACTGAGCAACAAATACTTTGTGCTCAGGTGGGTAGTAGAAGTAGTAACCCATTGTTTCCTTTGGGTATCCTACAAAGATACACTTAATAGATCTTGGCTCAAGTTTGTCAGGCGTATCATGTTTCACGAATGCCTCACAACCCCAGACCTTTAAGTAAGACAGATTAGGGACTTTCCCATGCCATAATTCATATGGTGTCTTTTCAACCTTCTTTGATGGAACCATATTGAGAATGCGTGCAGCAGACTCAAGAGCATAATCCCAAAAGGACAATGGTAGAGTTGTTTGATTCATCATAGATCTTTCCATGTCAAGCAGGGTTCGATTTCTTCTCTCAGATACACCATTATGTTGTGGTGTACGTGGAGAAGAGAGCTGTGAGACAATCCCGCACTTCTTAAGATGATCTATAAACTCTTGACTCATATATTCGCCTCCACGGTCAGACCGTAAAGCCTTTATGGTCTTACCAAGTTGATTCTCAACTTCACTTTGAAATACTTTGAAAGTTTCAAAGACTTCATGTTTATGTTTAAGCAAGTAAACATAACCATATCGACTAAAGTCGTCAGTGAAAGTTAAGAAATAGCTGTATCCTTGTTTTGACATAGTTCTAAAAGGGCCACATACATCAGAATGTATGAGTCCAAGCAGATCTGTAGCTTTCTCTGTTTTATGCGGAAAAGGCTTTCTTGCCATCTTCCCAGACACACAAGATTCACACTTATCAAAAGACTCAAGGTCAGTTGATTTAAGAAGCCCATCACGTTGCAGCTTCTCAATGCGTTTCTTGTTAATGTGCCCAAGTCGGCAATGCCACAAGAATGTAGAGTCCAAGTTACGCTTGGATCTTTTACTATTAACATAATACATAGAACAATCATTCGAAACAGAATCATGCATATCAATTTCAAAAATACCATTCCTAGAAACAGCATTAAAATAAAACACGTTATTTATTGAAACTGAAATACCATTATCTGTAAAACAATGAGAAAAACCCTTGTCTTTCAAAAGAGAAACTGAAACAATACCCCTAGTAATACTAGGAGCATAATGACAATTGTCCAACACAATAATTAAACCACTAGGAAGGTATAAATCAAAACTTCTGATAGCTTCAACGGCTGCACGGTTTCCATTTCCCACATACAGGCTCAAAGCTCCTGGCTTCAGTTTCTTACTTCCCCTGAGACCTTGAGTAGTATTACAGATGTGAGTACTACAACCAGTGTCATATACCCAAGATTTATGAGGAAAAGTATAAAGTTCTATGACGAAGATACCTGATGTGCTAGCATTGCCAGCCACATTGCACTTCTTCTGCATCAACTCGGCTAAATAGGCAGGACAGTTCCTCCTCCAGTGTCCAGTCTGATGACAATGATGACATTCAGTGTCCTTAGCAGGATGCTCCTTTTTAGGTGGAGGGGGAATCTTGGCCTTGGGGGCATAAGCAAGCTTAGCCTTGCCTTTACCATGATTCTTACCCTGAGCACCATTCAGCGGCTTCTTGTTCTTATTTTTCTGGATCCTTCCTGCTCTTATAGCAAGTAAAGCAGGGGTAGCATCTTTCTTAGGAAGCCCTTGTTCGTGCAGCTTAAGCATTGCATGCACTTCATTCTCACTGTCTTCCCCATGCATTGCATATTATAATTCTGTCTGAATCCAGCAAAGTCCTTGTTCAGAGAGGTAAGAATCAAGCTCACTGCAAGGCCAGATGACATGGGGTGACCAAGGCGTTCCAGTCTGTCCATATAGCCCTTCATTTTCAGAACATAGGTGCTAACAGATTGACCCTCCTCATGCTTACATGCATGAAAGGCCTGCACAGTCTCAAGGAGTTCCTGTTCTGCTTGTTGAGCAAACATGGTCTTCAATTCCTTAAGCATGTTATATGCATCAAAGTGCTCCAGATTCTTTTGAAGTTCTGGAGTCATGCTTATGAGCATAAGATAGCTTATGTCCTTAGATGCTTTAACCCATTGGGCATGAGCAGCAAGGACATCAACAGGAACCTGCTGATCAGGAGTTTGAGGAACAGGAGTAGCAGGTATGGGATGCTCCACATAGGTTAACTTATCCTCGGCTGTGAGGACGATCCTCAAATTCCGATACCAGTCGAGGAAGTTGGATCCTGTAAGTTTTTCCTTTTCGAGGAAAGACCTGAAGATCGAATTGTTGACGGATTGATTAGCTGCCATCTACAATAAAACAAAGTTCAAAATTTTAGTATTTTCGATAATTAATTCTTTTAAAAATTAACTACCCATGTTTTAATAAATAAAACAATTAATTTACTAAAAGACTAAGACCCTCTTGAACTCCCACTCATCACGGTAGTGCTTACTACTCTGGTAAGTCTTGTGGGTACAAGAGGTAGGCGGCGTGCGACAATTGCATTACAAGTGCAACTCTTAGATTTATGAGACTTATGGCACTAGAGTACAAGTTACTAGTGTCATGCATGTTTTGTCTCATCCTATGCCTCGGGCTCAAGGATCTCACCGCTTGACTCGATTAAGTCGTCCAATTAGAGAACATGTGTAAATAACTCTAGGTCTAACGCTAGAGAATAAACACCTTGGGTTGCAATTCACTCACGTCCCACGAAGAGCAAAAGGCAAGTGCAAGTGTCCTCAACTTTGGATGGCATAAACTTAAATTTCAAATAGGGTATCACATAATTTTTGACAAAAACATGTATCAAAAATTGTGTACAAAGAGGCATGCATACATCTTTGTAACACAAGTTTGCAAAAAACAATTTTTTCAACTTCTTAGGTGTACTTTTATCACGGGCAAAGAATGGTCAAAAACCCTATATTGTACTCTGCATGAGTCAAAAGACCCAAGTTCTTCCAATAATTCCCTCATATGCCGAAGCATGTAGTGGGGCGGGAAAAGACCACACAAAACCCTAGATCTGATTTGATCAAAGATCATTAATAAAAGCACAAAACTTTAGGTATCTTATAGTTAAAGTTTATTAAATCACACGATATCCAGCAAGCTATATCCTGGTAGCTTCGAGTAATGATCCACACCCTCAATAGCTTGATGGAACCCGCGATTTAATTAAATCATATTTCAATAGTTTATAGTCCGTTTAAGTGTAAAAAAAGTTTCATACATAACACATAACTGTTCACAAGGAATTAAGTGTGTATTTAACAGACAATAATTAAATCTCACGATATCCAGCAAACTATATCGTGGTAGCTTCGAGTAATGATCCACACCCTCAATAGCTTGATGGAACCCAATTTAATTAAAAGCAAGTTTCGATATAAGTAATTAGTCTGTTTTTATTTCCAAAATCAACAGCATATATGTAAAATAAGTCACAAGGAAGAAAACATATAAGCAATTAAAACAGACAGAAGAGGGGTAGAAGGAGAAGACAGACTCTAATGGAAAGCAGTAAAACAAGTAATGCTCCAAAACTCAAGAATGAGTCTTCCCCAATTGGAGAATCTAAGGCTCCCACAAGTTTTCGAGTTAGGTACCTTGTGGACCACATACGTCATTACTAATGACCGCGTAAGCCTTAAGATTGGAAAAGAAAAAGAAGAAGTACATGTTACAATAATCTTTTTAATTTTCCTAACCCCTTTTAAGTCTTATTAATCATTAATAATTAAACAAGATCAAGATTTAATTAAATGACAATAATGCATGTTATTGTCATAACAATTAATATATGTGTTTAATTAGCGTAGCAAGCGACTCTATGTGTAACCCATAACACCAAACGAGATGGCTCGTGATGCCACTGTTGGGATTTCATATTGATTAAACCATCAATACCACGAGTACGCAGCGGATGGATCTATATTTAATGTTATGAATTAAAACACATAATTAAAACACATAATAAATACTAACCTCGAATCTATTGAAAAATAGATAACCACCAAGTCTTGACCTTGATCACGAACACTCCAACGGATCTCGTATCACCACGAAACCCTAATCAACTATAGTGAGTTGATCTCTATCGAAAACTCACACTACACGTCTAACAAGAGCGTTAGGATGCTAATGCTTAACCCACGAGCTTACAAACTAAACACGAATGCTAGTCGTAGAGAAGAAACAAAGCCAACTCCCTTACAATGGGGTGCTGGACGATTTTGGGAGACAAGAAGAAAAGATCAAAGAAAGCTTTGATTTTAGGTGTGTGTAAATGAAGACCTAGAGGCATCCTTTTATACTAATAGGGTAGCTTAGGAAAAAAGCTACCTCCTCTTGCCCTAGCCCAATATGGCCGGCCAACCCCTAGGGGTACATGGGCCTCCATATTGCTTTTAAGTCCTTGTGAAATAAACATGTACAATACAAGCCAATTTCGGATTTAACGACCGTTAAACGTTAAACTAATGGACTAACAACCGTTATGTATATTTCGTGGATTATATTAATTATAATTAATAGTATACATTACACATATTAATTATATTTAATAAACGCTCTCTAAATGTATACGTGTGTCCCCCGATAGGCTCACGTAATTTATAGTCGTATAACCTATTGATTTACGAACACATAACCAATAATTATTGCCAAAGAATATGTTTGGAGCAATTAAAGAATGTGATGACGTACGTTCACGTTACCCTTTGATTATTGATTGTAAGTTTCTAACCACATATATATTTTTTAAATAAAACTATATATTAACTAAAACATTAATTTAATGGTTTCATCATAAAAAATATGTGACAAATAAGTGACTGCGCGCTTCTCGAATTTAGACAGTGAATTACGAAAACACTGTGCGTGTATTGTGGTTTGTACAAATATCTCCTTTCATCACAATCTTGTGACAACTAACTTAGTTTCTTGTAAAACTTTACAAGCACGAAAAAGTTGTGCCTTGTGATATTTTTTGTAGAACTTGACTTGTGACGCATAGAAACATCGTACTCGGTGATCTTTGCGTACATAGATATACTCCACACAAAAAAAATTGTGAAACAACTGCAAGATTTGTCATTGTTGTCTTTTTATTTTGACACGAGGTGTTAAAAACTGTATATTTGCATGCGTGACTAAGAAGAGGCCAACATTTTAACCAAAACCATCCCTAGCTGTTAAGGACGATACAATGGTGCAAAAAAACCTTTCACTCTTAGGCTGTTTGCAGTGGTAATGGATGGAGAGTGGGGGGTTGTTTGACACGTGGCATGTGGGGTATTATGGGGCTTTGTTGAAAAAGTGATATAGTGGTGAGTGGGGCATTGTTTGACACGTGACACTCCTTTTCTTTTATTTTTTTTATTTTTTTTAATCACTAAATATTAAATTTTTAATTAAACATTTAAAATAAAAAAAATTTCAGATTCAAAATAAAAAACGTGGGCGGGATATATTTCAAAAAAAGTGGGCGGGATATATTCAAATTTCAAATTTAAATTCAAACACATTCTTAATGACAATAAATATACTTGCTTGGAGCAGCAAATATCACACACAAACACATTCAAAATCCAAACTATTCAGATTCAATATCCAAAGTTCTCAAATTCAAAATGTCTTCCAGAAAAGATTTCGGGCAACAATTCCCATCTCCACCTCGCCAAAGGGATTTCGGGCAACAATTTCCATCTCCACCTCGCCAAAGAGATTTTGGACAACAATTCCCCAGTCCACCCCATGAACAAACCTTTCCGGTTTTCAGCCCACCCCATGAACAAACCTTTCCGGTTTTCGGCCCACCCCATGAATTTCCAACTCCACCGGTTAACAATCCACCAGAACATCCGTTTGGGTTAACATAGGAACAAATCCGACATGAAGAAGCAGATATGCTAGTCTTCCTGAAAATGGAAGCACTTGAAAGAGAAGAGGAAGCTGCTCGTTTGGAGCGTGAAGCCAGGGAGTATGCAGAACGCAGGGCGAACTGGGAAAATGGTTATTTCACACCTGAATCCTCTGAGAAAGATGGTTGGCCAGACTCAGATGATAGCTTCTTTTAATTTCCGTATCGTAGTTTCGTTTTTAATTTGGTTCGTTGTTTACGTTAATTGGTCGTTGTTTAATGTAGGTTCAATTTGATGTTTAATATATTCTATTTGACGTTTAATGTAGTTTCAATTTGCTAAGATATTCAACATTTTACAAGTTTTCAAAACTTTACATCTCAAACAAATACACATTCTCTAAAAAAACAAAACAAAACAAAACTACAAAAAAATAAAATAAATAAATAAATAAATAAAAGAAGTACAAATGCTTGGGCGCTGTCAGCACAACCCGTGAAGCAAAATTTGGGTCAACAGCGCCTCGACGTTTTGGCCATAGGGGCGCTGTTGAGGCGTTTTTAGGGCAAAAAATAAGCAACAACGCCCAAATACGCATGGTCTTAAGGATGAATTTCTTGCTAGACTTTTAGCAGTTTAAAATTGAATAAAGCCAACAGTTTTTGACATGTATAATTTGTCAAGTGGACAAAACATGAAGACTTTTACACACTTTATTATTATTTCTATTATTTTATTATTATCATTTTGGAGGGGTTTATTTATTTATTTATATTTTAACATCAAATAACTATCTCACAATATACAGTCACAAATTATCTTATATGTTTTAAGCAAGACTTAAAATCACAACCATTTGGATGTTTTAAGCAAGACTTAAAATCACAACCATTTGGTTGGAGAGTTTCACACACAATAAGGAGTACCATTGGGACACAAGCTCTTTGTTATTATCATTTTGGAGTTAAGAAATTTAGATTTTGAGACGTGAATTAAATCATGTGGGAACACACTTAAAGAATGATTTGCTATTATAATAGTCTTTTATGCCGTAGATGGGTAAAATAAACCATTACGCATCTCTCTTGGATGTGCGGATAAATACAGATTGGCATAGGTTATCATTCATCAAGTCCTCTTCAATTTTCGTTTTTGAAAAAAAAAAAAAAAAAAAAAAAACAACAACAACAAACAATCTCAGAGATTTGAGTGGCGCGATGGTTAAGCCAGGTGGATTACATATGAGTGTCATCTTTGTAAGCTTTATGCTGTTGCTAGTTTGTAACCAATGTAAGTTTGCATCTCTGGTTCATTTGTTTCAGGCATACGTTTTGATCAAATACCACACACATTCTCATTTTTAAATTTGCAGGTAGGAAAATCGATTTCAGCGAGATAAAAGAAATTAATGCTACCACGCCTTGCCGAACATATTGCGAAGGCATAGATAACAATGCTATGTGGTCTTGTTGTTATGACCGTAAAGTTAAATATACTGTAAGCCGAAGTGAGTGTGAGAAAAATTGTGCTGCGGCAAAGGCAAAATGTTGTGACTAGTAACCGCATTGTGGTAATAACTTAATAAAATAATTAAAGTGTTTTTGGTCTACATAGCATCCTTCGAACAGTTGAATGAATGCATTGTATCTACTTAACCAAGACAAGTTTCAATCCACTTAAGTTGGAAAAAGGAAATGAGTATTATGCAACTTTCAAATGTATAATATATTCCACGAAATAAATTTAACGATCTTTAGTTTCCGTTAGACACTTAACTAACTCTAAATACACGTTAAATAAGGAGAGAAGGGCCTAAGTGTAGGAAAACGAATCCTCTTGTCCTCCCGTGCTATGGCTGGTCACATGAAGGTTCTAGGAGGGCTTTAGGAGTCATTTTCATCATACTGGAGGTGGAGAACAAAACTTGTTGGACAAGTTCGGTCACTATATAAACACCCCTAAGGGTGTTCATTTGTTCGTGCCATAAAACCCTAAACGAATCTCTGATCATTCGTTTTTACCACTTCTCAAAAGTTCACTTAAACAAAGATACCATAAGCCATTAAAACCCTGCTACTGTTCTCGTATAGATATCAAGCATTTGATATTTATAACACAAAGGACTTGTAGTCTAGTTGTGAGGTTGCTCGCTTCTGGTTCCACAAACCTGGGTTTAAATCCCGCTGACGTCACTTTTTTGGGTAGACTTTTTGGGCTGTTTTTAGGACGATTCAAACGCATAATACTTAGGTATTTGGATCGGTTCTAGAACAAGTATTAAACACAAGTTGTTTTGGTAAATGTGGAATAAGCACTAGCATCCTAACGTGTGTCGTTGGATGTGTAGTGTGTGCATACGATAGAGGTGATCACTTAATCACTTTGTTTCAAGATCAAGATCCGGGAAAATTAATTATTTATTACTAGTAATTAATTAAAGGTTACTAAATTATGTGTTTAATTTTATTTGTTAATCAATAACACTAAACTATATCGATCCGTTACGTACTCGTAGTATTGATGGTTATATCAATATGTAATCCTAACATATACCTCATTGTGACACTCACTGAAAACAACCTACTTATATATAAACTCCAAATGCAAGTATTTGGACCTGAACCGAGATCTACTAAGTGGATTTCTTCCAATAACAAAGCTAAATATTCTGTATGACGAGCTCCAAGCGACTGTCTACACCAGTCCCATGACCATACTCCATTTGATAGTCTATCTCGAGTTATACATTCTTCATTACGATCTATTCTGACTAATCTGTTGAAACGAACCTGAAGCAGGCCATCACCTAGCCAATTATCTTTCCAAAATCATATCGATGATCTACAACCCACTTTAAAACTAAGCGTTTCCTTGGGTATAATTCCAATATAGTGCAAATAATTAACAGTCCCGACAATCTTGGCCCAAATTCCCAGCGTTTTACACCCAGCTCATCCAAACCGGCATTATCACCATGGATCGATTTGATTAATCTAACCCACAAATAACCTAGGTTGTTGACAACCTCGAACGCCACTTTGTGAGATGAGCAAGGTTAAAATCTCTTAAGCTACCCACTCCTAACCCACCTTTATCAAACGAGGCCATGATAGTATCCCATTTCACCCAAGCAAACTTTCTTCTATCAACATCACCACCCAAAAAAAATGTGGCTCTAATGCTTTCTAACTGATTAAGAATCAATACCCGTACTTTGAAAAGAGACATGTAGTAAATACTGAGACTTCCCAAAATTGATTTAATTAACGTCAGACAACAACTTATAAACAAAAGCGATGCTTTCAATGATGATAATTTAGACTGGAATCGATCAACAAATTGCTGCCAATGAGAAATGCGATTCATATTTGAACCAATGGGCAGCCCAAGATAAATAAAAGGAAGGTTACCCGCTGCACAGCCTGTAACTCGAGCCATAATATTCACGTCTTCCATTGGCACACCAACTCCAAAAGCATTTGATTTTTGGACATTAATCTTTTGGCCCGAAGCAAGATAATAAACCTGAAGCACGTGAATCATGTTCTCTAAATCCCGAGCAATCCAATCCGAAACTATGACTACAAAACTTAGAAACTTAAAATATGAGTAACATTCAACTACTAAAATACCATTAATTAAAAATGTTAATAACACCCACCACTTAATTAATAATTTATATTCTGTTTAATTCTCAAACTTTTATCATTTTTCGTTTCTAACTCATACACTTTTTTTTTTCTCACAATGAATACAAACTGAACCCGTAAGTGTTGCATCAAGGGTCACACCAGAATTACAAGTTTGCAAGTATAATTATTTCATACACGAAACGATTAACCTCAATGTCACAACTATATGTTACCCTTGATTATTGATTGTAAGTTTGTAACCACATATATATATTTTTAAATAAAACTATATATTAACTAAAACATTAATTTAATGGTTTCATCATCAAAAATATGTGACAAATACCGTGTATATAATATTCTCCTTTCATCACAATCTTGTGACAACTAACTTAGTTTCTTGTAAAACATTACCTACGAAGCACGAAAAAGGTGTGCCTTGTGATATTTTCTTGTGGAACTTGACTTGTGACGCATAGAAACATTGTACTCGGTGATCTTTGCGTACATAGATATACTCCACACATAAACATTGTGAAACAACTGCAAGATTTGTCATTGTTGTCTTTTTATTTTGACACAAGGTGTTAAAAAATGTATATTTGCATGCGTGACTCAGAAGAGGCCAACATTTTAACCAAAACTATCCCTAGTTGTTAAGGACGATACAATGGTGCAAAAAACTTGGTGAACCATTGATAATAGTATTATCAGACGACAACAAAGTACTCCGTAATTTGGATGTAATGTTGTTTTAAAGTTTGGAACTTATATTCCCATAGGCTTGTATGTGTTTTTATTGGATTGTATGTTTGGTATACTTATTTTATGTTTAGTATTTGATGTTGGAAAAAAGGACTCATCTGTAATCTGGTACTAACCAGTAAGGACTAACTTTGTATGTTTGTTTCTTTAAGCCTTTAACCTTTTTGGAGCTTCCTGGAATAAAGTTGATCCTTGGAGGGTGATTATGGACTTTTGCTCAAAGATATGTGTCAAGTGAAATAAAGAAATAACACGGAAGGGTTTCTCAGCAAACTTAAAGGACTTGCGGTGCAATTAGGTTTTGATATACTTCCGTTGAAGTTGTCTCTTTCTGCTGCTGACTTCACTCTTAGCCGTTTTCTTTGTCTCTCTCAAGAAAACGACTTATGATGGGCTTGATCTCTATAAAACATCTACTCTCTCACTTGGTTATGTATCCAGAAATATTATTATACTTGTGTACTCTGGTTGTTATTCTTGATTGAGATCAAGACTAGTTGTGTTGTTTGAGAACAGATCTTGTTTCTGGGTTTGTAATCTTTGAGTTTTTCATTAATAAAATCGTTCGGTTTATATTTTTCTTCATGGTATCAGAGCCAGGTTGCAAGAACTTGCTCTGATTATCGTTTAAAATTTTTAAGGTTTAAAACTTTGGGGGTTTTTTAAAATTGATTGTTAAACTTTCAATTAAACACCGTTTTATCAAAGATCTAACTTCCAATTGGTCAGATCTAAAGGATTCCTGAAAACGCCTAATTTTTTGGAAAATTAGGGTTTGATTATATTTGGGGCTTTTGTCTTCTGGAAGCTTCTGGGGTTAATTGAGTGGTGTTTATCCACATATCCGGTGTTGATCTATCGATTGGAGGTGGTAATTTGGGTTTGCCCTAATTTTTTAAAATTAGGGTTTGGTGATCTTTGGAGATCCTGTTCTGGGCTCGTGCTGCTTTCCTGCTATATCTCTAGACTAAGTGAATCTAGAGTATAGTAGGGCTGTTATTCCGCTGCTATTGTATCTTGCGTGCTCTGTAACACCTCTCACACTCTCTCTCGTTTTAATTCATGTTTTTTATTTATCTGTTTAGTGATGGGGAGTAGGATTTGAGAAATTGTTGAAGTTGCTGTTGTTTGCTTGTGGTATTGTCTATTTGTTAGTAGATAAAGCCCTTGACCTGCCACCTTGAGTGGTAAGGAAACCTGGGAACTCCTTCTCTTCCTTATCTTGTGTGTTTGTTTTTTGCATCATGTCTGTTCATGGTAATACTGATGATGAAATTGATCTCAATGATAATAATGTTACTTTAATCAGTAAACTGGACTTAAGTCACCCATTACATTTGCATCCTAATGATTCTGCCTCTTTAACTGTTGTTTCTATAAAACTAAAAGGAACTGAAAATTACAATGTTTGGTCATGTGCTATGCTTTTAGCTCTTGAGGGTAAAAACAAAACTGGGTTTATTGATGGCACATGTAGGAGGTCTCACACTGATGAAGTTTTGGGTAGACAATGGGACAGGGTTAATGCTGTTGTGTTGGGTTGGATTTTGAACTCCATCTCAGAAGAACTGTTTCTTGGTCAAATTTTTTCAAAAAATGCTAGTGATGTTTGGAATGAGTTAAAAGAGACTTTTGATAGAGTTGATGGATCTGTGACATTTAATTTGCACCATAAGATACATTCATTAAGTCAGAATGGTTCCAGTGTGTCTGAATATTTTAACAAGTTAAGTACCTTATGGAAACAATTTGATGCTATGGTTAAACTTCCTAGGTGCACTTGTCATGCTGCTGATGATTTTAAAAGGCATGATCAACTTATGAAACTTATGCAATTTTTAATGGGTCTTGATAACTCTTACATGCAAATTAGAAGCAATATCTTGTCTAGAGACCCTTTGCCTGATGTGAAAGGTGCATTTGCTATCATCTCTAGTGAGGAGTCTCACAGAAATGTTGTTGCTGGAAGTACTAGCAGAACCCATAATTCTGCTTTCTCTTCCAAAATTGTTAATCATTCTAACCAACCTAGTAATACACCTATTAATCAGACCAATAATTCTGCAAACTTTAATAGAGTCCCTGATTATAGGAAAACTGCTGGGTCTGGTTCTACTCTTGTTTGTGAACACTGTGGCTTTAATGGTCATACTCAAGAAAGATGTTTTAAGTTGATTGGGTTTCCTCCCAATTTTGGAAAAAAGAATAACAATTACAGATCTCAGAACAACAACAAAAAATTTTCTAATAACAACTCTGTTGCTTCTGGTTCTGGTTCATCCTCTGGCTCTAGTCCCTCTGGTTTTACAGATGAACAACTTTCTACTCTCATCTCTCTCATCAAAGAAAATTCCATATCTGGAAAGAATGTGCAGGCCAATATGGCAGGTACTGTTTTTAATAATAGCAAAGTGTTTAATCAAAACTTTAACAAATTTTTCTGTTCTAATAATAATGTTCATTCAAGAATGACATATAATAGTAAAGTTGTTGATTCTGGTGCAAACCAACACATGACATACTCAGATAAAGAATTGGTTGATGTTATTGATATCTCCCATCTTAAAATAAAGGTGGGACATCCCAATGGGACTGAAGCCTTTATTTCAAAGATTGGAAATCTCAAATTATCCAATTCTTTAACCTTATTTGATGTGTTGGTTATTCCCGAATACTGCATTACTTTGATTTCTGTTCACAAACTTGCAAAAGATAATAAAGTTTTGGTTGCCTTTGATGAGAGTAAATGCTATTTTCTGAATCAGGATTTGAATCAGCTAAGAGTCCTGGGGACTGGTAACCAGTGTGATGGCCTATATTTTTTCAATGATCAAGGTACTCAATCTGTTTTTGAGAATACTAGGATTACTGCTTGTTTGTCTCAACATGACTGGCACTGCAGGCTTGGTCACCCTGCAGAACCAGTCCTAAATATCTTAAAGGATACATTACACTTTGACCCTAAACAAAAACCTGAGTTTTGTGAAATATGTCAAAGAGCAAAACAAACCAGAAAACCTTTTCCATTAAGTGATCATAACACTAGTGCCTTAGGTGAACTGGTTCATTTAGACTTATGGGGGCCATATAAGGTTCCTAGCTCTGAAGGATATAAGTATTTTTTAACTATTGTGGATGATTACACAAGGGCTGTTTGGGTTTATCTCATTAAAACTAAAGATGAGGTCTCTTATTACATTAATGTGTTTTATAATATGATTGAAACTCAGTTCAATAAAAGAATCAAAGCTTTTAGAAGTGATAACGGAACTGAATTTGTAAATCAAACTGTTAACACACTCTGTGCTGATAAAGGGATAACCCATCAGACCTCTTGTGTTTATACTCCACAGCAAAATGGTATTGCTGAACGGAAACATCGGCATCTCTTAAATGTTGCTAGATCCCTTCTGTTTCAGGGGGGAATTCCTTTGAAAATGTGGTCTGAATGTGTTCTAACTGCTACTTATCTTATTAACAGACTGCCTTCATCTGTGCTTAAAGGAAAATCTCCTTATGAGTTAATCTATAATGAAAAACCTGTGCTTGATCACTTGAGAGTGTTTGGCTGTTTGTGCTTTGCTACTGTTCTGAATAACTCTGATAAAATGAGTAGCAGATCTGAGAAATGTGTTATGATAGGGTATTCTAATGTTAAAAAAGGATATAAGTTATATAGTCTTGATAAGCATCAATTCATATTTTCTAGGGATGTTCAATTCTATGAAAATGTGTTTCCTTTCAAAGGTTCTAATCTTGATAATACTGATTCTACTCCTGAAAATGTCTTTCAAGACTCAAACCACTTAAACTTTTTTGACTTAGAATATCCTGAGATACCCAATGATGATGAGAGTAGCCTGAATAGTGATTGTCAATCACTGAGTGAAGGCAACTACTCTCCTTTATCTGGCAGAATTCCTATCACTGATCAAAACAGTGATAATGTTTTTACCGATAAGGATGAGATGGTTGCTACACTTGAAGATAACAACAATTCTGAGGGTAATTTGAATCAAGATTCAAATCTGAATGCTCAGGAAGAAGTACCTTTGAGAAGGTCTTCTAGACCCTCTGTTTTTCCAAAAAATTATAATGATTTTGTTGTTGACTCTAAAGTCAAATATGG
Organism: Artemisia tridentata subsp. tridentata; assembly: GCA_021014915.2. Lineage (NCBI taxonomy): Eukaryota > Viridiplantae > Streptophyta > Magnoliopsida > Asterales > Asteraceae > Artemisia > Artemisia tridentata. Next base: position 98,095,082 of record CP139509.1, on the reverse strand, counting down.
TCTTGAAAAATTTGTCAGCTATTCTAAGCTAGATTCTGCTAATTATTGTTTTACCACCCAACTTAATAAACTTAGTGAACCTAAGTCTTTCTTTGAAGCTTCTAAATACTCTTATTGGTTGGATGCTATGAATGATGAAATGGAAGCTTTAAATAAAAATGATACTTATGAGATTTGTGAATAACCTCCTGGCAGAAAGGCCATAGGAAATAAGTGGGTATGGAAAATTAAGTTTAAATCTAGTGGAGAAGTTGATAGATATAAAGCTAGACTTGTTGTCAAAGGTTGTAATCAAAAAGAGGGAGTTGATTTTGAAGAAACCTTCTCCCCTGTTGTCAAAATGGTCACCATTAGGTGCTTACTTGTTGTTGCCATTCATAATAGTTGGCCTGTTTTTCAACTTGATGTTAACAACGCTTTTCTCTATGGTGATTTAGAAGAGACTGTCTATATGAAATTACCCGAAGGGTTCTTCCCTAAGGATGATACCAGAGTGTGTAGACTCAAAAAGTCTCTGTATGGGCTCAAACAAGCCCCGAGGCAATGGAATGCCAAACTAACCACTACTTTAAAAGAAAACGGGTTCAGTCAAAGTAAATCTGATTATTCTCTTTTTACTAAGTCTGATAATGGTGTGTTTCTTGCCTTGCTGGTTTACGTTGATGACATTATTATTACTGGCAATAGCATCACTGAAATTGAAAAGTTTAAGATCTTTCTTAACTCTAAGTTCATGATTAAGGACTTGGGAAAACTTAAATATTTTCTTGGCATTGAAGTTAATGATACTAATGATGGTATATGTATTAACCAAAGAAAATATTGCCTTGATTTGCTATCTGAATATGGTATGCTTGCTTGTAAACCAGCCAAAACTCCATTACAGTCTAAGCTTGTCTTAACCAATGAACCCACTGATAATGATCCCATTCTTGATAACATCACTGATTATCAGAAACTCCTTGGGAAACTGATTTACTTGACTCATACTAGACCTGATATCTCATATGCGGTTCATTGTTTAAGTCAATTCATGCATTGTCCTCTTAAGTCTCATCTCAGAATTGCTTTCAAGATATTAAGGTATCTTAAAGGATCTCCAGGTATGGGCATTAACATTGCAAAAGGTTCAGGTATGTCTCTCATTGCTTACTCTGATGCTGACTGGGCCAAATGTTTAATTACCCGGAGATCGGTTACTGGTTATTGTGTTTTCTTGAATGATACACTTGTTTCTTGGAAAAGCAAGAAACAATCTACTCTTTCTAAATCATCAACTGAAGCAGAGTATAGAGCTCTTGCTTCAGTCACCAGTGAAGTTGTTTGGATTTTAAAAATTTTAAAGGATTTAAAACTTGAAAACTTTCTTCCTGTCCCACTTCACTGTGACAGTAACTCTGCAATTAAGATTGCAGCCAACCCCGTTTTCCATGAAAGAACTAAACACCTTGAAATTGATTTACACTTTGTTAGGGAAAAGATTTTAAAAGGTGTGGTTAAGACTGTTAAGGTGGATTCTGCAAACCAAATTGCAGATATCCTTACTAAGGGGTTGGATACATTACAACATAAAGAGTTGGCCAAAAAACTTGGATTAATAGATTTGTACCAGATATCAGATGAAGGGGGGATGTTGGAAAAAAGGACTCATCTGTAATCTGGTACTAACCAGTAAGGACTAACTTTGTATGTTTGTTTCTTTCAGCCTTTAACCTTTTTGGAGCTTCCTGGAATAAAGTTGATCCTTGGAGGGTGATTATGGACTTTTGCTCAAAGATATGTGTCAAGTGAAATAAAGAAATAACACGGAAGGGTTTCTCAGCAAACTTAAAGGACTTGCGTTGCAATTAGGTTTTGATATACTTCCGTTGAAGTTGTCTCATTCTGCTGCTGACTTCACTCTTAGCCGTTTTCTTTGTCTCTCTCAAGAAAACGACTTATGATGGGCTTGATCTCTATAAAACATCTACTCTCTCACTTGGTTATGTATCCAGAAATATTATTATACTTGTGTACTCTGGTTGTTATTCTTGATTGAGATCAAGACTAGTTGTGTTGTTTGAGAACAGATCTTGTTTCTGGGTTTGTAATCCTTGAGTTTTTCATTAATAAAATCGTTCGGTTTATATTTTTCTTCACTTATTTTATGTTTAGTATTTGATTTTCAAGGTTTTACATGTGTTTGGTATTGGTTTTCACAAGTAATGTATGGGTTTGGTAACATGATTTATTACATTTTTGATGTGTATAGAAAACCGGTTTGAACCGCCGGTTGAACCGATTGAAATATTTATCCGGTGACTCGATCGGATTAATTAAAAAACTGGTTTTTAAAACATTGCATTTAGCAGTTTAAAATTGAATAAAGCCAACACTTTTTGACATGTATAATTTGTCAAATGGACAAAACATGAACACTTTTATACACTTTATTATTATTTCTATTATTATTATTATTATTATTATCATTTTGGAAGGGGTTTATTTATTTATTTATTTTTTAACGACAAATAAATATCTCACAATATACAAAAACAAATTATCTCACATGTTATAAGCAAGACTTAAAACTCACATACATTTGGTTGTAGAGTTTCACACACAAAACAAAGTACTATTGGGACGCAAGCTCTTTGTTATTATCATATTGGAGATAAGAAATGTAGATTTTGAGACGTGAATTAAATCATGTAGGAACACACTTAAAGAATGATTTGCTAGCATAACAGTTTTTTATGCCGTAAATGGGTAAAATAAACCATTACGCATCTCTCTTGTATGTGCGGATAAATACAGATTGGTCTAGGTTATCATTCATCAAGTCCTCTTCTCTTTTCGCTTTTGAAAAAAAAAAAAAAAAAAAAAACCAACAACAAACAATCTCAGAGATTTGAGTGGCACGATGGTTAAGCCAGGTGGATCACATATGAGTGTCATCTTTGTAAGCTTTATGCTGTTGCTAGTTTGTAACCAATGTAAGTTTGCATCTCTGGTTCATTTGTTTCAGGCATACGTTTTGATCAAATATCACACACATTCTCATTTTTAAATTTGCAGGTAGGAAAATGGATTTCAGTGAGATAAAAGGAATTAATGCTATCACGGCTTGCAAAACATATTGCGGACGCAATGATCGCACTGGCATGTGGGGTTGTTGTTATAACTATAAAGTTAACACTAGCTTATTCAGAAGTGAGTGTGAGCATAATTGTGGTAAGGCAAATGTAAAATGTTGTGACGTCGAATAGTAACCGCATTGGACGTAATAATATAATAAAGGAATAAAAGTGTTCTTGGTCTACATAGCATCCTTCGAACAGTTGAATGAATGCATTGTATCTACTTAACCAAGACAAGTTTCAATCCACTTAGGTTGGATTACAAGCAAATGAGTATTATGCAACTTTCAAATGATAAATAATTAGTATTTGTTGTAAAAGTTAGAGTCAAATGAGAAATAAAACTAAAATGAAAAGTATGAAAGAAAAAAAACACAATCACACATTCCTGATACATTTTAAAAAATAGATAAACATGGTTTTAAATTTATGTCTTTTGTTTACAATGTATTTTTAGAGATCTTTCACACTTTTTTCATTTTGATTTTTTTTTTCATTGGATCTCTTCTTTTTGTTGTAAAGCAAAATATTCAATTTAGCATTAGTTGTAAATACCTGCAACAATTTTTAATATCTAAGTGTTCAAATAAGTTATAAGAATGCAACATATTTAGATAAGTGTTGCATATATATGTTAAAACCTCAAAGGTAACGCTTAGATTAAAGGGCACTCTTAAAAAATTGACACAAAAGATGGCTGTAGAAAAAGGACATATAGCAAAATGAAATAAAAAAAGTTGATTGTGAAATGAAGCCAAGTATCTCTCGAAATTTTATTGAGTTCACTCTGGTCCTCTTTATCTCTCTGGAATCGACACATAATTTGATTAAGAAATCATTTGAAAAGCATTTACTGTGGTCGATCTTTTTTCCACAATTTCACTATTCAACCAATTTACTACAATAACCGGACTGGTCTATATCATGCCATTAAAAGTTAATATACCGTTGAAATATTGGCCATCGCAACTGATATTGCAAGGTGCAGTTGGTACATATAACTATTATAGGCGTCGCAAGAGCAGATTGTACCTTATAATACTCTGATAACGTAAACACCATCTCTAATAATATTTCTATAACACATCATAAAAAAAACCTCACCCACACTCACTCACTCAAAAAAAAAAAAAAAAAAAAAAAAAGGCAGCGAATGTGATGTTGATGGCACCTATAACACAAGGGGCGGTGCGGTTATAATGGTTATAGGAAAGTTATAGGTACCATTTTGGCCCTATAACATACCAGCGGTGAACTACATCGTGCACTTTTATGTAATCTTCGACTAAGCCGATGAAACTGAGATGGGAATAAAGGCATCAAGTCTTTGTATGTTAATATTAGTCTACGCTCACTGTGATGTTATAGACGAGGACTCGCGCATAGCAACATAATTTATAGTGGCAAGTTTTTTTTGTTTTTTTACGAGTACCGTGTATATAATAATTCTCCTTTCATCACAATCTTGTGACAACTAACTTAGTTTCTTGTAAAACTTTACCTAGGAAGCACGAAAAAGGTGTGCCTTGTGATATTTTCTTGTGGAACTTGACTTGTGACGCATAGAAACATTGTACTCGGTGATCTTTGCGTACATAGATCTACTCCACACATAAACATTGTGAAACAACTGCATGGATTTGTCATTGTTGTCTTTTTATTTTGACACAAGGTGTTAAAAACTGTATATTTGCATGCGTGACTCTAAAGAGGCCATCATTTTAATTAACCAAAACCATCCCTAGTTGTTAAGGACGATACGATGGTGCAAAAAACATGGTGAACCTTTCACTCTTAACGAAGAATTTTTTGTTAGACTTATAGCAGTTTAAAACTGAATAAAGCCAACAGTTTTTTACATGTATAATGTGTCAAACGGACAAAACATGAACACTTTTACACACTTTTATTATTATCTCTATTATTATAATCATTTTGGAGTTGAGAAATGTAGATTTTGAGACGTGAATTAAATCATGTGGGAACACACTTAAAGAATGATTTGCTAGTATAGTAGTCTTTTATGCCGCTGATGGGTAAAATAAACCATTACGCATCTCTCTTGTATGTGCGGATAAATACAGATTGGTCTAGGTTGTCATTCATCAAGTCCTCTTCTCTATTCGCTTTTTAAAAAAAAAAAAAAAAAAAACCTCAATATTTGAGTGGCGCGATGGTGAAGCCAGGTGGATCACATACGAGTGTCATCTTTGTAAGCTTTATGCTGTTGCTAGTTTGTAACCAATGTAAGTTTGCATCTCTGGTTCATTTGTTTCAGGCGTACTTTTGAACAAATACCATACACAGAATCGATCTCATTTTTTACGTACTTTGCAGGTAGGAAAATCGATTTCAGTGAGATAAAAGGAATTAATAGTACCAGACCTTGCAGTCAATATTGCGAAGGCATGGATCAGAATACTCTATGGTGTTGTTGTAGAGACAAATTGGGTATATGTGAAGATCTCAAAAAAGACTGTGAGCAAAAGTGTCAGGCGGCAAAGGCACGATGTTGTTTTTGAGGGATAATAATATTAAGGGAGAATTACCAAACTACACCACTCGCATTACGATTTATCATTTCCAGGCCTAAAATTTTTAAAAGTCCAAAATAGATCAAACATAAACACGAGTTACCCAAAAAATCAGTCGCCCTTGATCTATTTTGGACTTTTGAAAATTTTAGGCTTGAAAATTGATCATAGAGCGACTCGTCTACTTCGGTAATTTTCCCTAATATTAATGTAATGTAATAAAGGAATCAAAGTGTTTTTAGTCTACATGACCCCTTGGAGAAGTTGAATTCAATGCATTCTACGTAGCTACTTAAATCAACTTATCATTATTATTCAACATGCTCAATTTTTAAAATCAGGTTTAATTTGCATTCAGGTTTTGGTACTAGCAGAGTACTAGAGATTCAAATGAAAATGATTTTATATTTTTATATCTGGGTGTTACCTAGCTACAAGATTGTGGCATCGCATTCTTTTAATATGAATATGCTCTTCCATATGACGTCAATTAGTGAAATATTAGTTGTAGATACCTACAACCATTTTCATCATTATAGTGATGCAAATTAGGTATAAGAATGCAGCATATTTAGACAAGTGTTGCATATGTTAAAACTCAAAGGCAACACTTAGTTTAAAGGGTAGTACTCTTATGCAACAGATGGCTGTAAAAAAAGGACATGGCAGAATCAAATAAAGAAGTTGATTGTGAAATGAAGCAAAGTATCTCTAGCTCGAAATTTTAACGCGTGAGTTTGTTTTGTGTCACGCTGGCCGGTCCTCTTTATCTCACTTGAATCGACACATAATTTGACTAAGAAAACATATACTTTCAACCAGTCTACTCCAAAAACCGGATTGGTCCAAATCAAGCTATTTAAAGTTAATATACCGTTAAGAAATTGACCATCGCAACCAATAATCTATAATCTTCGACTACAACGATAGAATTAAATTGGATGGAATGCATAAAACTAAAGTAGAAACAGATAATGCGGCTATCTTCAACTATTTTTTAAAATTTCGTGTGTGGATTTTGGTTCTAACTATATTCCATATAAAATAAAGGTTACAAAAGGGCGAATTTGTGTACTGTAATCTGGATATATCTAAATTAGTTGCTGAATGTTGGAAGAGAAACGTACAAGGGAAAGTATAAAACACAAACTGTATTTTATATAATTAATATACAATACCTTCCAATCTACAATTAAGCATTGAAAGGGTCATATAAACCCTCAAGTGCGCTCATAAGAGGAAACAAAACAAAAAAAAAACGTTCCTCATATAAACCTAACTAAACTCGTGTCTTATATCTAAACATATTCACAATTCCTAAGCAAACGGTACTAATTAACTGATCATTATAATCTGATCGGAAAATAATCCAATACAGTTGATGCTAGAAAATTTAGTGCATTTGAGGGATCAGTTTACACCTGGTAATGGGTCAGGAGGTATGGAGTTTACACCCATCAGGTCCCTGACTACCCTAACTCAAATAGTGGTTAGGAGTAACTCATCAGAAGGTTTAATCCTTCACTGAGTTAGTACTGCTGGTATAAGTATGTAACTACTTTGACCTATTCAAGTGGCAGTTAAAACTGCACTTATGACCACGTTTAATTGGTCATGTAACCACTATTTTTGCTATAATGGAGATAATTATGAGGCGATTAATGGGCCGATTAATCCTCATAATTCCATTTGACTAGCTGTGAGTACTTTCTTATATATAGGAAGTCAATTAAGCATGAGGAATATATACAGAGAACATAAACACTTAAAAGCAAAAGGGTTATTGATTGGTGCCTAAATCATTAACATACATTTGGTCTTATCCCAAGTATATATTTGTGATACCCAAGCATTAGGGTCGAATAGTTTACTTTGAAAAGTGATAACATGATTATAAGTGATATCCGATAACTATTATTGGTACATAGTTAGGTCATTGATTATCTTCACCCTGCAACCAACAGTTGAAAGGAAGAAAATACCCAAATTTGCTCAGCTTTCTCATTGACCATGTCAACTATTCTCGCGACTGATCTCGTGCCAACAGTGGGTGGAATCTCATTAGCAGCTCTATTTTTCTTATACCTAAAGCTAGTTATGTGCATAATTAAAAAATTTAGATTAAATTATTATTTGGACAATTTAATTCTTCCACAAAGTATTTATAAGTTAAAAAGCAACATGAAATGTGTTGAAACTAAAACCCTTTACTTGAAAACTTTTGACATAGTAGTACCCAGTCTGCCAGTCACGACCTTTAATACCCCTTCGGAAGAAGATTAATGGTCTTCTCTTTTGTACAAAATATCATGATATTAGCACAAGTCCTCATCTTGCGAATGCAAATAAGGTTGCCTCTTACCAAAGCTTTGCGTTTGTGGAACGTAAATCATTGTTCTTGCTTGACTTCTGAAAACCAAACTTTCTAATTACCCTTCTTTCACAACCAGCCATCTAAACAATACACATTTCTACACAATGATTACCAAATAATTTTTAGTGATTTATGGTTACATCATAAGAATTCTACTTGGTTTTGCAAGATACCAGTTTAGAGTTGTCTTTATTCTATAGTGAATGTCCACAAATCTGCCAAAGAAAAATAATTGTAAAAAACATGACCACGGAGTTTATAAGTATGTATCTGCAATTAAATGTATATGGTGGATTTTTGAGATAAACCATTAACCATTTTTTTTTTAAAAGGTACATATATACCAGCTTAGTAGCAATCATATCAAGGCATAAAGTAGTGTCATTACAGAACATATATAGTAAAGGGGGGTTTATACGGACCCTCCTATGGGGGTTTCGTGGAGCCTTGTGCATTGCGGGTTTGTACAGTATGCATCGCGGTTTGTACATTTTAACCAAAACCCCCTATTAGTAGCATGGTACATTCAATCTTTTTTTTTTTTTTTTGGTTAACCATGGTTTCCAACCTTTTGACCGACTAATCCATGGTACATTTAGTCTCTTTAAGAAGCATGAATGCAAAATCAGCACGAAAAAAAAAAAAAAAAAAAAAAAAAGTTTAGAACACATACGTGCTAGGCGGATGGCAGACAGGTCGCGCTTTTCCTCTGCTAGTGCTAGGTCCAGCCTGAGGGAGTCTTCGTTTTCATCCTCGTTTACCATAGCAACTCTTTCAGTTTGGATGAGCAGTTCAACAGGTATCACGGCTTCAGTTCCATAGACAGGCTGAAGGGTGTTTCACCTGTGCTTTCCTTTGATGTGGTTCTGTGTGCCCACAGTATGCTTGAGAGCTCGTCCACCCAAAAAGTATTGTATTCCTTCATACGTTTCTCGATGCCTTTCACACTTTCTCTGTTGGCTACCTCTGCCTGACCATTAGCCTGAGAATGGTAAGGAGATGTAGTAGCTCTAAGGATACCTTGATTTTCGCACCATGATTTGAATGGTTCGTCGACAAATTGGGTTCCGTTGTCAACGATGAATATTTGTGACATGCCGAATCGAGTGATGATTTGATCGTAGACGAAGGTTAAGACTTTCCTTGAAGTGATGGAAGCTAGCGGTTTTGCTTCGACCCATTTGGTGAAGTAGTTTACGACTACAATCATGTGTTTGACATTTTCAGGGGCAGCCGAGAACGGTCCACATATATCAATGCCCCATTGATGGAATGGCTAGGGTGCGGTAATGGGGATGAGGTTGTGTTTTGGGACGTGTTAGACGTTGGCGTAAGCATGACATTCTTGGCATGTCTTGAGCTCAGCCTCCGCGTCCTGGAATGGCCAGGGTGTGGTAATGAGAAACTGATTTTCTTGGCTGCTACAGCGCGCGACCCTGAGTGCATGCCGCACATTCCATTGTGGATGTCTTGAATGATTGTTTGTGCCTCTGTTGGTCCAAGACATCTTGCTATTGGACCTCTGAATGTTTTGAGGTATAGAGTGTCGTCCCTGATGGTGTACATGATAGCTTTGCGCCTGATTCTCAGTGCCTCTATTTTGTCAAGTGGCAAGATACCTTGAGATAGCCAGTTAAAAATATGGGTCATCCAAGTGTCATCCGTCTCGACCTGGGATACTTTCGCAGGTTGGAAGATGATTTCTCGTTGATGACTTCTACCTGGATCTCTTTTTCGAAGTGTTCGAAAGCAAGAGCAGCAAGTTTGCTTAGTGCGTCTACTCGCTGGTTCTGTCCCCTGGGGATTTCAGTGATTCAGAAGGACGTGTATTCACCCCGTACTTGGGAGGCTACCAACAGTGAGTCTGTGAATACCTTGATTCATTTGACTTTCATTGTTTTGGCTATGTGTAAGCCTGCTATTAGCACTTCGTATTCTGACTCATTGTTTGAGTCTTCGAAATTGAACTTCAGGGCATACGTGAAGTCGTGCCCAGATAGGCTTGTAAGCACTAACCCTGCCCCTCAACCTTGTTTACATGGCGCACCGTCAGTGTATAAAGTCCAGGTTTCGTCATTGTGGCCCGTGGGTGTTGGCTGTGTTTTCGACTTCTTGCTTGGTATTGTTAGAGGTGGTGTATTAACCTCGGAGAGAAAGTTTGGCATGATTTGCCCCTTGATTGAGTGCCGGGATCCAAAGGTGATTTCGTACTCGCTTAGCTCGATCGCCTATTTTGACATTCTTCCTGGGTACTCGTGGTTCGATAGAACCTGTTTCAGGGGCTGTCTGTTAGGACATGTATTGGATGTCCCTGAAAATACCTTTTGAACCGCTTAGACAACAACAATAGGGCAAATGCCAGTTCTCCAGTAGAGGATAGTTGATTTGCGCGTCTTGCAAGATCTTGCTGAAGAAGTAGATTGGCTTTTAAACCTTGTCTCGTTCCACTAAAAGTACTGACCCGATTGCTTCCTGGGATGCTGCTAGGTACATAGTGAGAGTTTCACCTGGTACTGGAGCCGTCAGGGTAGGTAGTTCATTTAGGAACACCTTGAGGTCCTAAAATGCAACTTAAGCCTCTTTCGTCCGCTTATATACTTTTTTCTTGTTGCATTCGATCAATACTTTGAAGAATTGTTCTTGACAATAGGTGTGTTTGTAATGAACTAAGATCACTACTTTATCACACTAAACTATGTTTTATTCGATGGTACTCGAGACAAGAAAGAGATGTGTCGATCGTATGAATAAAAACCGAATATCTATTAGATTAAAAAGGAAAGAACAATACAAAAACACACATACACTCTCACCTATATGACTCTTAAGCACTCACTTGTCACGCACGAAAATGAGGTGAGAGTGGGTTTATATAGAGTGCAAGTCGTTGCCCTAAAGGCATTCAAATGGGCTTGGTGGGCTTTGGTGTATGGGTTGGATTACATATTAACTTAAAGTCTAACCTATTAGCTTAAACCATAAAGCCCACTCGCCTAGACTGTTACTAAGCATAAACATATGACACAAAGTTTTATCTAAACAAATGACCATCACTTTTCAATCCATGATCTTTAAACATTTTTTATCACATTTTAATCACGTCTTCTCCCCCTAAAAAATAGCATGTAGTGATATTTTTGATATCAACTGATTAAATGAAAGCTTTTTGGAGAGATAGACGGATCATTTTAGCATGATTTGGAACAATTTGTTTTTCATTTTATACTCCCCCTAAAATAAAGCATATTTTTAAACATTTGAGTTTAAAATCAATTTTAAAGGTATAGAGGGAGTTATCTTGAGCACAGAATTTTGAGAAAGATTTTGAAAAATCTTTTTGAAAAATCTTGATCATGTGCTCAAGGATTTTATTTTTGCCATTAACATTACGAGTCCTGATCTGAAATAATCAGAAGTCATCAATGTAGCGCGGGTTTCGTACTGAAGTATACGAAAGCCGTAGTGAAGAAATTTTTGAGAAACGACATGTTTTAGAAAACATTTAAATGAACTCTCGCTCAAGCATCTGTACATGTCTGTATCATTGTTGAATGACATTTCTAGATACGTACAGAATATCGATTATACGAGAGACATGTCGTGAGAAGAATATTTTTGGTTTTTATGATTTTATATTGTTTTTGTATTTTTGAAAAGTTTCTATTTTTATATTTTGTTTTTGTTGGTTTTTCAAATTTTGTATTTTCTTTTTGTTGGTTTTTCAAATTTTGTATTTTCTTTTTTCAAAAATATTTACAGCGAAGCTTTTTGAGAAAAAATTCAAGAAGTTTCGAGAAGACTTTCTAACTCTTCGGGAGTTGGGCTTCGCATGCCAATTCGTCGAACTAAATCGTCAAACCTTTCTTTTGGAAGGGCTTTAGTAAATAGATCGGCGAGTTGGTATTCAGTCTTCACGAAAAATAATTCAATAGTACCATTTTCTACATATTCCTTGATGAAGTGGTAGCGGACTCTAATATGCTTAGTCTTCGAGTGCTGTACTGGATTGCACGAGATGGCTATGGCACTTTTTGAATCACAATACATAGGTATTCTGTCGAAAGTAAAGCCATAATCTGTGAGCTGCGTCCTTATCTATAGAACTTGGGCACAACGCGCAGATAGAGACACATACACGACTTCTGCGGTTGATAACGCGGTACAATCTTGTTTCCTTGACGACCAGCCTACTAGCTTTTCACCCAAAAATTGTGCTCCACCTGATGTACTTTTTGCTGTAACTTGATCTGATACCATTTGTAATGAACTAAGATCACTACTTTATCACACTAAACTATGTTGGATTCGATGGTACTCAAGACAAGAAAGAGATGTGTGGATCGTATGAATAAAAACCGAATATCTATTTGATTAAAAAGGAAAGAACAATACAAAAACACACACACACTCTCACCTATATGACTCTTAAGCACTCACTTGTCACGCACAAAAATGAGGTGAGAGTGGGTTTATATAGAGTACAAGTCGTTGCCCTAAAGGCATTCAAATGGGCTTCGTGGGCTTTGGTGTATGGGTTGGATTACATATTAACTTAAAGTCTAACCTATTAGCTTAAACCATAAAGCCCACTCGCCTAGACTATTACTAAGCATAAACATACGACATAAAGTATTATCTAAACAAATGACCATCACTTTTCAATGCTAACAGTGTTCCTACTGTGAGCTCTAAAGTGACTACTCCTTCAGGGTATGATCTCTCCCCTGAGAAACCGATTAGTGGTGTGGTTGGAGGCCTAAGGTTTGACCTGATGTGTTCTGGGAGTTTGTTTAAACAGTGCTCATACATTATGTCAATTGTACTCCCTCCGTCGATGTATATCCTACTCACCCTATGTGAGGCTATCATTGCTGTTATGACCACTGGATCGGATGATGGTATGAATGTATCCCGCGGAATGCTTTTCGGTGGGGTTCGTTGCCAGCTCTTCATGACCTCGTTGCCTATCTTTGTGCCTGAGTGTCATGATTGAATCATGTTGACACTTTCTATCTGTTCCCTGAGGGACTCTTGTTCCTTTTTGGTATTGTTCTCTACTACGGGTTGTATGCCAAGGTAGTTGGGTTTGAGTGAACTAGCTAGATGCTATGGTTTACTTTCTGTGAGTTCCCTAGTGTTTGACTTTGCTAGGTATGTGTTTTAAGCTTGTTCTAAGTGTAGGGTAAGTTGCATGTTATGTCCAGGGTAAGGGCTAGGAGGGAATGTCAGGGTGCCTTTCTGTGTGTTATACCTAGGGTGGTTCCCAGGTAGTGGTTTGGTCTGATTGTTATATGTAAAGTAATGCGGGTAAGGACAAGTGAGTTGGTATACGTTTACCTGAGTTTTTCCCGATGAGTGCGTGTAACGCGGCCCGAGTTGGATGTTTGTCGGACCCTTTCCTTGACATCCTCCAGCATCCTTCTCTACCCCCTGAACTTCGAACAGTTGCGATTTTTGAGCTTGTGTGAGTGACCTGAGAGTGTGCTGTCTCTCGTGGAACCATGTGGGCTTCTTTAGGGAGAATGACATGTGTAGGACTGTAACGTCAGCTGTTGCATGCATCTTCCTCATATGTTTCTTTGTGTTGTTTCTAGGTGGTTAGTTAGTCTCTTTTTCGGGTATTTGTTTTTTTTTCTCTATGTGAGAGAGATTTTCCACTCGGATAGGTCCGAGGTGGTTTATGGTTGTTTTCGAAGTTTTTGGGTGTTGGTCACCAGCCATGTTTAACCAAGAAACTAATGGTTGTAAGGAAAAAGTCTTTGGATTTTTGAGTGAGAAATGAGTGAAAATAGGTGAAAATTTTCGAGAAAATTGTGGCTATTTTGTATCATGTCCCCACGGATGGCGCCATTCTTACGTATGGTATGTAAATCGGTTTTGAGATGGGATACGAATGATTTTATTGTTTGGTTTTCCGTGTTTAACGGTAAGGACCCGATGAGATTGATATAGATCAAGAAGCTCGGGTAACACTAAAACAAGAACCATGTTGCACTGTTGTGAGACAGTATTTGCCCAAGTGTGTGAAAAATTATGTGATTGTGTGTGTTGCTCTCTTTTTATAAAGAGGCTTTGTAGGGTTTAGAGATAAACCCTTTTGAGGATGATCAACAATTGCTAGAGAGCCAGGTGGCGATCATCTGGGAGCAGGCAAGGAGGACAAATGTCATTCGTCCTTTAGCTCGTACGTAGTGGTGCTTGTCATGTGTCCCCACTGTGTGATGTCAGATGGTACATCTTAACCACTAGTGACAGTTGGGGAGCAGTAGCACTGTCTTACTTAGTCAGGCCTGATAGGTCTTTCCAAGCTCTACGTGGCCTGGGATTTAATACGGGCTTTTATCAAGTGTTGATGGGCCTTAGTAATGGGCTTGATTCGAGCGTGTAATTAATGGGCTTGGGCTACTAATATTGATATTTTATCAAAATTCTTATTCTCAAGTCTTTTTCAGGAGAGAAAAGAAGAGAAGAAAATTTGAAATTTGATAAAAAAAAAAATTTCTAAAACTTTCTTCGTAAAAGTGAAATGATTTGGAAGAAAAATAACTTAAAAAACTTATAATAAATACAATTTTTTAAATTCCATGAGAACAAACATAAATTATACATACAACAAAGGATAAAATTGTAAAATCTATCATTTTCTCTTTTTTACTCTCTTAACTTGCGAACACGATATCTCTATATCTACTATATATAAAGCATTTAAGACTTTTATTTTTAGAAGTGTTGGAAAATTTAATCTTACACACTTGCTATTATTAGAAGTTCTTTAAAAAAAAAAGTTCAATCCAATTAAAGTAAAACTTATGTTAAAACAATATGAATGCAAATTTGCAACTACACAAGTATATAGTAATAGTTATTTCTTAACTATACATATGAATAATGATCATTCAATTTTGTAACTAAATATTTATATAATTATCACTATAGGGTGAGGTTCTTTTCAGAACTAAATAAATTGCGAGAACTGCGAGAAACAACATCAACCAATCATGTTTTTTTGAATATTTATTTTTATTATTTAAGACAAAAGGGTATAATAGTAAATTTATATTTTATAATATTTTTTGAATTAAAAAAAAACGTTTTTCTAGGTCCTAAATTCTTTTTTTTTTTTTTTTTTTTTTTTTTGAAATAAGTATTTTTCTAGCATGCATGGTTTCAAAAGGTAGGGTGCATCTGTGTTTTCTTATATAAGGTAAACTAGTTATAATGCCCGTGCATGCATGGTATTTTTTTTTTATTTATTTATTTTTTTTTAATATTTTTTTTATTTTGATTTAGTGTATCTTGTATGTATGTTTTTATATATTATTATGTTTAAGTAATTATTTTGGATTGGAAATTATGTTTTGGTACCCCTTGTTGGGTGAAAAGCTCTCCAACCAAATGTTTGTGAGTTCAAATACTGCTTAGTACACATGAAGTAATGTGGTGTAAATATTATGAAATAGATAGTTGTCATTCAAAAAACACAAAATAAAATATAGCATGGTTGTTGCTTTTTATATTAAACAAAATTCCTAAGTTTAATAGGTAGTCTGCTGTTTTTGAAAATGATGTAGATGATATATATATATATATATATATATATATATATATATATATATATATATATATATATATATATATATATATATATATATATATATATATATATATATATATATATATATATATATATATATTATTTTGCAACTTTGATCATTTTCGTTAAAAAGTCATCTTTATTTGCACATCAGCGCTACCTGAGCTTTCTCTCACCTCTCACTTCCCTTCAATCCCTCTCACATTTTACCCGTTTTGGTCACATTCCTCTCACCTAGTAGCCAACCAAATCAAGGGCTCTTACAAAGCAAGGCAGCCCACCATCAAGCAATATTTGGATAAAGCTAAAGAATTCCTCCTTGGATTCGAGGCCTACAATATAGAGCATGTTCGAAGAAACCAAAACAAAAAAGCAGACGCATTGAGCAAACTAGCTTCGATGACATTTGCTCACTTAACAAAGGAGGTTTTAGTGGAAGTATTGGCCGATAGGTCAATCAAACGAGGTGAAGTGTCTGACGTCATACTTGAAGAAGACTCCAATTGGATGACTTCAATAAGAGAATATCTGATCAGTGGTATCCTGCCAGAAGATCCTAAGATTGCTCGAAAAGTCATGGTCAAAGCTCCTAAATATAGGTTCATTGGTGGTAATCTCTACAGGAGGTCCTTCTTACCCCCATGACTTCGTTGTGTGGGGCTAAAGCAAGCCTCGAACATCATTTATGAGGTTCATGAAGGATCTTGCGGATTGCATGCGGGTCCTCGCTCTGTTGTTTCAAAAATAATGAAGCTTGGATATTATTAGTCGTCCATGCACAGGGACGCGGTAAAGATAATACAAAAGTGTGAAGCATGTCAGATCCACTCCAAAGTTCCAAGACTGCCTATAAAAAAACCCCTAGTTTTTTCTCTCTATGTGGCGACAAAAAACAATGACGGCTAAACATTGAATCGCTCTACTTTAATCGTTGATCTTAACTTGATATTAATTGTTTGTCGTATTGTGCATGGTGATTTCTTGTCTATTTGCTACCTAATTGGTTGATCCATTATATATTCATTGTACTTCAGATTCGTGCGTGGGTCGGTGGTTACTTTGCAATATACATTGATTGACTGTCGGTGGTAATATATTATATACCATAATTCTGTTTGCAATTGCTTAAGGTTATATGATCGCTGATTGGAAGGGATTATTTTAATCGATTCCTATTATATTATCCCTTGAACGACGTATATTATTGATATATATCATTGTTTCACTGTCGTGGGTTATGAGAGATGGAAAACAACAATAGTACACCGATTAAGGGTGACGATGTTAATTCAATTTTAAAAAAATTTACTGCTAAGATGTCGAACTTGGCAGGTGTTGATGGGAAGGCTGTCATGGGTGAAGGGGGTGACAAAGTTGCTAACGATTTGAGACAATCCCAACCTAATGTGGCTGCTGTTGATTCTGGTTCTACTGGTGTTACTGGTATCGATTTTATCCAAGCTTTGTTTGGTGGTGTGTCGATTAGTAATCGTGTGGACATTGAGGATTTCTTAAACAAAATTGAGGAAGGCAAATATCCAATATGGGATGTGTTGGAAGATGAATTTCAAGACAAGGTAATGGCTGCATTAAATGGTTTATGGATAACTTTTGAGGCTGACCTTAAATCGTCTCATGAGTCTTCTAGGCCCGAACCCTTGTATGAAGGCGTTAACATCTCTATACCCCGTAAAGTGGTTGAAAAAGGTTAAATCTCGTTTGAAACATACCTTATATGGCTATTTTATTGGAAAGAGGATGGCGTTTCCTGTTGTTGAATATTATGCTAGGAGTAACTGGGCGAAACATGGTATTAAAAGGATTATGATGAATTCCAATGGATTCTTTTTCTTTAAATTTGATACATTGGCTGGTTTACAAGCTGTTTTGGAAGGAGGTCCTTGGATGATACGCAAATCTCCTATTATTCTCAAGAAATGGTCTATGGATACTTGTTTGCGTAAGGAAGAATTGACTAGCATTCCGGTATGGGTTAAATTGCATGATGTTCCTCTTCAAGTCTTTGAAGAGGAGGGTATTAGCCTGATTGCTTCTTTCATTGGTAAGCTTGTCATATTTGATTCATAGCTCTATGTGTAAGGATTCGTGGGGTAGAAGTAGTTTTACTAGATGTCTCATTGAGGTCAATTCTGGATCTGATCTTGTGGAGGCTGTGACTATTGGTTTCCCTTCCCTTACTGGGGATGGTTTTCATAAAGAGAGTATACGTGTTGAGTATGAATGGAGGCCCCCCAGGTGCAATTTATGCAAAATATTTGGTCATACTCATGATCAATGTCCTAAACATGTGGTGAGGCCTCCAACACAGGTGGTTAGTCCTTCTACTGTTTCTACTTCTCATGTTGTTACTCCTACTGTGGAGTTGGATACTGATGGTTTTCAAAAGGTGGGTATGAAGAAGAAAAAGAAGAAGGGTAAAGCCAAGGCTACTAATGGGAATCAATCTGTTGGTACTTCGGTTAAACAGTTCAAATTTGTTCTTAAGGCAGCTACTAGTGAACCTAAGAAGGGAGCTACTAATATGGTTAATGCATCTACATCGTCGTCTCAGTTAAAGGCTACTGGTAATGCTTCTAAGGAAGTTAATGTTACAACTTCTAATCCGTATTCTGCATTGGTGATGGATGATGAAGATGGTGAAGATCAAGTGGTAAATGTGTTTGATGAATCGGCCAATCTTTTTGCTAATACTGGGGCAAGTTCATCTCGCACGTTTCCTGCTGGCTAGCTATTTTTCATTTCTTTTTCTAGATGCATTTCTTTGTTTCTAGTTTGTAAGTGCTTTTGGCATGTCTTAAGCACTAGAGTAGTTAGGTGTTTATCAAGATTTTTAGCTTGAGGTTAATATGGTATTTCAGCCATATTCCATTTGTACTTAAACGTTTTTTTGGTTAATCTATTTACCAGGGTGCAGGATTACTCCCCTTTACCCAAAAAAAAAAATTCCAAGACTGGCTAAGCAAGACATGACATCTGTCACATCAGCATGGCCTTTCTGCCAGTGGGGAATCGATATAGTCAGACCCCTACCAGTAGCTCCAGGAGGGGTAAAATTCTTGGTCGTATCCATAGATTACTTCACTAAATGGGTCGAAGCCAAACCTTTGGCATCAGTGACAGGAAGGCATATGGAGAAGTTTGTGTGGGAGCACATAATCTGCCGATTTGGAGTTCCTCACATTATCATCTCTGACAACGGGAAACAATTTGCCAAAGGAGTATTCCCAGCTTTCTACGAAGGACTAAACATCAAACGATCGTTCACTTCCGTGTACCATCCTCAGGGTAATGGACAAGTTGAAGTCACCAACAGGGACATTGTCATTGGAATCGAGAGGAGGTTAGGACGAAGCCATCATGGGTGGGTAGACGAACTACCCCAAGTTCTGTGGGCACATAGGACACACCCCAAGTCAAGCCATGGGGAGACTCCTTTTAGCCTTACTTATGGAACGGAGGTTGTTATACCCTCCGAGATAAGCATTGAAACAGAGCGTATTGTGAAATTTGAGGAAAAAACAAACGAAGAGGGACTTCGGGAAAACCTTGATCTACTCGAGGAACGACGGAAAATAGCCTCAATCAGAGAGGCTATCTACAAACAAAAGTTTGAAAAGTACTACAACAACTGAGTTTGACCCTCCACGTTTAAGCCAGGTGAATATGTCCTTCGGTTAAACAGCGTAAGCAAAGCTGAGTACGAAGGAAAGCTAGGGCCTACATGGGAAGGACCCTACGTCATATCGGAAGCCTACGGTAACGGAGCTGATTGTACAAAAAGATGCACTACTAGGCCTTCGATGGTGATCAAAGGAATAATGGGGTGTTGAGATTGCGCCAAGATTGTTCTTAACCTGAAATAGGAAATACGAAGACACTACGTTAAGTGATTGCGCAGGGGTTGGACCCTGCGAACCACCTCCGGCGTGCGAGTAAGTATGTGTAAGGGTAATCTAGGTTGTAAATGACGAGAATGAAGTTAACTTACATTGTTCATGCCCGACTAAGCTATTTATAGGGGAGAAATAGGCCTTAGTGGGCGGTTTGCACATGTTTCGGAGATCATGGGGGCGTCCCATGATTTGTGGTAACCGCCAGGGCTTTGTAGCCCACGATCTCTGTTTTGGCGGGAAAGCCAAGGGAAGAGGAGACGTGGGTTTGACTAGGTCAGGATTGTCCTTCGTGCTAGTTCCTTCGTAGGAGATACCCCGAAGGACTTAAGACTTCGATTGGCGGATTCCCACATGGTAACCAGTTCGCACGCGAATGGTTTTACGCCAATGAAACGTGTTAGGAAATTAACCTGGGCCTCCGAAGGGAGGGCTTTCTACAGGCTCGAAGGGGAGTCCTTCGACCCGTTCGGAGGGTACATCATCAAGCCCCCTAGTCAAAAGTGATATATACGTACAAGGATAAATTGCATTCGACTAAAAAAACCTGCTACACTTTATCCCGTTCGTCGCAAATTTGAATGCTGATGCGTGTGCGTTCGTTGCTCTAATTTTTACCCACGGTGTGTCGTTGTGGTTTTAGCAGTATTCAAGTTTTAAATTTATATTTAGCCGACTTATCAATAAAACACACACTTTAACGAGCAGTGTACCCGGTCAGTATGCATATAATGGTAAGTAGAGTGTCGATCACTAAGAGTGGAACGTATTATCTAGTTATTCTAATCAGTATTTTAATATCTTAAGTTAGCTGTACAACCTATCTGATGCGTGGTTTTGCGACCTTACAACAGGTTTTACCTCTCGAGGGATCTCAAGAGGCTTACAACCCCACCAGGCAGTGTACCTGACCGATGTAGTATAGTGTAGTGGTAAGTACGGGGGATTGATCGTTCTCCACAGGGAATAGTGTCGTTAGGATTGAAAAACTACTCTAATTAGGTCTAAGGGTGAGAGAAGATTCTTTTTGTATTTTTATATTCTTTATGAAAGCAAGTAAAATCTCGGGTTTGAAGGAGTGGGCGGAATTAGTTGCTAGTCAACTAACCCAAATAACTACAAATGCAAATAAAATAAAATAACTGAAAATGAAAAGGGTTGTGAAACTTATATGGAGAGAAATATGTTTACTTATATTTCCTTACTCCCTAACTATCTTTTACCGGTTGATTAGTGTGTATTAATCGCGTGGATGACGGGTGTATTCCTTAATACCAATCGTGGGGTGGCGTACGTACTTCCCCAACTCTATGAGCTCCTACTTCACTCCTATGTCGAGCCGGCTAGGAAGCTCCTAACATGGGATCACTAGAATTCGCTCATGCATTAAATAAAACCATAAAAACCTTAGTACGCATTGGTTCATGTTTCTTAAGACGTTCAAGCAAGTTACCGTATAGGAAGTTAGCCAGTTTTCTTAAGCCTAACATCGATAAACAATCATCCAATACAATTAATAACACACTAATAACCAATAATCAATAGCTAGGTTTCTTTAGATCTAAGCAAACACAAGATAAATCTAGCCTAGCATGTTAATCAAAAGACAAGAACAAGATATAATCAAACAACACATAGACATATTGATTGATTAACTGATAACTTATCTTCAATTAAACATGGGAGATCCAAGGGTATGAAAACCCTTAAAAATGGCAGAAATTCGTCTTAGGGTTTCTCCTCACAAAGTTGCACACACTAATGACAAAAAATTGCAAAACTATATATAGAGTTTAAGGGCTGACGGCGTCACGTTATAGATCTTGACGCCGTCACCTCGCCGTGTCTAGGGTTCCCGGATGGCCTTCCTGACGCCGTCCCTCTTTAGACCTCCAAAATCCGCTCTGGCTTATCAAAGCTTGACGCTGTCAGAATATGGCTTGACGCCGTCCCTCATTAAGTTAAACCGTGATGGCCTTGATCACTTCAAAGGGTGACGCCGTCAGAAATTCATTGTAAAATTCTCTGGCTTATCATGTGTATTTTTCATGTCCACCTCTTTTGCCAAGCCATGACGCCGTCAAGAGCAATACTTGACGCCGTCAAAGGTACTTTTCCAGCCGATTTTGAGACTTTGTCGTTTTCTTCACTTTTATGCTCCAAAAACGTCCAAAATGCTTCCTTTTCCAGATTTCTTCTCCAAAGTACCTAAAATGACAAAAGGAACGATTTAGGGCAATATTTGATCAAATAAACATGATTTAGGGCTTAAATGACCCCCTAAATGCGGTACACTTTTCGCTTCATCAAATACCCTTACACTTGAGATTTGCTTGTCCTCAAGCAAATGCGCTTTTATTCTAATCAAAATACAAGTTAGGGGTAATTTAATACTAATATAAAAGTAATTACAACAAATAGTCGTTCCACTTTAATCATAATAAGCACGGAGATTACAAACTAGCACCTCACAAGTAGTGTTTAGATACTCACATCTCTCAGGTGTCATCAAAATAAATCTCATAAATGAAAACGGATAATATCTCTCACTACCTGTCATAGCAAATAGATTACCATAGGCTTGGAAAAGGATCAAAAACCTCCTCCACTAGGCGTAAGCACCTAAGATAAACTATCAAAGAGGGCTTTTACATGGGTTATAACATGAGGTGTAGGGATATGATAAACACGGTTTTGTTGGATAAGGGATATTTTACTGGTGGCGAGTTAAAGAATATGGCGTTGCTAAGCCAATACTAGACTCGACTTAAGCTAAAAACAAAATAACAAAAACATAAAATAAACATAAAATGAAACGGGATGGTAGTCCGTATGTTTTTTCTATTTTTCTTTTTCTCATTTTTTTGTATTTTTCTTGATTTTTTCGATTTTTTTTTTCATACACTCTTGCCCTACCATCCAAAATAATACATCATAGGGGCGTTGCATTCCCCTTACACTTGAACTTTTACATAACTTTACAAATAACTATTCTAATGACTCGAATTAAGATAATCGAAACACTTGGAGTACTTTTTAAAATATTTAGCACATATGGGGGTAATAAATGATGTTCTTCCCCATTACTCCATTACACTAGTACTTTACCCATGAGTCCCAATCGTCCCAAAACAATATGTACAAGGATATGACTCGACTTAGCAACCATGTAATCAATTAGATAATTAACTTGGGTTAAAACAAATGTTGTCACAATAATGCACTAAAAATGAGTGCATACAAGGAAGGCTAAGGCGATTTGGGTGTACATTTAAGTGGGGTGTAAATAAATTCTTCCTTTAAGTAAAATGCTTAAAGGTCAAAACGAAAAGATAGGCTATGAGGGGTGTACTAGGGGTATCGTGTACTAAAAATGAGTACAACGCAAAGGGTGTGGGAGAATTACTTGATCAATGTAGCCAAAGTAATTATAACAAAAACACAGGTGTAAAACAATGGGTTAATCCTAATACCTCTTATCATGTAGTAAATCTAACTACACGAATGTAGTCTCACTTGTGGCCTCGGAATGGTCCTAACGCAAGTTCTAGAATCTAAGTGCTACCGCTACACACATCATAGCATAAATGTTTTTCCTACCAATTCTAGGGGCGAACCTCACATATTTGGGGGTGGAAAATTTTTTAGTGGTACGGTTTTTTGTGCTAGTCATATAACTCCTATCCATGAGACGCTCATTAAGATCAAAGTTTCACTCCTATATGTTGTAAAAAAATTTAAATTTGGCACTAAAATTGCCCTAACAGGTATTTATCTCAGTTTTATTACACATCTACCATCAAACAAACAAAAATCAAGCGTAATTGTATTCTCTAAAGTATCGTATTTTACCCCCCCTTACACTTAAGATGAACATTGTCCCCAATGTTCAAATAACAAGATGTAAAAGTGAAAAGGTAAAAGAATGAAATCAAATACTCCCCTGATTCGTTCGGTGGATAATGTGGCAGCATGGTTAGATCTTCTTCCAAGAGAATGTAGAAGCTCCAAGACTAAAGCATCGCCATAAGCTAGATTTCACATACATCTCCTTGTCCAAAATAACCTGTTACACCTGAGAAAACAAACACGAAAACCTGCATAACATCGGCGGGATAAATTCTATATATAAGGATATAATGCTTGTGGAATGATTATTTTGCAGATTCCTGGAGATTATAAGTTAGAGATTTAATAAAAACTTTTTTATGAAAACAAAACTCTCAAAAATTTCTGAAAATTAAAACCTGGCGCCGTCAGGTTGTAAAACCTGACGCCGTCAGAAGTGATCTGACAGAATTCTCATGTTAAGTTTCCGGAAAATTTCTGGAAAAACCTATACCTTACTTCCTGGAAATCCTGCAAAATATCATTATGACTCGATACAAGCATTTGACTCAAACAAATACGAATATGTATGTTAATTTATTATTATTACGATTCATGTTCATTTGTTCTAATAAACCGATTAGGATTTCCCTTACAGTTAACTTTTGCAAAATACCTTTATATGTAGTTAAGACGAAGTTAAAAACAAGATAAAGCATTTTCACAATTTACTTTTGAACATGAATCAATAATAATAAAAATTAAACACACATACGGAAACAAATAAAATCAAACAAACAAATAAATAAACACACAAAGCAAATAAAGCTTGGGTTGCCTCCCAAGAAGCGCTTTTCTTTATTAACGAGTCTTGTAGCTAGACTCAAAGTCACCGTACATTACATGACTCCATCATTGGTCACGGTTCCTAGGCCATTCTCCTTTCCGGTTTTATATTCCGGTCCTAATTTCAAACAATCCTTATAGAAACCGGATATCCTTTCCATAACATAGCCTACTCCTTGATTTCTATCCTCATCATTCCTATAGTAGACCGCTTGCTTAAGCTCCTTCTCAACATTTGACAAGTGTTGGAATTGCTCTATCTTATATGGCATTTGGTAGTTTACCTCATCGGTCTCATCCTTAAATCTAACTATCCCTAAGGAAGGTTCATAAGTCATTCTAGAGACCTCGACAAATGGTTTTCCAAAAACTACTTGAGTTAAGGATGCATCGACTATTGGGCGGATATCTTCTACAATTACAAAGTCGGTGACATATGTGAAGTTTCCTACATAAACCGGTAATCCCTTAACTCTTCCCGTGAAGTTACTCATCCAACCCTTATCAGGGAACATCCTATACCCAAGTTGATTTTTCATTATCAAGTTGTAGTGGGCTCTAGTCATGATGTTTATGGGCGATCTAAGGTCGATGTAAGCTTTCCACACATGCAAATGTCCGATGTTGCATGGTATGTTGAGATTAGAAGGGTCGCCTATTTTTATAATTGGTCTACCTAGGAAGTATGGTGTCTCGGGGTCATCGAATAAGTCTGTATGATATGCGCGTTCTTCCTTAGTGGGTAGCCTATTGAAGTAGTCCTCATCATCATCTACTTCTTCAATCTTACTTTTCCTAACTTCCTTATCAACCTCGACCTTCTTAACCTCATCCATAGGTTCACTATTATCTTCATTCCTATCAATCGGTTTGATAGTGACAATGTTGACGAAGTGGACGTGTTTGGATGAAGAGGGGTCTTTTACTTAAGGTCCGCTATTTGTGTTCCTAGCGTCCTTATGTGGAGGTGATAGCACTTGGTTATTGAGGGCCTTCAATAAGTTGTCAATTTTATTGGTCATCTCCGTTTGTTGTTGATTGAATTCGGATTCAAACTTAGCTATCCGAGCTTCTTGAGATGCTATAAATTGGGTCATCAATCCTTCAAAGTTATTGGTACTACCATAATTGTTGGAAGGATTGTTATTGAAAGTACGGTTCGAGTTGGAACCGCTTGATTGGAAACGATTAGGTGGGTTGGAAGAATTGGTTTGTTGTGCGTTTTGGTTTTGTTTCCACCTAAGGTTTGGGTGATTTTTCCATGAGGGGTTGTATGAATCACCGTAGGTTTTGGCTCGGGTTTGAAAGTGTACCACTTGTCTCCCGCTCCGTCGGTACGCGAGGATGCGTAGTCCGCAAAAGCTTGTTCGGGGAGTTCCATGCAATCACGAGTGTCGTGGGGACCACTACATAATTCACATGAAGAAGTGATTTTGTTCACTTGGCTTGAAGGTTTAGGAGCCTCGTAGGATTTCATAAGAAACTTGACTTGGTCTTTAAGTTCTATGATCCTATGGTCGGAAGTGCTTGAATTGTTTGAAGGCAAAGATATTGCCTTGACCGTTTTATTCAAATCACGGGGATCACTCCAACTTTCGTTGTCATAAAGAGCAAGATCTTCTAGGAGAGCCCATGATTGTTTCGCACTTAGATCACGTAGCTTACCACCGGCCGATTGGTCAATGGTTTGCCTCGTGGAGAGATTGATATGGTCATAGAAGATTTAGACTTGGAGCCAAAGTTCTATGCCATGGTAAGGGACTTTTTGGAGTAAGTCCTTGAATCGAGTCCATGCCTCGTAGAGGGTTTCGCCTTGACGTTGTTGGAATATCAAGATATCATTCCTTAGCTTGGTAGTTCTTCCCGGTGAGAAAAATTGAGCAAGGAAACGAGTGGTGAGATCATCCCAAGAGGTGATGGATCCTG
Organism: Artemisia tridentata subsp. tridentata; assembly: GCA_021014915.2. Classification (NCBI taxonomy): domain Eukaryota; kingdom Viridiplantae; phylum Streptophyta; class Magnoliopsida; order Asterales; family Asteraceae; genus Artemisia; species Artemisia tridentata. Next base: position 98,068,950 of record CP139509.1, on the reverse strand, counting down.
CGGGTAGACGCTCTAGCCATTGACTAGCTTGGTCCCGCAGAGAGAATTGAAAGAGACGCAGTCGGGTCGTCTCTCGAGTGGCAACATCAAGGTCTATGGAATCAATGATTTTGAGAAAGTCCTTGAGATGTTGGTTAGGATCTTCGGAACGAAGTCCATGGAATGCGCATCCGCTTTGCACCAACCGGATGGTGTCGGATCGCAAGGGTGTGACATTGGCTCCTTGAGTGAGCTCAATGGTGTTTCGATAGCCATGGTGGCTAGGACGGGAGTAGTCTCCTAAGGTACGGGCTCTAGGAGGTGGTGGTGGTTGTTGTGGTGGTGGGTTGTTGGGATCAAGGATATTACCACCTTCCATGATGTCGGATGGTAATGGTTACGAACACAGAAACGAAGAAAAAAGATAGACTAAAGAAAACCTAGAAAAAGAAAATAAAAATCTCACTAGAAAGGAATCTAGTGAGTAGACCTAATAAAATAAAAATTCAACCTAAACAATAACTATTCCCCGGCAGCGGCGCCAAAAACTTGATGCGTGGTTTTGCGACCTTACAACAGGTTTTACCTCTCGAGGGATCTCAAGAGGCTTACAACCCCACCAGGCAGTGTACCTGACCGATGTAATATAGTGTAGTGGTAAGTACGGGGGATTGATCGTTCTCCACAAGGAATAGTGTCGTTAGGATTGAAAAACTACTCTAATTAGGTCTAAGGGTGAGAGAAGATTCCTTTTGTATTTTTATATTTTTTATGAAAGCAAGTAAAATCTCGGGTTTGAAGGAGTGGGCGGAATTAGTTGCTAGTCAACTAACCCAAATAACTACAAATGCAAATAAAATAAAATAACTGAAAATGAAAAGGGTTGTGAAACTTATATGGAGAGAAATGTGTTTACTTAGATTTCCTTACTCCCTAACTATCTTTTACCGGTTGATTAGTGTGTATTAATCGCGTGGATGACGGGTGTATTCCTTAATACCAATCGTGGGGTGGCGTACGTACTTCCCCAACTCTATGAGCTCCTACTTCACTCCTATGTCGAGCCGGCTAGGAAGCTCCTAACATGGGATCACTAGAATTCGCTCATGCATTAAATACAACCATAAAAACCTTAGTACGCATTGGTTCATGTTTCTTAAGACGTTCAAGCAAGTTACCGTACAGGAAGTTAGCCAGTTTTCTTAAACCTAACATCGATAAACAATCATCCAATACAATTAATAACACACTAATAACCAATAATCAATAGCTAGGTTTCATTAGATCTAAGCAAACACAAGATAAATCTAGCCTAGCATGTTAATCAAAAGACAAGAACAAGATATAATCAAACAACACATAGACATATTGATTGATTAAGTGATAACTTATCTTCAATTAAACATGGGAGATCCAAGGGTATGAAAACCCTTAAAAATGGCAGAAATTCGTCTTAGGGTTTCTCCTCACAAAGTTGCACACACTAATGACAAAAAATTGCAAAACTATATATAGAGTTTAAGGGCTGACGGCGTCACGTTATAGATCTTGACGCCGTCACCTCGCCGTGTCTAGGGTTCCCGGATGGCCTTTATGACGCCGTCCCTATTTAGACCTCCAAAATCCGCTCTGGCTTATCAAAGCTTGACGCCGTCAGAATATGGCTTGACGCCGTCCCTCATTAAGTTAAACCGTGATGGCCTTGATCACTTCAAAGGGTGACGCCGTCAGAAATTCATTGTAAAATTCTCTGGCTTATCATGTGTATTTTTCATGTCCACCTCTTTTGCCAAGCCATGACGCCGTCAAAGGTACTTTTCCAGCCGATTTTGAGACTTTGTCGTTTTCTTCACTTTTATGCTCCAAAAACGTCCAAAATGCTTCCTTTTCCAGATTTCTTCTCCAAAGTACCTAAAATGACAAAAGGAACGATTTAGGGCAATATTTGATCAAATAAATACGATTTAGGGCTTAAATGACTCCCTAAAAGCGGTACACTTTTCGCTTCATCACTATCCTAACGCAAGGGGGTTTCAGCCTGAGAGACTGGCACGGTTTGGTTATGATTAAATAATAAACTAAACTAATAAGCACGAATCAGCGATTAGCACACACGTACACAGATAAATACTTGAGACAATAAGAAGACCTGTCCTGATAATTAAGTAGCTTGTCACTTGTTTTATTGCTAGTTTTATATGAAGTGTATAGTTCAATGCGACGCACCGAGAGTTAAACCTTTCTCGTTGGCTCTAATCTTATCGGCGAGTAAACCCTTAATGATTACTTATGTCTATCCCACTATCCTAAAATGATAGAATAAATAGGCGAGGAAGGGGCATGGCGACCCAAGCAATGCTCAGCTAGACATAGAGGTTATCAATGCACTAATAAAAGTCACCAAAGATATCAACATATAAACTTTAATTAATGGGAAAGCAATTTTAAGGGGTGCCCATGGTTTTCCGTAGTCACATGGAATCGGCCCATCAATCCTGATGAATTAAAGTGTACTAATACAATAAAATAAAACTACTTAGTGAATTGAATACATGCAGGACCTTCTTACAACTCTTGTATCTTCGTTTAGGGCGTGTCTTGTGCTGCTAATCGTCTGACTTCGTCCTAGGGTTTCTTCTGTCTTTTGCTAAGTCTCGTACTTGGTATATTGCACTGTCCAACCTTTCAAAATCGTCTGACTTTGGGGTATTTATAGTTTCTGTCTGAGGGTTAGATGCGGCGCATAGGATAAGTAGATGCGGCGCATTGACTTAACTTCGCGTAGGGTCCAAGATTAATATATTCAGGAATATTCGTACACCGCCTTAAGATGCGGCGTAACTCCATTCTTCTATGCGGCGCATGTCCTTTGCCGTCTTGGATTATAACTTGTGAAATCTTGATAGTGATGCGCCGTATGTTAGAAGTAGGATGCGGCGTATCTGGAGCAGAATGATCTTGATCTTGTACATTTCAGTAGACTCTTAATATCTTGCTTGTTTTGCTCCATAATTAGTCCAAAATTGCCAAGTTTCACATAGTACTTGTTTTTACCTGAGAATTACAAAAGTAAACATTAACGTATCAATTCTCACAGATAATATAATAAAACAAGTCAAATAAATAGGATAAATGATGGTAATAAAATGTACTTATTTGAGTTCATCAAACGCAATGAAGATAAGTGCTTAAACAAACTTTGCGCAATAAATGCGGCTAATAAATCTTCAACTACCACTCTATACTACAGCATCGAAGATATCGGTAAACATCTTTTCAAAAATTAAAAAATTAGTCTCCATGTATATCTCGGATTATAACTGCACCTGGATGGCTAGGATGAAATTACAAAGGATACTCATAAACCCTTCATACTTCTAACCCTAGATCATATTTTCTTTTGCGCCCAAAATACACGTACACGACCCTGTGCTTTGTGCTTCAGTTGAACTTAAAGGTAAGTTTTCCTCTCCGATCTTTATCCTTTTGCGCTCATAGTCTCTAGTTCAAGATGAGTATGGCAGCGAAAAGAACTATTAGGGAGCAAAAATGTACTCTATCAGAGCAGGCCCTAATAGAATTTCTTAAAATATATCCCATACCTAAAGAGTTTAAAGTTATGCTTCCCAATCAAAACCAAAATGTTTTTGATGCTCCAGCGGGTTATGTGGGGCTTTATGTGCATGCATTTACAGAATCTAACTTTAGGATTCCGATCCACCCCTTAATCCTGGAGTTTCTACAATATTATCAAGTACATATATCCAGGCTGAACCCTTTTGGCTTAGCCAAGTTGACTACTTACATCGTTGTATGTAAAGCTTACGGGTATGAGCCAACACTGAATGTGCTTAGAGGTTTTATAAACCTTTGTCCTGGTGGTGATTGGTTAACATTGGCCAAAAGAAGTGAGCCCGATGTGCCTTGCTTAATAACTAAACCTTTTGACAACATAAGAAAATGGAAAGGTCTGTTTTTCTATGTGCAAGATACGATTATACCTCCCAATTATCCGGCGTTGGTAGATAAAGACAATCGTTTTGACGAGAAACTCTTTGATGATCCTTTGCCGCACTTCGTAAGAAGCTATCCCCTCTACCAACGTCTTGAACGTCACCCATTTGATGTGCAGACGTTTCCTGAGCCAATATTGTTTCTGGCGGGCATTATAGATCATTGGGAAGGCTCTCCCTTGGAACCCATTTGATGTGCAGACGTTTCCTGAACCAATATTTGGGGCTTCTCCTTAGGAATTTCTTTATCTTGGCTAGGTCCGGAGGGTGTTTCAGCGAGAAAGTCTGCAAGTATCTGACCTTTGTCGGAGTTTTGACCCTTGTACTCTATCTCATGTTCTCCCAACTCGATAGCCCATTTAGCTACCCTTCCTGATTTCTCAGGCTTCGACAGTATCTGCCTAATAGGCTTGTCAGTCAATACCGTGATGGGATGAGCTTGAAAGTATCTTTGAAGGCGTCTTGCAGCATAAACCAAGGCTAGGATTAGCTTTTCCAACTCCGGATAGTTTAATTCAGCTCCTTGTAGGACCCTGCTAACGAAGTATATAGGGACTTGTTTCTTCTCCCTTTCTGCTAGGAGCACCGCACAGATGCTTTCGAATGATGCCGCAATGTACATGAACAACACTTCGCCTTTGATTGGGGCCGTAAGTGTTGGTAAGATTTCCATAAATTCCTTTAGCTTTTCGAAGGCTGCTTCCGCCTCACAACTCCATTGGAAAGTCTTTTTATCTGTACACCCCTTGAGTGTTTTGAAGAATGGTAGAGACCGATCTGCCCCTTTCGACATGAACCTGCTAAGTGCCGCAAGCTTCCCATTGAGGCTTTGAACTTCTTTTAATGACTTCGGAGCTTGAAGATCAGTGATGGCTTTTACCTTTAAAGGGTTGGCTTTAATCCCTTGTTTAGTGATCAGGTGCCCCAAGAATTGTCCTTCCTCCATGCCGAAGGAACACTTCTTAGGGTTAAGCTTCATATTGATTGCCCGTAATTGATCAAGGTCTCTTGGATGTCGGAGAGGAGGTCCTCTTCGGTTCTGCTTTTTATTACCATGTCATCAACATAGGCTTCCAAGTTCCTCCCACTTTGCTTGTGGAAGGCTTTATCTACCAACCGTTGGTAAGTTGCCTCTGCGTTCTTCAGACCGAAGGGAATTTTCTTGTAGCAATAGACACCCTTTCCTGTGTAGAAGGCTGTCTTTTCTTCATCTTCCTCCGCCATTTGTATTTGGTGATACCCTTTGTAGGCGTCCAGAAAACATTTCAGACGGAACCCTGAGAGAGATTCGACCTTCCAATCGATTTTTGGTAGAGGGTAGCAGTCCTTCGGGCAAGCTTTATTGATGTCGGTGAAGTCAACGCACATACGCCACCCTCCGTCACTTTTCTTTACCATGACTGGGTTGGCAACCCAAGTTTGGTATTTCACTTCCCTGAGAATTCCTGCTCGCACAAGCTCATCCACCTCTTTGCAAGCAGCTGCATTTCTTTCTGGTGCCATGCTTCGTCGCTTCTGCTTAATTGGTTCAATATGTTTGAACTCGTTAAGCTTATGTTCTGTGCCGAAGGGCTTGCCATCGATCATAAGAGTCCTGGGAACTCCTTTCATGTCTGAATATGTCCATGCGAACACATCTTTGTTGGCTTTGAGTAGCTTCTCCAGGTCTATTTTGAAGTTAGCAGGGAGTTGCTTTCCGATTACCACCGTTTGCTCTAGATAGAGCTCATTTATCACAATACGTTCTTCGGCATCCGTACAACTAAGAATAGCCTTCGGAGGCTCCTCCGGACTTTCTCTAATCTTTTTGCCACTGTCTCCCACTTGCCCTTGACTGTAACTGGAGAACACGGTTCCTATCCCATAAGGTGTATGGAATTTTACCGCTGCATGTATAGTGGAAACTACAATACCCATCTTTTGCATGGCGGTCCTTCCTATCAGCAAGTTGTAAGGAGAGTTGGACCTTACAATAGCGAACATGAGGGTTTCTGTCCTTGCGAGCTTGCCTTCTCCAATTGTTATTTCCAACGGAACTTCTCCCAGAGGCCACGAATGCTCACCAGAAAATCCCACCAAAGGTATCTTCGAATCAACGCGCTGCGACCTGATCGAAGTCTTGAGCTTGAGAAAAAAATTCTCATAAATGATTTCGCAGGAGCTTCCACAGTCCATATAGGCTCTATTCACTTCTCGGTTGGAAATGAGGACTTTGATGACTACTGGATCATTTAAAGGGACTTGGCCTGTGAGAGGATGAAAAGTTACTTCCCCTATTGCATTACCCTCCTGCTCCGTTACCTTTCTTTTCAAGCTGGCTTCGCCCCAACGAACCATGAGTATTGGGGCTTCGAGAGGAGTAGTATCTTTAGCCAATTGAGTGTCGGTCATCTTTTCCTTTCCCTTCTTTATACCCTTCACCAAGTGTGCCAATTTCCCGGACTTCACAGCTTCTTCTATCTGTTTCTTTAGCTCTCTACAACTGTTCGTATCATGACCATAATCTTCGTGAAAGTGACAATACTTGCTGGTATCCTTGTTTTTGCCCTTACTTGTCATACGAGGGGGTGCTTCGAAGGCCTTAGCAGCCCTCTCCGTAGCAAGTATTTCCTTTGGAGACTTGGTTAGACTGCTTAACAAGCCGTTGTTGGGACCTTTGTTGTACGGAGAAAACCTGTCTCTGTTCTTGTTCTTGTTCTTTGACCCTTCCCACGAAGAATGCTTCGAAAACTTGTTGTTGCTGTCTCTGTCTATCGGAGCCCCATTAGTGGATACCTCTTTCGCTTCGATCCAAGTATACGTCATTTCCATTAACCCTTTGTAAGTTGTCGGAAGGTCAGTGGACAAGAATTCCACCAAACTCCGATTTCGAAGACCATGTACGAAACCCGAAATACGCTGATCTTCATGAAGACTCAAAATCTGCAAAGTATCATCGGTGTACCTAGTAACGAAGGCCCTTGTGCTCTCGTTTTCCTTTTTTTTGATGTTGTGCACCGTTAAATGAGTCCTTGTGAACTTCTTTTGCTGACTGAAGTGTGACCGAAACTTAGCCTTAAGATCATCAAGATTGACGATGCTACCGGCCTTTTGCCCATTCCACCAAATACGAGCAGAATCCCATGGGTGTATGTAAACATATGACAGGCCACCGGCATAACCCATTTTTGCATTTTGATAGCCCCTTCAAACAAGTGTAAGAAATTGTCCGGGTCCCCCTTCCCATCATAAGTCCCAATGTGCGAAGGAATTTTCAACCCATCAGGCAATGGGTAATCTTCTATCCACCTAACGAAGGGTGTGGCTGAACCCATAGGGTCTGAGTATAGACAATTGTAAGGTGGTGCATGCATGGGAACAGTATTATAGGGATTGTTGTTTGAGGGCATTCCCATAGGAGTTTGACTTGGGTAGGACTGATAAGGTGCATTCATAGCAAACGGGTAACCGTTTCCCATGGCATATGGAGGGTACGCCATAGGATGTCCGAAGGGTATGCTCCCATAAGTTTGAGGGAGGCTTGGATTAGTAGGCTGTCCATTTACTGGAGGATATAAATTTTGAGGATAAGACTGAGTTTGGAACGAGGGGTACATACCATTGGGAGGAAGATTTCCTCCCATATTAATTGTAAGCGGATTGCCTTCTACGCCTAATGCGTGAGAAGGCTGCAATGGAACCCCAGCCTCAGTCCTTCCAAGATGAGCTGCTAGCAATGGAGGCAAAGTTTCCCCCACTTCTTCCCTTCGTTGGCTCCTACCGTTAGAGCCTTCGGTAACCGCCCCTTCTCTCCTTGTCGGAGCCCTCTCGGGATTTCCTTCAAAACCAACGGACCTTCTGCTTAGCCTTCGACTGACTGGAGACCCAATCCTTAAGGCCGATAGAGTTGCTCCTTAGGTCAGAGGCCTAGGTTCCATCTCCATTTCTTCATCATACTCATCACTTGAGTATTCCAACTCCCTTCGCATCTCAGCATTCCTGACTTGCCTCTTACGAGCCCTTAGGAGGGATTCCAACACTTCGTGGTTGGCTTTGACAAAGGCTGGGCTAATAATGGACTCCGAATTGGATGATGTCGAAGCATGATGGTTGGGTGTTGTTTCTGGGTAAAAACGTGTTGTGAACGTGGAAGCAGTTATTGGGGGAAGGTTGTTAGAGTCGTTGATTGGTATTGGTGCTAAGGTAGAGAAACCTGGTGGGGGAGTATCTTCTCTCCCTTGATCCATGCCGGAATAATAGTGAAAGTAGTTGGTTGCTTATAAGCTTGGAAATAACGAGACCAATTGTAGCGGTCCCACGGATGGCGCCACTGATTATACAAAAAGATGCACTACCAGGCCTTCGATGGTGATCAAAGGAATAATGGGGTGTTGAGATTGCGCCAAGCTTGTTCTTAACCTGAAATAAGAAATACGAAGACACTACGTTAAGTGATTGCGCAGGGGTTGGACCCTGCAAACCACCTCCGGCGTGCGAGTAAGTATGTGTAAGGGTAATGTAGGTTGTAAATGACGAGAATGAAGTTAACTTACATTGTTCATGCCCGACTAAGCTATTTATAGGGGAGAAATAGGCCTTAGTGGGCGGTTTGCACATGTTTCGGAGATCATGGGGGCGTCCCATGATTTGTGGTAACCGCTAGGGCTTTGTAGCCCACGATCTCTGTTTTGGCGGGAAAGCCAAGGGAAGAGGAGACGTGAGTTTGACCAGGTCAGGATTGTCCTTCGTGCTAGTTCCTTCATAGGAGATACCCCGAAAGGCTTAAGGCTTCGATTGGCGGATTCCCACATGGTAACCAGTTCGCAGGCGAATGGTTTTACGCCAATGAAACGTGTTAGGAGATTAACCTGGGCCTCCGAAGGGAGGGCTTTCTACAGGCTCGAAGGGGAGTCCTTCGACCCGTTCGGAGGGTACATCATCAGGAGCCTACAAGCTCGCAACGCTTAATGGAGAGGTCATGGATAGGACTTGGAATGGTACCAACCTTCGTAAGTTTTACATATAAGACTCACTACTTTTAAAACACTTAGCTTGTTTTTCGAATTCATGCAACGCATTCTTCTTACTTGGGGAAAGAAGCATTAATGGTAGGTGTCTCAGTGTTCATTTCTTAAAATGATGTAATCCTCCCTACCCAATTAATGATATAACACATTTCCCTCAAATCTCTTGTTTCGTTCTATAAAACAAAGATTTGTTAAGCCAAGTACTTTACAAGTTTCAATGTCGAAGGATGAATCAGGATACATGTCTTGTATAGAAATAAAATCCATTACAATTCACATTAACTTTCCTACAAGTCTTAGGGTATTCTAAGCCCTTTGTATCTTAAGGATAAAGACGGAGTGGGTCGCGACCCTCTGTCACAGTCAAATTATACGATTGCTAAAAATCTTGGTCCAAAATACACACAATAAGGTTATAACCTTAGGTTGTATGTGTACGTTTATTATAAACGTAAGAGAAGAAAAGCATGATAATAAAAGCGGGACATTGTCCCCTAACCGGCATTCATAAGACTAAACATGGTCAAAGCCAACAAAAAATATCCAAGCGATTGTCTGGAACATGGATCGAAGCCCAGCAAGCAACAAAGATAAATTGTTCAAACAAATAGGCACAAGCCTATTAACCATCATAAGACATTGTTTAACGGGTACATGCCACCCTGGGGGCCAAATTCCTACCAACATGGCAGTCTTCAAGCATTTTTTGAGGACATTGGGTCCTCTTGATGTGGTGAAGATGGAGGCTTAACAGATGCAGTCCTCTTGGTTGGAGACGGAGGCTGAATTTTTCTCGGCTTCTTCGACAGGAGGTCTTCAATGGATGCTAAGGGGTCCTTGGTTGCTTCAGTGAGGAAAGGGTACTCTGCTGAAGTGTACACGTTGCCAGCATCGTTATACTCTTGCTCAGACATTGGACGGTAGTAAGGTACCTCTGACAAGACCACAGGTTTCTTGGTCTCGGCTATTTCTTCCAACGTCGTGCATTTTCCATAAAAAATGGCCGCGTTCACCATCTTCTCAACTATCTCCCCCACCTCATCGTTGTGGTATAATTCCATTACTACATATGGAACAACCTTCGAGACCACCTCAGCCCTATCCTTTTTCAAGCTTTTGCATTGGAGTTTTAGTCCATCTATCTCCTCACGAAGCTTGATCTCCTGCGCACCCAATCTAGCCCTTACGGCTTCAAGATCTGCACATTTAGACTCAAGGGTAGTAGCTTGTGATTTATACCCGGACACTTTAGCCTCCTCCATTCTTAACCTTCCATATTCCGCTTGGGCCTCCTTCAATTGCCCTTCGAGGCTGTCAATTTTGGCTCGAAGGACTTCATAACGGGGATTCTTTTCAAAATTCAGCATGGCCTCATCACATTTGGCCTCCAGTTCAGCATATTGAAGCTCCCTGTTCTTTTCTCTGGCCACAATCATCGAAATCTCCTCTTTCGCATCCTTCACCGTACGAATCAACACCCTTTTTCAAGAATTGAGATGGTTGTCTAAAACAGTTTGTCTGGTATAGCTCTTGTCATGTAGGTTACAAAGCTCCTCCATGGACATGTTATCCAAAGTTCCCTTCCAACTGGCAGGAGTCACCTTTTCAACCAGCTGGTGACACGCAAGGGCATTCGGAAGCTCCTTCGTGTTAGGAAAACCTACGCAAGAGAGAATAATTAACCATACGATGTTATAAGGATCATTCAGCATAGAAGATTTTCACTTACCATGGATATCATCATCGGGGATCTCTAAGGTAGAAGGCACAAAAGTCTTAGCATGAGAACCTTTTGGTTTCACTGTTCTTGTAGGAGGGGTTGGCAAGGCTAGCTTCCTCTTCGGAGGAGCTTTCCCAGACTTAGAACTTGTTCCTTTCCTATTCTTTACCATGTCTGCGATGCCGGATGACCCTACGATTGTCACTTGGTCACCCTCAGAAGGGGGATCATCAGAATCAGCAATGTTCTCCACAAACTGGGGGGGCTTCCCCAATGCTCACAGGTTTGGAAGGTGGGATCACTGCAATAGGCTGAACTGTTTCAGCATCCACATCATTGTTATTCACAGACACAGACGGAGACCCCACTCCGTAGCTAACATCTTTTGGGTCCTTCGGAATGAAGCTGGCCTCCTTGGCACCACCGGAAACAATGAAATTCTTGAACGTCATTCCTGCAACAACAAAAGAAAAGAGATAAATATCAGCAGATAAGTTATTTACTTCATTTAAATAGGAATGTACATACTTTTTCCAATACAAATAATCTCAGGCTTAGACGGAGACCCTTCCCAACGGTCAACAATGCCCGCCATGAACAAAATTGGCTCAAGAAACGTTTAAACATCAACTGGATGGTGTGCAAGACGCTGATATACGGGACTGCTTCTTATGCCATATGGCAAGGGGTCATTAAAGCGTTTTTCATCAAACTGGAATGCTTCATCCAACAAAGCAGGGTATTCCGGAGGTATGATTGTGTTTTGAATATAGAAAAACTGCCCTTTCCAATTTCTTATGTTTGAAAATGGTTTGGTCACCAAGTACGGCACATCGTGCTCACCTCTCTTGGCCAATGTTATCTAATCACCACCAGGGTAAAGGTTAATGAATCCCCTGAGCACTGTCAGGGTCGGCTCATAACCGTAAGCCTTGGACATCACAATGTAGGTGGTCAATTTGGCTAAGCCAAAAGGATTCAACCTTGAGATGTGTACTTGGTAATATTGTAAAAACTCTAAGATTAAGGGATGAATCGGAATCCAAAAATTAGACTGAGTGAATGCATGAACATATAGACCCACATACCCTTCGGGGGCATCAAAGATATTCTGGGTTTTGCTCGGAAGCATAACCTTGAACTCCTTGGGTATGGGGTATTCATCAAGAAAATCGGCCAAAGCTTTTTTCGCTAAAGTACATTTTTGTTGCCTGATGATTCTTTTAGCGGCCATGCTCATGTTGTATTCAATTAATTAAAGAAAGAAAACAAAGATTGATGACGGAGTATTACCTTTCGACTCAACAGAAGCACAAAGCACAGTAATGTGTGTGTATTTTGGGCGGAAGGTAAAAAATGGGTTAGGGTTTACGGTATAAAGGGATTATATACCCCTTATATTTTTAATCCTAGCCATCCACGTGTCTCTCTGAATTTGCCACATATACGGATTTCAAATGCATTTTAAATTTTGAAGGGACGTTTACATTTACCGAAATCCTAGCCGTTATGGCCTATGACGCAAGTGGATGGATCATCATTAGGCGCATTTATTGCGCAGTTTGTTTTAAGCACTTATCTTTTTCGTACGACTTTGTGACGAAGGGGATAGAGTGTAGGCTGATTTTGGAGTCGTAAGCAATATATACTCGTACGTATATATCACTTTTGACTGGGGGGCTTGATGATGTACCCTCCGAATGGGTCGAAGGACACCCCTTCGAGCCTGTACAAAGCCTTCTCTTCGAAGGCCCAGGTCAATCTCCTCAAATGTTTCATTGGCGTAAAACCATTCACCTATAAAGTGGTTACCAGTAGGGAAGCCGCCAATCAAAGCCTTAAGCCCTTCGGGGTTCCTCCTTCGAGGATACTAGAAAGGAGAACCACATTGACTTGGCTATACCCACGTTCCCCTTTTTCTTGAGCTTTCCCGCCAAGGAATTGATCGCGGGTCTCAAAGCCCTAGCGGTTACCACAAAACATAGGACGCCCCCATGATCTCCGAATTATGTGCAAGAGCTCTCTAAGGCCTATTTCCTCCCCTATAAATAGCTTAGACGGGCTGAAGATTATGGTATGCAAACTAGACCCTCTTATTTCACTACCAACTTATCATATCGCATACTTATTCGCACGCCGGAGGTGGTTCGCAGGGTCCAACCCCTGCGCAATCACTTAACGTAGTGTTTTAGTATTTCATATTTCAGGTTAAGCACAAGCTTGGCGCAACCTCAACACCCCATATATCCTTTGATCATCATCGAAGGCCTGATCGTGCAATTTATTGTATAATCAGAACTGATGTAGCCATAACACTCTACATGGGGTATCCGGACAAGTATAAATTTTTCTAGCCAAATATTTTATAAAATAGTTTCATATGAAATGAAATAGTAGTGGAAATATTCAAACATATGATAATGCGAAGCATATATACATAAAAGTTTATGTGAAGCACTAGCGAAGTGGCACGGAGGGCTGATGGCTATCGATTTCGGAAAACATTTTGACTCACACGAAAAATGTTTATAGTCGAGTATGATCTCGTTCTCTATAAACGGTGCCTCTGATACCATTTTGTAACACCCCAACTCGAAATATGGCAGCGGGACTGAGCTTCGGGTGCTACTCGAGGGGTAAGACAGTCACAATCACAGAAAACGATCTCATAATGAGACGTTTTTAATAAAACATAACATTCGATTACAAAGTTTAATGTTCAGAGTTAAAAGACTCATAACACAAATAGCATCGGAAAATAAAGATAGTTTGCAGCGGAATAAAAAGTAGTTTGCAGCGGAAATAAAGACACAGTTTAAAAGAGATATTTTAAATAAAAAGATAGTAAGGGCAAGAAGCATAGCCCAAAGATAGCCATCATCAACCTTCAGCCACTCCTCGTGCACACTTCATACATCAATTACCTGAGATAAACATGCTAAAAAGTCAACACAAACGCAAATCCAGCACAATGAGAACATATGGGTTGTGCCGTGACTCATTTGAGTCATGGCTCGATCCATCCCGAGTCTTTAGAATCTCGATCAAACAACAATATAACCACAAGTATGGGTGGCTCCTACGATATCTAGAAGGGGTTGTGCCAAAGCCGGTAGGTCATCCACATCCTGTACATGAAGGTAAGTGAGCAAAACATTTATGAATGGACTCAAGTATGTAAATATACCTGATTCTCTCCTGCTAAAAGTGACTCCGCTGAATGTTTAACCAACTGTGTTGCAGTCTCATCAAACATGACTACCACCGCGTTTGCTGTGTCATCAGAAACATTTAACTCAAGCCGGTATCTACCAAGGCAATATTTGCCATGGAAGGTAAGCTTTTGTTTCAATGATATTGTAACCCATATGTAATTGAATATTCTTTCTGTTGCGGCCCCATAGCAACAGGTTCTCCAGTGTCCCGGGCCTCGATGCAGAGTAGTCAGCCTGCAAACCATCTTTGACAACCTCTATTTCACTGTCATTCATATGAATGTACATGTTAAGTGGGCTGCAAAAGGTATGTACAGTATATAAAAAAATGTATTACCTGGCTTGTGATGTAAACTCCTTCAACACAGGGATTTCTACATCATCGAGTATCATAGTAGATGAACTGCTTGATAGATAAAGCCTATCTGCAAGGCAAAGGACGGCAAAGTATGAGTTTTTTTATGCTTTAAAATAAGTAAAAAAGTTAATGTTCGCGGGTTCTCACTATTGTAAAGTTTAACGTTAACTGAAGTTACAATCACGGCATGGAGGCCAGCACTTTTTGTTTTTTTTCAATCAACTCATCACCTAAGTTTCCCCGGCCCCTGTTTTATGGAAAAAGAAATTAATAGTGAGATAATCATTATTTATATACTTTATAAAACCCATAAGTTTAATGACAACAGCAATAACCTTTGATTACTCAGGTAGAAATCTAGCATTCTTGAACCTGTCCTTTGTTGAGTAATCCTATCCATATTTGTGATATAGCCAACAGCATTTGCAAGGTACACATTTACTAATAATCATAGCTCTTATCTAAAATGGTACACGAAATATTCAAAATATAGCACATTACCAATCAAATACTTATTGTTTGTAACTTCCAGGTCATCAAAATCAATAAGCTCAAAATGATGCCTCACAAAACCATCTGGCTTGGCTAAAGATCTTCGAACGGTAGTGTTACCATGGAATTCAAGCATGTAACAACTCTCCTTCATTATTCGGAACTCTTTTGTGTTGTGCACAACAGCAAATTCATTAATGGTGTATATCAGGCCCTCTTTCAACCTATCAACAAAATTGTGTGATGTCTTGGACTTTGCGGTACAATGCATGAGATTACCCTGCAACAAAAAGGTACATTAGCTAATTTTCACTATACAACAAGGTATTTTAGAAATGAATGTTCACATTTAAAACAATTAACTTTCATCAGACCTTCCCATCAGATATTAGGAAATCACTGCTAACGTATCGGCCAGTAGTAGAATTGGCATCCCACTTACGACAAATCATGGCAACAATTGGGCCCGAGACATTCAAATCCAGCTGATTCAACAAAACTTGGGATTTGGGCTGTGTGATTGCCTTAGACATGCTACTTTTGGCCTGTATGATTGCCTTAGACATGCTATCTTAGCTACACTGATGCCTGAGTAATTGAGGAGGGAGAAGAGAATATGTGAAATTGTGACAGCAGCCATGGTATTTATAGCCTAGGAAGCCTTTGGATTGTAACCTCATGATTCGTATTCCCAGAAACAACAATTATTGAGCTTATTTAGCTACAATTGCAAGCTGTATACAATTGTAATTGCCAATAACACACATAAATAAAAGATGCCTGTATTGTTTTATATTCCAGATTCAATGCTTAATTGAATTCTACACAATGAAAGCTGCATTGAAAGTACATTGTAAACGCAGGCTATTCATATTTTTTGTAATGAATATTCCATCTAACTCTAACAAAAATGCACGTTGTTCATATTTTCTGCAATGAATTCCGCGCATTAGGTAGCTTGTACTCTATGCAATCTTGAAGCCTAAACATTAATAAGAGTACTCAATCTTATATTATGATAGATGAGTAATATTATTATTATTCTATTAAAATCAAAATAAGAGAAACCTTCTATTAATTCGTGAATTAACCGCTAGTGTTCGTAAGTATTATGGCGTACTTTGTTGCATGTTTTTATTATTTTATTATTATCTTGCCTTGTTAATTGTCAAAACACACTGATATAACTATCCGTGTTGATGAATTTTTATAGCTTTACAAAGTAATGAGGCCCCTAAGATTGTCTATATGCTTAAATTTGCATTGTATGAGTCAGTTAAGATTTTGACTTTCGACTATGTGCGTGACAAGTGAAGATATGAATCTTATGAACACATATAGGTGTGGAGCTAATTATGTTACGAGTATGATATTACGGTGTATTAGGTATTTTGAGATTGTTTTTTTCAGGATAAATTAAAAAATGTCAAGACTAGCCTTAGAGTTTGGAGTAAAGATAGGTTTGGTGGCCATAAAGAAAAAATCGGAAAGTTAAGAGATGAAGCTATGAGATGGGAGATAGAGGCCGAAAAGAGACCTTTGAGTGACAATGAGAGAGGAACTTGGATGGAAGCAAGGAGACAATGGGAGGAAAAGGAGCGGGAATATGGTAACATGCTTCGTCAAAAAACTAGAATAAGGTGGGATATAGAAGGGGACGAGAATTCTAGATTCTTTCATTCATATGTTAAGAGAAGGAACAACAAAAGTAATTTAAGAGGCCTTATGGTTAACGGGGTGTGGTGTGAAGATCCTAATTTAATCAAAGGGGAAATGGCCAGGAACTACAAAAACTTATTTTCCGAAGGGGGCAGTACTCGTCCAATTTTTTGTAATAATAAAATTGAGAAAATTTTAGAGGAGGAAGCTCGAATGCTAGAGAAGTCTTTCAATGAAAAGGAGGTATGGGAAGCTATATGTGGTTGCGATGGGGATAAAGCCCCAGGGCCCGACGGTTTTAACTTCAAGTTCATTAGAAAAATGTGGGAGATCATTAAGCCGGAGTTACTAATTGCGATCACGTGGTTTTGGGAAAAAATGGAGATATCGAGGGGATGTAATGCTTCTTTTGTCACCATTGTTCCTAAAGTGGCGGACCCCACAGGACTTGGTGATTTTCGGCTTAGTCTTATCGGGTGCTATTACAAAATTATATCAAAAATATTAGCGGAAAAGAGTTAAACGAGTGGTGGGTAAGGTGGTTGGGGAAATGCAAAACGCGTTTATAAAAGGGAGATATATTCTTGACAAGGTTCTTATAGCAAACGAAACTATGGAGTTTTTAAAGAAAAAAAATAAAAGGGTTTAATATTCAATGTCGACTTCGAGAAGGCATTTGATAGTATAAATTGGAGATTTGTCTTAGGTCATCGTCTATGTCCATCCTTGTAAACGGCTCTCCGTCAGAGGAATTTGGGTTAGAGAGGGGTGTAAGACAAGGTGACCCTCTTTCGCCTTTCTTATTTATATTGGCGGCGGAGGGGTTAAATGCGATAGTTTCCGAAGCGGTGGAGAAAGGGATCATTAGAGGGGTTGTAGTAGGTGCAAATAAGGTCATGGTTTCACATCTTCAATACGCGGACGATACTATTTTCTTTGGAGAATGGAAAAATGAGAACGCTAAATCTCTTATGTGTATTCTCAAATGTTTTGAAGAAGTATCGGGGTTAAAGGTAAATCATAACAAAAGCAAGTTATACGGTATAGGAGTTAGCGAGGGAGAAATGGTAGACATGGCGTGATAGATGGGGTGTGGCATCGGGGAATTTCCATTTACTTACTTGGGGTTACCAATTGGCGAGAACATGAAGCGGGTAAACGCATGGGGGCCTGTGGTGGAGAAATTCAAAAAGAGGTAACAGATTGGAAAGCTAAAACGATGTCGTTTGGGGGTCGTCTAACATTGGTAAAATCGGTTCTTGGTAGTTTGCCATTGTATTATTTTTCGATGTTCCGCGTGCCTTTGAGTGTTATAAAAAATCTTGAGAGAATTAGGAATTTTTTTTTTTTTTGGGTGGGGAGTTGGTTGAAGGAAAAAAACTTTCTTGGGTTA
The DNA here is from genome assembly GCA_021014915.2 of Artemisia tridentata subsp. tridentata. Taxonomy (NCBI): domain Eukaryota; kingdom Viridiplantae; phylum Streptophyta; class Magnoliopsida; order Asterales; family Asteraceae; genus Artemisia; species Artemisia tridentata. The sequence continues at coordinate 98,051,115 of CP139509.1, read as the reverse complement.
AATGGGATTCGTTCTTAGCTTCTTATGGGGTGGGGGTCTTAATGTTGGGTCTTTGCGGGCAAAAAACATGGCATTACTTGGTAAGTGGTGGTGGAGGTTTAGGACGGAGGGCGGGGGGTTATGGGTTAGGGTGATTAAGAGCATTCATGGAGATAGTGGGGGTTTGGGGGACATTAGGGCTATGGGAGGGGGGGTAATGGGTGGTGGGGTTTGGCGTGACATTGTGAAGATTGGTGAGGAAATGGATGGTTTAGGATTAGGTTTCACTTCTTCTTATGTTGGTGTGTTGGGCAATGAGAGGGATATTAGGTTTTGGTTAGATAGTTGGGTGGATGATCGAAGGCTTTGTGATAGGTTTCCTAGGTTATACCATTTAGATAAGAAGAATGAGAGTAGTGTGTTGGATAACGGGTCGTGGGTTAATAACGCATGGTGTTGGGAATGGGATTGGTCTAGAATTATTAGGGGTAGAGTTAGTAAGGAGTTTGACGATATTTTAGGTGTTTTACAAAATATTGTTGTTAATAATGATTGTAGGGACGAAAGGAGATGGTCGCTTGTTGAAGACGGAGAGTTCACGGTTAATGCTTTAGCAAGAATGGTGGAGGAAAAGATTCTACAAGTGGAAAGTGGAGGTCATGAAACACTTTGGAATAAGTTGCTCCCGAGAAAAGTAAACATATTTGTATGGAGGGCTTTAAAGGGAAGATTTCTGGTTCATGTGGAGCTCGATAGAAGAGGTATTGACTTGGATTCGGTTCTATGTCCATGTTGCAATAACGTCGTGGAAACTTGTGCTCATAGCTTGACCACTTGTGATCTAGCTATGAGAGTGTGGGAAAAGATTTTTACTTGGTGGAAGGTGGGTGGCGTTAATGTTTTCTCTATTGATGAATTCTTTTCATCAAATGGAAATGTTAATGTGCCCGCCTACATCTCTCACGTTTGGCAAAAGGTTATATGGCCAACCGGGTACTTCATTTGGAAAGAAAGAAATGCTCTTGTGTTTGGTAAAAAAGTTTCAAGTACAAATAAAATTGTTCAAGAGATTCAACTTAAAAGCTTCGAATGGATTGCGAGAAGATCAAACAAATATAAAGAGATAGATTGGCAACAATGGCTATGGGAACCACTTAAGACTCGGCTACAGTAAGCTATATAAGCTGGGATTGAGTTCCAGTGTCTGCTGCAAATAAGTCTATGTTCTGATATAAGTTGGGATTGAGTCTCAGTGTCTGCTACAAATATGCATGTGTTAAAGTTTAGTTCAGTTAGTGTCCTGCTGTCAATTTAGTTCAGCTGTTTTTTATGTCAGTTGTTTTTTGTGTCTGCTGCATACATGCTGCTCTTAATTGTTGTAGCTGCTGCAAGTATTTGGTATTGTTATGTTTAATGTCTATGTACTATCTAATTGTGTCAGTTTTGTTTAGCCCCACTTTATGTCCTTCCTGGTCATTGGTTATTCATATAGTAGCTAGTGGTCCATGGAAATGTGGGATGGTGTCTTGTTTGTGTCTACTCTTGTCATAAGTCCCTTGTCTCTTTTTTCATTTTTTTGTTTCGTTTTTTGCACATTGTGGTGCAATTTTTTTCCTTTAGGTCCTATCCATTTTAATTTTCTTGTTAATAAGGTAGGATGCCATTTCTTTTGTATTTTGTTCTTTGTTTGGTTCCTTCAATAAATGTTGCCTTTCTAAAAAAAACATTAACCTAAACCTTACTTATTACAGTATTAATTCTTAGCATGAATAACTCTTGTGTGTTACTCCGTACAAAAAATGTCATTATAAGCGATCCTTTATTATGAATTAGAATCCTCTCAAGTTAACGCCAAGGATAACTATTTTGATGTGGAGTTTATGTTTGAACCTGATAGGTATTCTTGTGACATAGATTTCGTGTAATAGTTCATTATGTTCGATTAAGAGGTTTAATACTAGTGATATACGTTAGAATTTTATACTCTATTTTGGTCCTCACTCCAAATTTGCCTTATGCCTTTAATTTAAAAGTTCGAAGATTATAAACTAGTATAATATAAGATGTTCTCTTCCATTTGTTTATGAGTTTAGATATGTGCGGACATTACTAAGTTTTTGCTTGCAAATTTGATCCTTACTAGTTTGCATGATTTGACTTCTAGCTCATATGTACGTACAAGCGTGTTTGGTTTCACACGCCCCAAAATCACTAAAATAAGTGTCGACCCTTATTTGCATATTAAACTCAATCTATTTTACACTAAAATACCAACAATATATAAGTTTATTCGGAGTTCACGAGAATAGAAACTTATATAAAACCAAAATTTATAAAAAGTTTGCTGAGACTAATATGTCACAGTGTTCGGAGGTGATAGACGCCCCCAAAATATGTTATGACGTAGCTCATTATTGATTGTTACAATGTGCCTTGACTATGTAATTAAACTTGCGATATTTTGTATAGGCTTGAATTTGTAGTATTTACGTTGATATGCATTAAAGCGATATTCGATTTGCCTATTGATGTTGGTGTTATTTGAGTTGACGCCACAAACATTAAATCTTACACGTGAAAATAGTCACTAACAGATACTCCCTCCGTCTCAATTTTATTGTCTCATTTTTTCATTTCGGGCGTCCCAAAATTATTGTCCCATACCAAAAATGGAAAGTGAATAGGTAGTGGAGTTTGATAAAGTTTACTATATTACCCTTGGTTGAAATTAATATTACAAACTTTAATGAAGTATTAATTAATTGGTTAAGGGTAAACTTGTCATTTGGCAAAAAAGTAAGAGAGATAAAGTAGTGATAGTGATGTTTTTCTAAAAGAATGTGATTTTTGTTATGGGACAATAATTTTAGGACGGAGGGAGTACTAATTAACAAAGTAAATAATGCATCTAGCAAAACAAGCGTTAAGTTTTTTATTTGTGATAATTTCAACAAAATATTTTGGTACCCTTTATGAACAGACATTGATGATGTAACCTATTGTTGCAAGATTTTAGATTGATGTGTAAACTGGGCTATATATTTACTTAATAATTAATAATTTATTTATGTGAAGATAAGGTTACTTATGAGGATATACATCGAAGTGATACTCGTTGCCCGATAGAAAAAAGATTATTAAATCCATCTAATTAAATAAGATATCATGACTTTAATTATGTAATCAGTTTGTCAGATATGCATGCATTATTTATTGGCCATCTTATCCTGACCCCCTTAGGGCGTGTTGGCTTTTGCCCTGCTGCCATCGTCTGTACTATCTGCTTTAAAACTTGTACATTTTGACTAAAATAGGCGGCCCTCAATTGGGGGGGGGGGGGGGGGGAGTTCCTATAATAGAGGCCTTATTTATTATGTGGTTTTATTTGCTCACGAGACCTCTTTATTGAATGGTTAATTGTAAATGTGTGTTTAGAAAATTGTGCAACTTGGATTGTACAGCCCAAAAGCCGGAACTAAGCCCAGCACTGTAGGTTTACTGTTCATACTGTTCATCGAAGGCACGGGTTTTGTAATATAGTTGGCTTGTACAAAATATGTGTTTCTTGTTTACTAATGCTATAGGCTAAACCAAGTACAATAAATTTATGAGCAATATTATTTTATTGAGTGTCATGACCGGTTAGATCATCCTGAGTCAATGATCATGCGAAATGTATAGAAGAACCATAAGTTTCTTTAAAGATAATTTTGATTGTTCTTAATGAAATGGAAGTTAATTGTTCATATATCACCACCATATTAAGGTAAGGACTTTACCCTGTATGGTTTTGGAAAAAATACAAAGGGGGGGATGTATGTAGGCCTATACATCCACCATGTGGATCATTTGGAGTTTTAACATCGATGCATCGTCAAAATGATCATTAAAGACGCAACTTATTGTTAGCATGATGAATGACTCGTCTTATAAAATGCGAACATGGTTTTTCAAATTGTATCTTTGAAAATGGTGGCGAATACTTTCATATAGTGGATAGTTATTGGAATAAGTGTTGAACTTAAAAGTAACTCATGCTCATACACGAATTGCTTTTGTTGAAACGTTCATAAAACGTCTTCAGTTGATTGCAAAGCCAATAATTGTGAGAACAAAACTATAAGTACTATGGAGCATGTTTATTTCGAAGATTTAACAAGAATTCGCATCATGACAACAAGATATAATGAATACTCCCCAATTTATGGTCACGAACCATATGTTTCCCATATAAGAATTTTGTAGTTGTGCGGTATATGTTTCTTGTAAATCCACCACAACGCACAACAATGGGATGTTAAAATGGATAATTCATTCAGGGGGAGAGAATGAGCAGCGAGGGATATAAAATGAATTAAGATATAAATGTTGATCCTCACACTAATAAATATGAACTTGAAGTTCAAGGGACAATTTATATTCCAGATCTAGTATTTGCCAGACCTGTTTAGTGACCTAAATAAGTGACTAGATGACTAGATCATATATACGTTGTGTAACGCCCCGTGACCACTTATACCAAAAATTTTGAACTTTATACGCGGAAACGATTGACTAAAACGGACTCATACAAATTCTTCATCTAATGACCAGAATCTATAACATTTAACCTTCTAAACATACTTGCAAGAACATATACTCGAAGACCCTTCAAAACATTTCACACAATTTTCTAACACGACCAAACAACCCTTCTGAGACCAAGATACGCCGTATCCTTTTTAGGGATACGTTGTATCAAAGTTGAGAGACAATACGTTGTATCAATCTAAAGTGATACGCCGTATTATCCTAAACTTCTGATACGCCGCATCTATTAAATTAGATACGCCGCATCGACCCATTGAGACAGAAAATTTCAAGAAAATAGCTACAATGCGCCATATCCCAAAAGGAGATGTGCCGCATCACCTGATACGCCGTATCTCAAAGGAGATGCGCCGTATCTACCCTGCACCACAGAAATTCTGGACAGACCTATTGTCCCAAATATGCATAATCAAAATCCTCGGCTGGAAACCCGACCTCCCGGACTCGAAACTTGACGAAACTTTCCATAATCCTTTAGTATGTCCGTAAGATTAATTTCATTCAAAAACATCACCCGTTTGACCACCCGTAATAGTACCTCAAAATTGGACGGGTTATGCATTAATACCCAAAATGACCATTACACTACAAGACCATTTATACTACTACCAATTCACAAATAACTTGACCATAACCATTAACTTAACATATCAAAAGCGTTCCAGGCATACATGACCCGTTAACATCTCAAAATAGGTAGAAGCAGGTTTATACCAAACACCCCTTAAAACGTCTAGAACTACCAACATGTACCATAGAGACTTCATGACTTACACACATAGTTAAACCATAATTTAGACATCAAGACATGACCGTGAACTAACAAAATGACCATATAAAAAGAAGTGTACCCACGACACAAAAGAACACTTGGGGGCTTCCAACTTCAATATGTTTGGTCCAAAAGAGTTCCGATCTTCTAAGCTATCTTCTTCAAGTACGAAGCTACTACTACATAATCACATAACCTTATCTTTACCTTTGCTCGATCCTTCGGTACCTATCAAGAAAACATTACAACTAAACATGTAAGCGAAACGCTTAGTAAGTACATGGCATAACAAGCTAACATCAAAAATCATACATAACCATAACTAGTCTAACCACTAGTTAAGCTAGCGATATAGGGGCACTTACCTCACGCCAACATAGTCGGCCTAAACACGATCAACCCGTAAGGTTGAACCTCATCCCATAGTTAGCCCGACGACTAACTAAGCTACACCTAGTGATGGATCCATAACTAGCTAACGCACACTATACCCTATCCTTCACCATTATCATGTAAACAAACATGATAAAGCTAACACATAATCCATTATCATACATAATATATGATAAAGCTAACAATAACATGTTAATACCATATACTTACCTTGATTCTTAAGCACAATCACACTAACAATAGCTTCCCCACTTCTTACTTGCTTCCTATAACACAATCATCTCAAATTAGAGACTAATTAACTAACTAGTCATGAATTATCAACCTTTGATCAATATGATCAAATACTAAACATGAACCCTAATTAACAAATTTAGGGATAACACTTACTTGAGATGGGAATTGTAAATTAAAGCTTCTTGGATGTTTGGCAACACTAAAAGATGATTGGAATGGCTTGAGTAATAACAATTGAGCTTACCTCCTCTTTTTCTCTAATTGTCGACACACCAAGAGAGACCAAGAAAAACCTGGACTTTTCTAAAATCATCTAGCCATGGATATTTAATTAATGAACTTTGCCCAAATGGCAATCTTAGCCCTTCTAGTTCTATTCTTTCTAACTTATCACTCACATTTATTTATTTAGCTAACTCATATCACAAGACTTATAATATACAATACATATTATTTACATAACTAGTACCTTATCGGGATATGGGTGTAACACGTTGCTAGTGCTCCAATTATAATGTATGTCCCAACATGACAACCAATGATTGGTAGTGAGTCTATGGCATGGCTGCAGCATTATAGACTAATCGATTCCAAGTAAAAATCCTCAAATGAATAAATGAAATGGAGCAAGAAAATTAAGATGGTCGAATCGAGGTAATAAATACTACATAGTCTCTTAAAGTGACACTAGACATGAAGGTTATTGAAAAAAAACCTGGGTTGGTGAAAAACTATTATATCTCAACAAATGATATATAACGTCTAGTAAAATGTGGAATCGAAAAGAAATGAATCGACGTCGATAGCTATATATGATAATGATTATGTAAATAAATAATATAGCACTAAAATGAATGTGAGGATCTTGGATTGATGAATGGCCAAAATTTAATGACGCAAGTAACTAATGAATGATTGAAGTCTCTTGTGATGAGACATGGTTACTGGGACTTGAAGTCCGTACATATGAATATGTAAACTTATTGGATATGCATCAGTCTTTATGAGAAAATGAAATGAAATTATGCATAAGGTACAAGTGATGGCACACATATATTTTCTCAAAGACTTGTAAATGATCATGCAGATGAATGTTCACATGTGGTGGATCTAATAATGCATTTTAATATTATATAAGTCTGGCAATGTGTAAAATAATTGATATGCGTCTAAAATATAAATGAATAGAGCTCATACGAGATTTTATTATATGATATAAAATGCATGAAACATGCTAGTGATTTTTAATGCTTAAAGCATATAAGAGAAGTTCTCGAGAACACTACTTGATTGTATTGAATTAATCATGTTTTTGGCATGCGTTTGATAATTGCCTTAGTGTATAGTATTGTGCTAAATAAAGAATTATGTTTTCCTATGAAACTTTATATAGAGATCTAGATTTGAATATTGTTTAAGTTTCATGCAGTTTGATTTATGATTATAAAGGCAACTGTATGCATAGAAGTTGAATTTGAAACAAAAGACACATTTTGTCTTAGCTTATGATTTGAACATCTAAAGGATGAAATATGTGTGCATCATGAAAACTAAAGAAATATGCTAACTATCCTTATATGGATAAACGACACTCATGTTTATGAAGTCACGTGATGTGAAAAGAACCCCTTGATTTATAAAGATGATGATCACAATATCGATTTAAAAGTGCGTATGAAGCATTTAAAGTTCTCTATAGTGATCATACATAATATAATATATCATTCACTTTGAATTGTTGACAATGAATAACTTGTGAAGTACGATGATGTACTTGATGTATGATATACATTAATCCTTAAAATGGATATGCGAACATGTAGAAAATATTTATTCACGTGATTCTATCAAGACAATTCAAAGTGCATTTCACTGACTCGATGAGCTTAAGTGATGTGATCATCGAAGGGAGAGAAGATACGCGTTGCACTCTTTTTCCCTTGACTATGGTTTTGTCCCCACAGGGTTTTTCGGCAAGGTTTTTAATGAGGTAACATCACTGAGCGTATAAAGGAGTTATGTACTCTTTTTCCTTCACTAGATTTTTGTCCCACTGGGTTTTATCTAGTAATGTTTTAAGAGACATAATCCTCAAATGGACTTCCAAGGGGGAGTGTTATGGATAAATATGGAATGGATGTCCATATCTATTATTATTAGTAATTATCTTATTTAAAGTATTGTATCTTGTGGAATACTTCACTTTGTAACTATATATACATGCCTCCATAGAGAGATAAATAATATAATTCTTCCATGTTTTGATCTTTATTCTTGTTCTTTGTTCTCTCTTTAATTATTAGTTTCACAACATATTAAATTTTTTTCTTCATATTATTATATTTACTTCGGGCTTCATTAATATATTCATGAGGATTAACTTTAATAGGTGTGTACATGTAAAATTATTTATTGAAATGATAAAATACTTTTTGTTATGAATAAATATGGAATGGATGTCCATATCTATTATTATTAGTAGTTATCTTATTTAGAGTATTGTAACTTGTGGAATACTCCATCTTGTAACTATATATACATGCCTCCGCAGAGAGATGAATAATACAATTCTTACATGTTTCGATCTTTATTCTTGTTTTTTGTTCTCTTCTTAATTATTAGTTTCACAACACTTTTTTTGATTCGATATAGTGTAATTCTTTTTTAAATAGACATGCATTTTTAGTGATTAAAAATTAAGCTGTGGCACACCTTAAAGTTCTTTAGTAAAAGGCGAAAGAATAGTTCGCTTTGTGTTCATCACATGGCTGCGTGGCACACCTTAAAGTTGTTCCAAAATAAAACTTTCGCCATTTATAAAGCTAGAGCTGAGATCAATATAAATCAAATATTTGTCATATATTCAATGAACCAATGTTAGCCATTCATTTTTCATTAAAATTGATAAAAAATTATTTTCAACTTTTTTTTAAAACAAACATATCTTGCAAACGGTAAATTTTCAAGCTACGAAAAATACAAAATCGCGACGAGAATTAAATTATATTTCTATAGATATGCACTTCTATATACTTTCGACGAACTTTTTTTTTCAAAATTTCCGACGAAAATAATCACATGTGATTCATTTTAAAAATCATATGTTATTTTTCCGAATCACATGTGATTTTTTTAGGCGGAAATTTTGAAAAAAAAAAAAAAAAAAAAGTTCGAAAGTATATATATAAGTGCATATCTATACAAATATAATTTAATTATCGTCGCGATGGTATGATTTTTTTCGCTCAACAATTAACGGTTTGCGAGATATTTAATTTTTTTTAAAAAAAGTGAGTTTATTTTTTATTTTTTTTGATAAAAATGAATTATTATGATTGATTCATTAGATATATGTCAAATATATGATTTATATTGATCTTTTGCCTCCAAAGCTATTGTCAAAAAAAATAATGTATAATCAAAAAGGCAGTCCCCGCAAAGCAATGATACATTACTACTATATTACATTTACCGTGGCTTTGATGAACAGTACTACAGTAAATGAACAGTAGAAGGCCACATGAACAGTAACATCCGCGCTACAGTACTGGGCCATGAATAAAAAAATCCCGCCGCAACGCGCAGGTGCACCACCTCGTTGATATGTATCTAGCGTCTTTTAACAGAGAATAAAACTTGCACATGGCGGAAAGATAAATTTTCTTTCACAAACTTAAATTTTAGAATACACAAATTATAGTCAAAGTATTTTGCACACTTTGAAATTACATAAATTGACATAAATAAACAGTACTTGTACATTTTATTATTTGTCCGAGGCACACATAAACGACCCTTAAAACAAACTTAAACATCTAACAAATTGTATGAAAACAAAAACATCGACAGAAAATAGCAGTAGAAATTTTGTCAGTTAAGACTCGCATCAAATATTGCTAGAAGCTCAAAACACAAACTATAAAAGGCCAAGAGATCTCTATGTTCTCTATTTAGTGCACAAAGAGCGCATCTCCATTTCAATGGGAAGTCGAACCACTAGCATGATTCTCCAAGAAACGAACAACAACTACCGTTATATTATCAGCACTACCTCTTTGAGAAGCTTCTTGCATCAACAACTTTGCTGCTTCTTCTGGACTTGCAATCGCTTTTATCATAGCAACAGCTTCATCATTGGTCACAACATCCCAAAGTCCATCACTTGCAAGGATAAGAAACTCGAGAGAGTTATCCACCTTCTCTTCCTGAATTTCGGGATCAGCAACAACATACTGCTTCAATAATTTATCACCAAATGCACGAGAAACAGCAAGAACACCACCAACTCTCCACGTTCCAGCCCACATCACAAAACCACCAGCATCCTCAATACGTTGTCGTTCATCACTTTGATCTGGCTTATGGTCACGAGAAACAGCAAAGGCTTTACCACCCCTACTAATAACAGCCCTTGAGTCACCAACATTGGCAACCAATAAACGGTCGCCAACAAGAATAGCTGTTGAAGCAGTCGATCCAGCATCTCTGTTTTGATTATTCTCTGATTTCAGAAATTCAGTATCAGTATGACTGTATGCATCAGATATAGCCGCTTTAGTGTCGGATATGAACTTTGGATGCTTAATGAGATTACTGAAAAGATGTTTCTTAACATATTCAGCAGCACGAGCCCCACCATGACCGTCAAACACACCAAACAGACCAATAATTTCACCATCTACACAATCGATTCTTGCCTCGTAGAAATCCTCCATTGAAGATCTCTTTCCGGGAGAACTTGCAAACCCATAACTGAACTTTGAATCTTCGCTCACTCCACCACCACAACCAGGGGAATCAGCATCTGGTTGACCCAAGAAGGCGGCTGATACCGAATTCAGATAACCCATATTCGCTTATGTTGAATTAAACTTCCTAAAAAAGCAACAAATCGGTTATATAAGATCATATCATTCAAGATAAACCATATAAAACTTCATAAGCTTCCAAAAGTGTCTTCCAATTCAAATAGCGACTATAAGCCCCACCCAAATGCATTAGAACAAAAGCACAAGTCAGCCATCCTTTCTGGCTTAACAATCTTTGGTTAACTCATTTTGCGCAAATATTAACTTATGTCATTCTACTATTTATCTATTCATTTAGTTCACTATACTATCAACACCGAGTATTCAAATTACCAATAGGATATTGAAGCTAGCTAGTCCAATATAACCATGAGCAGAGCAAAGACTTTACGTTTACGACTCAAATGGATATCTTTTATAAATTTCGTGACGATAAATGCATAATAATGGGTATACTAACCAAAACAAGCAAAAAAATCATACCAACATAAACATAAACACTTTCATCATTTAACCATTTTTTTTTTTTTTTTACATTTAATTTTTTCTAAACAAAAAAATTTACAAACCCTGTCCCAGAAACCAAATTTTTTATCTCTAAACAAAAGTCTATTCCAAGATTATAATATTTAAAAATCAAAACAGCATCTACATACATAACCAATACAATTAAAAAAAATGGGTACAACAACAGATCAACAAAAACAAATATGCAATTTCACAAAAGGGTTCAAGATTATAAATCATAAAAATACCAAATTTGAGATAACCCTGCAAATCTGAAAAAAGGGGATCCAAAATTTACTATTATAAATAAAAAAATATATATTTATAGATATGATTTTGTTACCTGTTATATATTGAGATCTGATCCAAACAAACTAAAAGAAGATGATTGATTAGATTCAAGAAAATATACTCCTCCTCAAGGTCAAAAAGTTGACATTTTGACTTTTGTATTTGTTTTTCTTTGTTTTTGTGGGTTGGGTTTCATCCAAGATCCGATATATACTCTTAGGTTAATATTTGACCCTTTAAGTTTCCAAGTTTTTATTGTTAGACCTTCTAGTTTGTATATTTTTTTATGTGAGGATGATTGGGTTGTTTAATCGTGTTTAAGGAAGTTTTGACGAGATAAGATATGATTGTGTAAAGCGTTCAACGACTATTCGACCAAGTGTCTGAATTTTTGACAAAATCACAAATAAAAATTTGATCTTGAAAACAATACCTTAAAGTATCAAACAACTATTCTAGTAAACTTCAATTCTTTGAAGGTTTGATGGGTGAAGTGGACAAAACTTTGCAACAATGTGACGCAAATCTTCTTGATTGTATGTTACAAAGCATGAAACAGATGGTTGTAGATTCATAAATGTGATGTCGTGTGAGTGATAATAGGATAATGACGTAAGACGTTAATTGTAGTATACGTCACGACAAAAGAAGCCAGGTGCCCTAAAAGTTTGTAATTTCAGTTTATTTCCATCTTAAAGAATTAAATTAGGTTTTGCCAGAAAAAAAGTACCATAAACTACTTTTACTCTACAAAGATCTTTTACAACATTCCTAAACAATTGTATCACTGTAGTTTGTTGGTGTTGAAGCATAAATCCGTCGGGCTGATGTTGACAATAGATTGAGCCGTCCCATGTCATCCCGATCTTGGATTCCTGCTGCAGTACAAGAAATAAACCGGTTAGAAGGGGTCCCGGGGCCGGAGCCCCGGAGCCACCCTCCGACGGTCAAGTCAGTTTAGTAAGAGGTATGTGTGTCTTTTAGAGAGAGATGTCCTACCCTTGAGAGTGGTCAATGTACCCTATTTATAGATAGGGTGCCTTGTTATTATCTGGTGGGCCCTACCGAGTAGGTAAATGTCAGAGCCAAAGTCAACTTTTGCCATACCATAGTAGGTGAGTGTCAGATCAAGTGGGAGACACAATCCCACAAGATCTGGCTTTCGGTGGACTAACCGCGGCTGAACATGTGTTCTGCCCCGGTCTAGAGAGGCCGGGGTAAGTTCTTGTCTTGGTGCCCGGAAGGTCTTGCTTCAGCCCCGGAAGGGGATTGCTCCTGCCCCGGAAGGGGACTTACTCCTGCCCCGGAAGGGGACTTGCTCCAGCCCCGGAAGGGGACTTGCTCCAGCCCCGGAAGGGGATTTGCTCCTGCCCCGGAAGGGGACTTACTCCTGCCCCGGAAGGGGACTTGCTCCAGCCCCGGAAGGGGATTTGCTCCTGCCCCGGAAGGGGTCTTACTCCTGCCCCGGAAGGGGACTTGCTCCTGCCCCGGAAGGGGACTTACTCCTGCCCCGGAAGGGGACTTGCTCCTTTATATCCTTCCCGGACCATACGTCATCATGTCCCCCAGTCTAGTATGATATGGTTCTTACCATGTCGTGCTAGACTCTTCCTTGTTAGCGGCTATCATTTTTCCTCCGGTGTTGGAATGCTTGGTTTCCCGTGTTGAACGGTAAAGACCCCGTGTGAAGAACGATATTTCTATAGTCGGGGTAACACTAGCATCGACCAAATACTTTTGTGTTCATCTCTTAGTGGAAGATGATGAAAAAGGTATATGAAGGTGGAGATGGTCTCCATGCATTATGCGGTGAAAAGGGGCAAAGGTGTAGCCACCTTGTACGAGCTTGCAACAATAGTGCGGACATCACATCCGTCTTCAGATTTCCCGGAGAATATACTTCGGTAGTTGTGTGAATATTGAATTCCTCTTTTTGCGAATATTGGATTCGTCTTTGTGCGAATATAGAATTCGTCTTTGTGCGAATATAGAATTCGTCTTTGATGCGAATATAGAATTCGTCTTTGTGCGGATGTAGAATCCGTCTCAGTGCGAATTAGAGAATTCGTCTTAGTGCGGCGATAGAGTCCGCGTTAGTGCGAATTAGAGAATTCGTCTTTGTGCGGATGTAGAATCCGTCTTAGTGCGAATTAGAGAATTCGTCTTAGTGCGGCGATAGAGTCCGTGTTAGTGCGAATTAGAGAATTCGTCTTAGTGCGGCGATAGAGTCCGCGTTAGTGCGAATTAGAGAATTCGTCTTAGTGCGGCGATAGAGTCCGCGTTAGTGCGAATTAGAGAATTCGTCTTTGTGCGGAGATAGAATCCGCGTTAGTGCGGCAATAGTATCCGCGTTAGTGCGGCAATAGTGTCCGCGGCGACAATAGAGTCCGCCTTTAGCGATGGGTTTGCAATCCACTTATACGCTTGAGTTAATTAGAAGGTTGAGCCTCCTGGTACCGGGCTTGTAATGCCACTTACATACTTGAGTTAATTTGAAGGTTACTCATCCTCGTACTGGGCTTGTAATGCCACTTACATACTTGAGTTAATTTGAAAGTTACTCATCTTTTTTGCATCATAATGCTTTAATAATGAAATAGTATTTCGCATGTATTATAATAAATGTCGGGTTAATATCTAATAAGATATAGTTAACGGTATTATCATACCGGTATAGCCCCTCAAGTTTAATGATACTACAATTTTATTAGTAGCGTTAAACTTATAAACTAAAAGCTCTTCGATCGTACTTTAGTTATTAACAAACAGGTATTTGTTTGATGTCCGGAAAATAATCCAAAAAATAATAATCTTTGAATAAAGGACAGGGAGTATGCAACAAAATTTTTTATATTGCGAGAAGCTTTGGCACGTGGGCCTTATCTTATGGTTATACATAAACTTTGTCTTTAATATTGCTAGATACAATGAATCTAGACCATATATGTATTACTCGTAGATAATATGATGAGATCCAGTCCTTGTTAAAAAAGAATCTGGTGTGCTTCTGTTATATATCTCACCAGCTAAAAAATTCTTTCATATTTTAGTAGTAGCTAAAATAGAGACACACATGTACTATCATGTGTAACGGAGAAAGAAAAGCTGGTGACCGGAGCTTATAAAATTGCTCGCGCGGATAGATGTTCCACGGCTCATGATGTTGGTTGGGTGTTACGGCGGGCCGCGGAAATGATGTCCGGAGTTCACCACCGGTAAGAGTCTTGATGGTTGCGGCCACTCAATAGTAAAATGGCCTACGAGTTATAAGGAACCGGGTCGCGGACAAACTTTAATTTTTAAGCATGAGCGACGGGTATGTTGAAACATCAGCAAATAGAGCAGTGGGATTCCAACTAGCGTTTTGCCCGGTCGTAAAAATAATGTCCGGAGATTAGCGCCGACATTGGCGATGTCCGGATCATGGCACCAGTAAAAGTGGTGATGGGGGCTGACGTGGGTAATTTATATCCTCGCGTCCGGAATAAAAGAAGTTGTATGGACTATGTTGGGCCGGAGGAAATAACAATAGTTGTTATCAGCCGATGTCCAAAGTTTATGTGTCTCGATGCTCAAAGGTTTACGGTTGTGGACATAACTTGTGCTTATAGACTCCGCACGAGAGTTGATTAACGGTCCGTACGGGCCGGACTTTAGCATCGGAGAAAGTGGTGGAAGTTAAAGAACATTCGCAGAATTATTAAAAAAGACGGCAGAGGTAGACTCGTGATGAGCTGTCCGCTAGTGGTTATTGATGTTCTCCGGAAATTCGCGAACCTGAGGAAAGCCACATCTCCTGACCGGAGGCATCCGGAAACCAATTTTGTATAATGGTGTTCGGGGAGTTGAAATTTTGGCGGATATCACGCATTTCCGGGCTCAACACCTTATGTTTGGTATGCCGCTGCTTGGAAACCCTGTGGTTTGGCGGATGCGGTTATCAAAACAGCATTCGAAGGTCGTAATGCAATCGACCGGTGTCTATGAAATCCTGAACGTCGAATATTTTCATCCAAACCGTTGATCGTGAATCCGGTGATTACTATCCGCGGACCGGAGGTCAGAGCGAAAAGGGCGGTCTGATGGTTAGCATTACCGGTTCGTATGGAGCTCGTAAGCTATAAATTTGCGGAGCGATAAAAAGATGGTCGCAACACTTGAGCGGGGATATCAAAAAGGTAAAGTATTTGACCACAAATATATGTAACCCTGAATATTTCATTTCAGCGTTCAATGTTTGGAGTTTAGTAGCCACATCGTTATGTGCATCCGTCTGAACGGAGGAGCTAGAAGGTTTGGCCAGCCAGCAATGGAGGCCGCGGCTACGAAGGTTAGACCAAGACGCGGCTACAATAGGATGCAGCACCTAGAGGTCGTCATCTTGAAAAGTGAGTTTGGGCAGAGGCACGTAAGGCACTCAGCATTTCCATCCGCAGCGGATGGTTTTAGCTTGGTTGCTTCTCATGCATTCGGGAAGGTCAGATTGGACTTGACATCCATTAGCCATTCATGGGAGCAAATTGTGCATCTCCGGACAAAGAGTTAAATGATCCGGGACTCGAGGTGGTGATCCACAAGTTACATAGATCTGGACCATGTATGGGGCGTGCTTTAAGTTTGACAATTCGCTATTAGAAAACGATTTATGTGCGAGACAAGCATAGAATGTTCCTAGTTTGAAAATGGAAGTGACGGAATGGGTCACACCCGACCTCGAGCACATTACTTATAAAGCCCGTAATGGTGGTGGAAGGAGAGCAAAGGTTGAACGAGACCCATGCCCGGTAATATAGAAAGTACTTTAAAACATTTTCATGTACGATTTCACATGGGCCATGTGGAGTGATGTACAAAGCACAAACGACAAAAAATACCATCCACTTGTACTAAATTCTTTAAAAAATATGTGGTCACGTGAATTTTGCCTTCTCTTCTTTCGAAGCGCTCGTGACTAACCATACATTAACTAAATATGACAGCTGTATAGTTTCTTTCATGTGAATATGTGCCACACACTCTAAAATTCGTTGTTCAATACACCAGTAAAGGTATCTAGAAGATCTCGCTTGTTGGTTTGAACATAAGATGAGTATTTGTAATAAAGGTGACCAGTAGTCAACGAACCACTTTATAAAAGGTGTCAGATGCACAGTAAATTCGACCAAATTCACATGTATGACAAAGTTGGTAGTTGTACAGTGAAAGTTATGGGTTGGTAGATCTTTTGGATATTATGAGCTGGCAAGTTAAGCTGCTACAACTTGTACCATGTGCATAACAATAGGAACCTTATGCAAATCTACGTATAATATGCACAAGTAAGGCTGTCTTTTAAAGATGTGGCTCATATAGCAGATCTTTAGCACCCCTTTTTTTTTCAAGATTAGCTATGAATATGTCGACATGTTTGCTTTATTAAAAAGCGAAGAATATCATGCACCCATACGGATGTGTCGACATCATGCCTATACGGTAAAATTCTAAAAACAATTACCAATATTTGTTGTTTTTCTTCAGAACAATTGAACGGGTAGTCGTAGGCCCGTCGTTGTACGTTCGTTTCTAAGATAAGCAGTTATATGAGCCCACATCTAGTGAAGAAAATTTGCCCACATGATGCTTTTGGTGAGGTAGGACGAGCGTTTAGTAGCGGTCCCACGGATGGCGCCACTTGTTGAAGCATAAATCCGTCGGGCTGATGTTGACAATAGATTGAGCCGTCCCATGTCATCCCGATCTTGGATTCCTGCTGCAGTACAAGAAATAAACCGGTTAGAAGGGGTCCCGGGGCCGGAGCCCCGGAGCCACCCTCCGACGGTCAAGTCAGTTTAGTAAGAGGTATGTGTGTCTTTTAGAGAGAGATGTCCTACCCTTGAGAGTGGTCAATGTACCCTATTTATAGATAGGGTGCCTTGTTATTATCTGGTGGGCCCTACCGAGTAGGTAAATGTCAGAGCCAAAGTCAACTTTTGCCATACCATAGTAGGTGAGTATCAGATCAAGTGGGAGACACAATCCCACAAGATCTGGCTTTCGGTGGACTAACCGCGGCTGAACATGTGTTCTGCCCCGGTCTAGAGAGGCCGGGGTAAGTTCTTGTCTTGGTGCCCGGAAGGTCTTGCTTCAGCCCCGGAAGGGGATTGCTCCTGCCCCGGAAGGGGACTTACTCCTGCCCCGGAAGGGGACTTGCTCCAGCCCCGGAAGGGGACTTGCTCCAGCCCCGGAAGGGGATTTGCTCCTGCCCCGGAAGGGGACTTACTCCTGCCCCGGAAGGGGACTTGCTCCAGCCCCGGAAGGGGATTTGCTCCTGCCCCGGAAGGGGTCTTACTCCTGCCCCGGAAGGGGACTTGCTCCTGCCCCGGAAGGGGACTTACTCCTGCCCCGGAAGGGGACTTGCTCCTTTATATCCTTCCCGGACCATACGTCATCAGTTGGGTTTATAAAAGCTTTAGACAAGTTTAGAACAATGAAAAAGCTATCACAAATGATCCCTTTATTTCCATGGACCATGGATGTCACCTTAATTCTTTAGCAAGCTCCATTGGATGTCAACCATCACACGTCCCTTGCACTTACTTAGGTCTTCCAATTGGAGCTAACATGTCAAGATGCTCTAATTGGTCACTGTTGGTTGAGAGGTTTAAAAAACGGCTTTCTAATTGGATCACAGGCTGAACAACAGGAGCTTCAAGAGCTTAATTCCTTAATTTCCAACCTTTGTCTTTCATCAGATCAAGACACTTGAGAATGTACTTTAAGTGACAATAGGTTGTTCACAGTCAAGAGCTTACGTAGCCATATTACAAATCTACATTATCCTCTTAATCCGCAACCTTTTAGGTGGAATAAAACTCTTCCGATCAAAATTAACATATCAACATGGAGGATTCAACACAAAAGACTTCCAACTCGTTCTAATCTTGATTGAAGAGGAATAGTCCTAAATTCCACAAGGTGCCTGTTGTGTGACAACGACACTGAAACGAAAGAACACCTTTACATCTCATGCAACATAGCAAAAGAAACTTGGCTTAAAGTGCTCAGTTGGTGGAATATCCGCAACAACCTAACTATATCTCTATCGGATGCTGTGAACTTAGTGGATTGAGTCTCATTGCCCACAAATCACTACATCCACTTTGACGTTGTTGTTCAAACAACACTTTGGGTCCTTTGGAAGTTCGGGAATGAGATGTGTTTCTCCTTAAAACGACCCTCAAAGGATCTCATTTTCAACGACATTAAACTAGCCTCCTTCAATTGGATCTCATGAAGAAATAAAAAAATCTAGTCTGAATTGGATTGGGTGGTTTAGTAACCCTCATATTGCTTTATTTAATTTATTATGTACTTTCTGCTCCAAGCTTCTTGCTAGGTTGCTCTTTTTTCAATATAATTTTGCCGTTCAATTCTTTTTGCCTACCTTTAGCATATCTTTAACTCATGCACTATTAACTACAAGAAACCAAATAAGTTACTAAAGTATATAGCATTTATTAACAAACTAATCATTATGTGCTCAAACATGCTTTGCTTGGAATCAACCTTAAAAACATGCACATGTTCTTGAAAAATATACCACTTCGCGGATGAAGTATACGTTCATCTTTTGATTACTCTTTGAATCCAAGAATACATGCCACTACAATACTACACTATGAACCAAGCATTTGACATAAGATTGAAACAAAAGAAAATTTTGCATAACAATATTGTAAATGGGTGGTAGACAATGACATGATATGCAAGTACATGAGACAAATTGACAATATGTATCTATTTTGGGGTTTTGCTAGTCATTTTCCCTAACAAACTTTTATTCTACCAATATTTTATTGTCCCTTTACGTTTACACTCTCGCGGCAACTTCCAGGAAGACGCCAGCATGACTGACTTTTGAGAGGTCTTACAGTTGACCAAGTTACAAACTGGACCTCGAACTATATATTATATGTGAATTTGGTACTTGTTTAGTTGTTATTCTATTTTAAGGTGGTGTTTAATCTAGTGACGGCGACAACAACATCAACAGCACCGAAACCTGCCAGAAGGGGGTATGGGAAAGGTAGAATATAGACAGATCATACCCTTATTTAAGAAAAAATTCGAGGGTACGAAGACTGCTTACAGAAAGATCTCCGGTAAGTGTACATGTGTGAAAGTAAAAGTGTGTGAAATTAGACCGAAAGAGAAACTGTAAAACCCAAAATTTCAAAACATGCAAAATTACCAAAATACCCTTGTAACTTTAAATTTCAATTAATAAATGGATAAAACACCAAATAAATCCCAAACTCTTGGAAATGAGCAACATATGAAGTAAGATAATTTTTTATTACTACATTTTAATATTTTACAATGTACAAAAATATTTGCCACACATGAAAAAGTCATAGGGACCGAAAATATTATATATGTACACATTATTTATTTGTTAAACATATAAAACCATTTAAATTAAGAGATAATCATCAAACAAATTAGGAAACTCTACAAAATCAGTAAATTTGATTTCCCCATTAATTTAGGCCGTGAATTATGCTATCTCCTCCCCCCTCCACACGGCTTATTTAATTGTTCCTTTTATTTCCATACCGAAAACCCTAAAAACACACAAAAACTCCAAATCGACCACCATTATTTTTCCACGACCACTTATAATTTTTCCTGAGTTCCTGGGTGCTAGAGGAAGTGTAGAAAAATAGGAGTTCGATTTTTGAAGGCTTGATTCACTCGGTTTCAGTTTTTGTTCGATTTTCATGTTGGCCGAGAGGTATTAATTCTCCACCCTTATTCGATCATTCTAAAAGTTAATTGGTATTTTTATAACTCTTCTTACATCATATATGATCCATATAAAATAGCTATAACAATCCATGCATGCTACTCAGGCCGTTTGAATTAAAATACGATTTTAAACCCTAAAAACTAAATAAATTGTGAATCAGTTTTTACGAATTTTGTGTCCTTCAAGACTATTTTTCTCAGGTCCTATTCGTTCTAGATAACACTAGAAAAATGATCCTTGTAATTTTCGAAGCTTAAATCATCCTTGGTGAGTTAATTGTTAACCGGATTTAAAAGAAAAAGAGAAAAAAAAAATCAATTCGTATGAAACTAGGGTTAGGTTTTTGATGATGAATCTGATGTGTTTAATGTGTTTTAAGGTTGTTTTGATGATTGATAATGATTGGGGAATTTTAGGGTTAGGGTTTTATTGTTTAATATTCTACCGATTTGAAACTAAAAATATTAGGGTGTGTTTTGTAATTTTATAAACTTGGGGGTTATTTTTGCAAGTGATTTTAGACCAGGGACTAATCGTATATAATATAATATGGGGGGTGTTATGTGTAAATTTTGTAATTTAGAAGGTTTAAATGGTAAATTAATTAAATTGTTAATTCGAATGGAAAGTAATTAAAATAAAGGGACTTGTTTTGTAAATTATGTAAAATAGAAGGTATTTCGTTTAAATATAAATATAAGGGGTATAATGTGTAATTTTGGTTAATTGAAGGCTTAATGTGTAAATATGAATATTATAAGGATTAAATTGTAATTTAATTAATTATAAGGTTTAATTTGTAATTTATTTAATAAAAGGGTTTAACTTGTAAAATTGTTGAAATTAAAGGATTGGAATTGTAATTATGGTAAACTTATGGATTAAAATGAATAACTTGTAATATTTGCATTTTGGACCTTAACTTTGGCATATTTGCATTTGAAACCCTAAAATATAGAAAGTTGTCATAATGAACCCTAAACTATCATGACTTGCTAAAATGAACCCTATTTCCATAATAATATTTAATAAATGACTTAACCTAATTACTTTATGGAATTTGTCTAATTATGGAAATTTGCTATTTTTGGAAACTTGCTAAATAAGGAAACTTTCTAAAAATAGAAACTTGCTAATCTTGGAAACCTGCTGAAAATAGAAAGCCGACTAAAACGAGAAATCTAATTTAAATGAGATATTAATAATAAGACGACCATGTATTCGTGTAGATTCGCTGAAGATGGAGTTTGTTTCCGATCTTTATATTTCTAGATGTGTTTTCACTTGCGGTATAAGGTACAGATATTCTACCCTTTTTCAGTAAGGGTGCCTTCGTTCTCATGACATTTTGGATTTCTGATTCATTATAGGATTCCCTAAGCCATTGCTATGTTCCCTTATACTTTGATTCGTTCTTCATGTTTCACTTACATCTTTCTATATTGGTTTGATTATGATCTGAGCCTTCTTATTTGGGGCTTTCTTATTTGATCTATGCCTTTGTTATGCTTCCCTTGATTTGCGAACCTTGATAATCGAACCTTGCCATGTTCCCTTGATACTTGATATGACTCGTTCATCACCCTGTAACATGAATATTTGAATCACTTGATACTTTGAAGGTTCATTTGATTTTGGTAACTAGATGTGAAAACCTTTCTTAATTATATATGAAAGTGTTGAGAAAAGCTATTTTAAATAGATATGATACCACTTTTAAATGAAGGTTACTAAAAGCTTTATGAAAACTATTTTGTAAGATCATTTTTATGAAAACCATTATTGAAAGATTGCTTTAAATGGACTTTTAATAGAAACCTTTTTTTTAATGAACTGTTGCTATGAAACTTTGATTATAAACCTTTGGTATGAACTTTTGATTTGAACCTTGCTATGAACCTTTGCTATGATCCCTCTGATATTGAACCATCTGATATTGAACCCTCTGATATTGAACCATCTGATATTGAACCATCTGATATTGAACCATCTGATATTGAACCCTCTGATATTGAACCATCTGATATTGAACCATCTGATATGACCCTTTGATATGAACCATCTGATATGAACTTTCTGATATAATTGAAATAGAAATTGGACTTGAACCACTTGATATGAAACTTGAACTGGATACTTGGACATTTGATACTTGACCCTTGACCCACAGTTTGAGACTACGAGCCATTCACTAGGCATGAAGGTTTCATGTCCATGTCATTGATGCACCGATGGCATGACTCTAGGGTAGGAGAGTGATGACCTATCCCGTCCCTGACTTGATATTGATTTGTTACGTGGAGGCAGACTTTGGCCACCGGGGCGTATGGATGCATCCTAGATTTGTTTTCTGTATTCTGTTTATGTATCTGTTATATTCTGTTATTTCTGGTGACTGATGGTGTGTGCGATACACGTCTTTCACATTTCTGGGAGCTAGCTACTCCATTTATTTATTGAGGACTCCCCTCAGATTTTCTAGTTAACTGAGAGGTCTCCCCTCTATATGCTTATATGGTTACATTATTATGATATGATTCTGTTTCTGGGCTCGTAGTGGATTTCTGTTTACTTTACCTTATAACCTTGTACTTAGTATTCCGAGGTCACCCCTCCGGATACATACTTGACTTGATTTGACTTGGGCTCGGGTTGGGATTACTGTTCCCTTTACTCTTATCTGTCGTAAACTATTTCTTAACTCTGGATATATCTGCATAACCTTTTATTCTTTCCTAATTCTTGTTATACCTTGCATTGTTTCACTTACTTCACTACCTCATTATTACTGCTTGCTATCGTTATATCTGTTCACTGAGCTTTCGTAGCTCAGCCGCATTCTTTTCCTGCGGCAGGTTTTAGTTTGGAAGCTGGGTATGAGTGGAGAGTACCTTGGACTTAGAAGACTTACTAGCTACTTTGGATTAGAGATGACTAGAAGAGCTTATATTCAGACTTAGAAATTATTGTAATTCTCATTTGTAACCTTGTAGTTTCAGATTTTCCATTGTAACCATTGAAATTCAATTGTATTATTTATGTCATAGGCTTGTGTTTGTTCTGATATGAAACCATTATTGTGACATCTCTACCCTTGTAGGGTTGGGGTGTTAGAGAAACTATGTAACCATACGACAAATACCACTAAATAAGTTTAGAATTAACGACATATGAGCAAACACGAATGAGAGCATAGAATACATAAAACACATAAGAGTTATTGCAATTGGTACCCATAATACGATCAGAAATATAAATAATATCATACAAAAGAATGGCATACATAATCATAACCGTAGACAATCATAATGAATATAAACGCATAAGTGCATACAAAGAAATCCGGTCTATTAACAGTTACAGTTTATCTCCTAATAATGCAATGAAGTTCGTTGATGTGTGTAGCTATGGGGTTGTAGACCTAAAAGCAAGTGCAACTATTTAAATGTTAGGCTATTGAGATATTCTAAAAGGCATATGGAGGAAAATATCTACGACTTTATATTTCTAAAACACATGGATAAAACGTTCTAGAAAGCTAAAACGAAAGGCATATAAGTACCACCATGACTACTAAAAATAACCTAGAAAGCCTAAATGTCCTAAACCTTCTAGTCACCTATTGTAATACAATTGTTTTTTTATTAAATAACTTTCCCTAGACAAAAAATAGTTTTAACAAAATAAAATCATTTCAAGTTAATTAAAATTTTCTAATATTTCCACAAATATTTACTTTTAAGGACCGCAGGATGTTAAACAAAATCCAAAGTACAAGGTTGTAAGTTAAATAATAATAGTTAAAGGGATACAATTTGTTAATATGCCCATTCGTGTTTAATACTCCCATCATCTTCGAGTCAAGTTATTTATATCTCTAACACGCGGGGTAACCCGCGCGTTGCTGCGGGATTTAAAAAAAAAAAGTACTGTTGCAGCGGGTTGTTCAGATAGTTGTTTTTTGTTGGTTTTGTAGGTTCACAATTATTTTGTATTTTTATTTTTTAACTTAATTTGTTTACAAAAATTAATTTTAAAGTTTTTTGAATTCTTTTTTCTTTTTTACTATTTTTTCGAAATTATTAAAAAAAAAAAAAAAAAAAAAAAAAAAAAAAAAAAAAAAATCATTTACTGTAGCATGAACAGTAAACACTAATTTTAAAGTTTTTTGAATTTTTTTGCCATGCTACTGTTGATTTGTTTTGGCTTGTGGGTCCCAAGATTTTGGGTTTTAGTTTTTTTAAATTAATTTTTTTTCAAAAATTAATTTTAAAGTTTTTTGAATTTTTTTTTTTTTTTTTTGAAAATATTTTTTCAATTTTTTTTCTATTTTTTCGAAATTATTAAAAAAAAAAAAAAAAAAAAAAAAAAAAAAAACATTAATGTAGCATGAACAGTAAACACTGTTCATGCTACTGTTATTTTTTTGCCATGCTACTGTTCATTTTTTTTGGCTTGTGGGTCCCAAGATTTTGGGTTTTAGTATATACGAGCGGGGTAACCCGCGCGTTGCTGCGGGAGAGTTTTAGAGGTTTTTTTTTTTTTTTTTTTTTTTTTTTTTTTTTTATTTTATTTTCTTTTTATAATTTAAAAAAAAAAAAAAAAAAAAAAAAATTTTGTGAACCTACAAAACCAACAATTGTGAACCAAGATTTTGGGTTTTATTTTATTTTTTAAATTAATTTTTTTACAAAAATTAATTTTAAAGTTTTTTGATTTTTTTTTTTTTTTTTTTTTTTTTGAAAATGTTTTTTCAAAATTTTTTTTTTAAATTTTTTCGAAAAAAAAAAAAAAAAAAAAAAAAAAAACCATTTGCTGTAGCATGAACAGTAAACACTGTTCATGCTACTGTTCATTTTTTTTGGCTTGTGGGTCTCAAGATTTTGGGTTTTAGTATATAGGTATAATATATAATTACGTGTAAATAATTCAATTATGCCAATATGAACAACATTATTCTAGCTCACAAGTTGGTACATTTTTTCGGCATGAATGCAAATACTTGAGCAAATGTGTACAAGTAGTGTACTTGTCATATAAGAATCAAAGCTATCGTTAATTGTATTAAGGCAGTCATTATAATATTTTGTTTGTATTGAATTTATTTTTCTATTATATATATGAATTTAAATAATATATAATGTTTATTATGTGTATCATTAGAGATATATTATGATTATTAATAACCGATTAAGTTGTGTCACGTCATAGTGTATCTTCTAATGATACACGCAATAGACATTATTTAAAGATTTCATTTAAAATAAGAAAAGAAAAAAATTAGACACACAAATATGTATGGTGGCTAATTGGATACACTCAAATATTTTTGGGTAACCATGGATACACTCAAATATTATTATCCCAAAAATCAAATGTGTCTTCCTATCAGAAGTGTAAGTATATTCTATATCATATGATATGATCGATAAAACGATCAGAAAAATGGTTACAATGTCTTTGAAATTGATGAAAGAAATGTAAATTAAAAAAGTTTAAAATGAAAAAAGAAAAGAAAAAGTCTCCAAATTTGGCGTGTAGGAAACAAAATGTTTAAACTCTTTGTAGTTGTAGAAAAATTTTCCTCTTTTTCCGTTTCTAAATTCGTAGAGAAGGGAATGATCTTTCTTCTTTAAAGAAGAGTTGAGAATTTTGAAAACCCGTTTAGTTGTAGTTATATTTTTCTTTTTTTAAAATGATAAGAAGATTACATCAAATTGCGACGGTGACGGCGATGGCGGGCGGTGGCGGCGACGGTGGGCAGTGGAGGATGACACGAGAGATTAGGGGTAGAATAATGTATGTGTTTTTTTTGGAGTTGAGAAAAAGATGAGAAAGAAAAAAGTGAGAATGGTAGAATGAGCTTTTTAATTTCTTAGTTAAAATTTAGAAAATGAGAATTTCATTTTTTTTTTTAAATTGTTAAAAAAATGTATGACTAAACAGATTTTCAATTTTTTCATTTTCATTTGAAAAATTTCCTAGAAAAATGGGATATTTTTCACCAACTAAACGCACCATAAACTCTTTGTAGATTTATAGTATAAGTGAAGGTTCAGTTACATATAAATATTGAAACGACTATACTACAGTATTTTTTTTTTTTAATTCATTTTCGCTCGTAAATGTTTACAGCCACATCAGTTAAGTTCAGTTCTTCATGTAAGTAAAATAATTTAGATGAAATTGCTTTTCATTCTATTATATTTAGCCAAAATAACCAATATTTTCAATTGTTTGAAAATTTATAACTAATACGGAGTAACTTAACAATGGTTGTTGGGCTACGCGTTTAGTTGACTTTCGAGGGGAATTCAAACCAGATAGTAAATGCTCGTCAGCTCGTCCATTCAATTTTATTCTTCTAAGGTGTTGTTTATTTATTAAAAGGGTCTGAATCTGAATCTGAACCGCACGTCTGAATCTGAATCTGATGCATAAATGTCTGAATCTGAACCATGTAAGACCGTTTGTTTTTACTACACAAACACAAATATAAAAACCAATAACCAGTAACCACAAGTCATCTATCATAAAAAAAAAAAAAAACTTTACCAAATCCATCTATCATCTATCATCAAATCGATCTATCATCAAATCGATCTATCTATCATCAACAAATCCATCTATCATCATCGAATCGATCTATCTATCTATCAACTCAATAAAAACTCAATCCATCTATCAACAAATCGATCTATCTATCTATCAACTCAATAAAAACCAAATCCATCTATCATCAAATCGGGGTGTTTTTCAGGGGTGTTTTTCACTGCTAGTCGGCGGCAAAGGCAAAGGGGGTCGGTTAAAGAAGGAAACTATTATTACTTGTGTTTATAGTCCATCTTCAGTGAGTGACAATAATATGTCTTCTTCTTCTGCTGCTGCTGCAAAATGGGCTTGGTAAAGTTTTTTTTGGTAAAGTTTTTTGATCAAAAATACTTGTGGTTTGGTAAAGTTTTTTTTGATCAATAATACTTGTGACAATAATACTTGTGGTTTGGTAAAGTTTTTTGATCAAAAATCTTCAGTGAGTGACAATAATACTTGTGGTTTGGTAAAGTTTTTTTTGATCAAAAGATGATAGATCGATTTGATGGTGTTTGTCTTCTTTTTAGTTTGTGTTAACAACAACCTTGTGACAATATACTTGTGGTTTGGTAAAGTTTTTTGATCAAAAATCTTCAGTGAGTGACAATAATACTTGTGGTTTGGTAAAGTTTTTTTTGATCAAAAGATGATAGATCGATTTGATGGTGTTTGTTTTCTTTTTATTTTGTGTTAACAACAACCAACTAGAGGTATTAAGAGGCTGGACTCATGTCTGGACGAGTTAGATGTTATTGCCTCTGAACGCGTCTGAACGAAAAAAAAAAAAAAACGGTCTGAACAGACAAAATGTCTGACCGATTCAGACACAGTGCCCGTTCAGAGGCGTTAAGATGTCTGAACGGAAAAAACAAACACACCCTAAGACTAATCGGAGTGGAGGGTGATCCCTCACTCGTGACCCAACACCTCACGTGCCACCCGATTCCTCTCTCCCAACCTTGCCCGTGATAGATTTAAAAAAAAAAAAAAAAAAAAAAAAAAAAAAAAAAAAAAAAAAAAAACACAACCCATTAAGGGTGACTCGGTCACCTCTTGGGTTGTGTGAAAAAAAATAGGCCGTCTTTGTTTATTACCGTTGCTTTGTATAAAGAAAAAAAAAAATCCCACTACCCCATTTTTATTTATAAATGCATATTAATTTCATCACATTTAAACACAATTTCATCATTTTATACTCTTATACTCAACACTTTTTACTTCTCATTTTAGTTACAAAAATGTCTCAACAAAACACTTCCTGACCCACCAAACATCAACAACGAAAAACTACCCAAAACACTCCACCGACACCCGAAGGAATATTTACTCTCAAAAATACTCTACCACCAAACCAAAAAATAAACTTACAACCACCATCATGTTATTATAACCAACCTTACCCAAACCAAACATATCGAAACTCATACCCACAATAAAGTGCGTTTAGCAAATACTCACAAACAAATGCGTTTAGCCAATTCTCTTCACAACCAAACAAGTTCCCACTTGATAACCCCAACTACAACTCACAAACCCATATTTGTGGTTCACCATCATAAAAAAAATACGAACCAACCCATGTCTCTCATTCCTCCATTTCAATTTGAAGATATGCACAAACCTCAACTTTCGGACTCTTATCAAAACACCGCTCGTGAGGACTATCCCATTGAAGTCACGACCTCGTCAACGGCACCGATCCCAACGAAGTCGTCTAAAAGACGCCAAAAGAGGATGATTAAAAATAAGGACACACCCTGGTGCCTTCCATGGACCAATGAGGAAGAAATTGGATTGTGCAAATGTTGGATTCATGTATCCAAAAATAGCGCCCTTGGTAACACGAGGAAGGATAGAGGATTTTAAAATGACGTGTAGAGTACTTGAAAAGTAAAACAAAGGCAACCGGTCGTCGAACGTACGATATGATGAACGGGAAATGGAAGACGGTGCGTCGTAGAGTGGTTCAGTTTTGTAGAGTGCACGGTAACGTCATATGAAGGGCACCGATGAGTGGAGCCGGAGACGGGGATCGCACCCAAAAGGCACTTCTTGAATATGAAGCTGAATACGGAGTGCCGTTTACACTTCTACATTGTTAGGAGATTTTAAGAAAATGTCCGAAATGGCGTGATGTTGAAGTTACAGAGTTTAAAGCAAAGCAAAGAGAAAAGGCCAAGATATACAAGTCATCTAGGTCTATATAACAACCGTAAAATTTTCAAGTCCTTACTCAACCATAAGCTCGAAATAATCTATTTTTTTTAGTTTACATGTTCACTTTTATGTGTATTTGTAAGATAGACCACACGACGCGTATCGGCACAACCAATAGTCTAATATAGGTTTTAATAAGATTATTTTAATAATTATGAGTTATTAGTTGTAT
The DNA here is from genome assembly GCA_021014915.2 of Artemisia tridentata subsp. tridentata. Taxonomy (NCBI): domain Eukaryota; kingdom Viridiplantae; phylum Streptophyta; class Magnoliopsida; order Asterales; family Asteraceae; genus Artemisia; species Artemisia tridentata. The sequence continues at coordinate 98,021,770 of CP139509.1, read as the reverse complement.
TTATACTCGATTTTCGTGGAAAAATTATTTTAAAAATAGTGGCATAACTTTCGTATTCCAAATCGATAATTACCGAGCCTTAATGGGTCCCACAACTTAATATCGTAGAAGATTACTTAAGTTACTAAAGCAGTCTCTGGATTTATTTACATCGTCGGCACAAACTTTGATGAAATGGCAAGATTTGCCCCTGCGTTGATATAAAAGCACAAAATTTAGGGTTTCCCTTCACTATTCACACACACAAATAACTACTCTCTCTCTCACAATATTATCCGGCGCCGCTATCATTTTCCGGCCAACTTCCGGCCATCTCGCCGCCGCCACCATATTGAAGGTTCGAAGCTTAGATCGGGTCAGTTGTGGGTGTTTTGTCCGTGGCTTGGGTTATTGTATCGTTTTCTCCGTCTCATCATCTTCTCTCTTTCTCTTTTCTGTGGTGAGCTATCCAACCCTTCGTTATATATTTTTTTATATATCCGATCGTATATAAGGTTTAACAAGATTTCGTGGGTTACACGTTTTATAAAAATGATTTTTATTAAGGTGTGGTGGTTTAAACGTATTAAAAAGGGTGTTCGTTTGGTTACTTGAGCGAGTCGACTCAACTCAATGAGTTGAGTCAACTCGGCTGAGTCAACTCACTGAGTTGGGTTGACCGGTTTTGGTCATGCCTTCTTTGGATTTGAAACCTTAGCCTCTTCATTTTAGTATTGTTGTCGTTGAATTAGTTTATTCGTTTTAGGTTGAGTCGTGACTCGTTGCGAGTAACGACATGATTTTGATTGTCAATTTTTAAATGGTTTTGGTTTTATTGAACTTGAATAAGTGACGTGTTACTGATTTGATGATATTGTTTGCGTTACTGTAGGTGTTGTTTTGCTTAGGTATGGTTTAACGTGGTCAAAACCCTCGTAAGGGTTGTTTGTTGATTCATGTACCACGACAACAAGCGTGGTCTTTGGTTGTCTGGCTGGATTTAACGACACGCCCACATAGGGGTTGTGCCCGTTTGTGTTCCCACGGTACAAAACATACCGTGGGGGACTTGGTTTTAAGTTAGCCGTAATGGCTCTTGGTTCACGCCTAGGTTTAGATGATTTGTGCTCGTTTGTTGTGTGCTTAGTATTAACGAGACATCACCATAAGATGACCTTATTGTGAATACGGTCTCGACTAGACCAACCCGTATAGGGTGCGTCTTAGCCGTCTCGAACCACCACCAAGTGGTGATGGTTTGGTCGTGTTAGTTTCGTCTCGACACTTTTTGAAAACTAAAAACCGTTTGCGTTTACTAGTAAAACTGTTTGAAAAAAATGGTGATGAAAAAAATGGTGATTTATTTTGTTAGTGTCAACTTGGTCCAATTTTTGCAAAGTGTTGTGTCATTAAATTTTTACACAAAGTTATATCTGTGATTTCATATGTCTGTGTTTGCATTTGTATACTTTGTATTGGGTTGGACTTTATTATTAGTCCTAAGCCCAACAAATTTTAAGGGTGTGTTTGTGTAGTTTTGGGCTCAAAAGCCCAACACAATTAGAGGGTGCGTTTATTATACATGGGCCAAAGCCCAATGCCTTATAAAGAAGGGGCATAGTTTGGTTATTTATTGTAGGAAATTTATTTGTATTATTATTTTGCGTTTACTTGATCTAATAATAACTTAATTTATTTATTTAATGATCAATGATGTTTCGGATACTTATTGCAAATGATTACCTGGGGTTGATACCGATTTGGACTTGGACATATTATCATACCTTATACTTGGATTGGGATTTGACATTGGATCGTTATTGGATTTACGGTATTGGACGTTGGACTATTGGACATTTTGGGACTTAACGGTATAATATATTAAACTCGAAAAGAATTTAATATATTAGACACGGAATGGACACAAAATATTCAATAAACCAAAGCTAATAATCACGCGAATGATAACGAACCATAAAACTTATAAACATTGTAATTACAAATGTGGTTTATAAAAAGTCACGATGACTTGGGAAACGTGATATAAATGGACGCATCATGCCAAAATTTATAAAACCTTTCCAAACTTATAAAATTATAAACTCGTAAACATTATTGGATTTCTTATAAACCAAAATGACTTTTTTCAACTATTTGGGATTACGAGGTAAACACCAAAACTGATCATTGACCATTTCCTTTCTTATCCTTTATTTGATTCTTTTATTCCTTCTTGTTGTCTTTTGTTTCCTTTCTGACTTTTATCGTTTTGGCGTGAGTTATACATGAGTCTATAATTTCAAACCACCAAATAAGATATTAATACTAAGCTACTAAACTTTTACAAATAACAAAACAGGCATTCCATAAAAACTAAAACAATTGATCTTTTGAAAACACATATGCGTTCTAGTATTTTACGGGGCATTTACTAAGATAAACTACATATTTAGGTTGTGCCGAGCGAGTACCGTTGTGCCCTGCTACTTGATATTGTTTTTGATACTTTGTTCATCATCTGTTGAGGTGAGTTCTTGTAGCCTCACTTTTAGTACGTTTTACTTTGGGGTGAAAATTGTACTCAATTCTTTTCAAATGTTTTTATGCTGTGAACTACTATTTTACATATTTTAGGACATATATGTGTGATGATCCGATTATATGCTGTGTTATGTTTATTTTGTGTGTACATGACTGCGCCACTATTAACTCTCTGCTGAGTGCCCACAAGTTGATAGGTTCAGTTGATACAACTATATACTTCTGAAATATAATTTCATAACAAATATTATAAATACAATTTTATTGTTACAAAGGTCAAAGTCCCGGGTGAGCTAAATGGACACTAAGGTGCTGTTTGTTTTTTTTAGAGGTTTTATGTCTGAATCTGAATACCACTTCTGAATCTGAATGAGTGGTCCAAAAGTCTGAATCTGAATTATTTTAGATTGTCTGTTTTTATGTCTGAATCTGAATGTCTGAATAAACAAAAAACAATCGTTTCGCTATAAAACAAGCCAAACGACCCTCCATTCGTGATTATTAATAAAAAATCAAGACCAAGATGAGGAGATAAGGATTGAAAAGAAGTATCACTAAAGTTTAGGCTTTTCAGATGTAATTAGACGTTATTCAATGTCTGAACGAATCAGACCCTATTCAGACTTCAGATCTGAAAAAAAACAAACAGTCTGAATTTGATTACGTCTGACCGAATCAGACTTCAGACGCCATTCAGATCTGAAAAAAAAAAAAAACAAACACAACCTAAGATATTATTTTCATGCTAAAATCCAACTCCAACTTGCTTTAAAATGTTAGAACAAGTCTCCAGAAGCTTCAAGGAAAGCAAGATGAAGAGTAATAGAAAAAATCAAGTTGAGAACGAGATTACTCTATAGTCTTAAGCAGTTAAGCACTACACACGCCGGCGCATGTAGACTTTTTATTTCTCCTATATATAATTCACCTTCAAACTGAAGAACAAAAAGCAATTTACAGAAGTTTTTCATGAACATTTTCTAATGTGTGGATAGAAAGTTTGTGTAAAAATGTGTGTTTATGAGCATTGTATGATTATAAGGTGTCCAAAAATATGTTTTTGACAACATTAAATGATCTATTAATACAAAGAGTAAAGCTTCTTTATGCCTGTCTTAGTATATAAAATTGATAAGATCTAATATATCAATTTGAATGAAGGGTCTGCAGTCAAATTCCACGAAAAGACTGTTGCTACTAGCTAAAACTGTGATTTAATTTTGGTTTATTTTGTTTTAGTTAGATAATAATCAACTAATATTAGGCCCTACCTGACCGAGACGCAAGCGAAAATCATGGATATAAAATACCATAATGGAGACAATATTTGCTTAGAAATGAACCACCTTGGCTTTATGTTGAGTTGGTGATCACATTGTACTTTTTATGTTGATCGAGTTGGTGAATTCAAAGTGTGACTAAACTCCTAGACGTAGACGATTCAACCACTAGCAAGAGTTTGAAGTTTCCAGTTAATTACCCATTAATCACCCAATAATATATAATTACTACTTCAAAAGTAGGAGACATAACACATGGATGCACATATGGACATATGAACGCAGTGAAGCATTCTTATATTGATATATCATAGAATAACAGAAACACAAGAAAGGAACAAAAGTCATCAGGTAAAGCACAAAGATTATCAAGATTAATAAGAATAATTAAGTTAAGATTATTTTTAAGCCTGTATAGCAACTGGGAACGACGTAAAAATATGAACATTATTCTATTAAGAAAAAAATTACACGCAACATTCATTTGTAATAACAACAACACTATAAGAAAAAACCACCAAACACATCAACAAAAGAGAAATTATTTTGCAGTATTCAAAGTAAAGCAACAATTAAGGATCTCCTAATTGAATCAAGGATTCAGTAAAGAAACATATAGAAGAACCCATATACTAACAAAGTAAAACCAGAACAGTGTTTAGGTTGCCAAATGAACCCTATCGAAAGAAGCAGCACCTGTCAAGCCGTTCTTTGACCTGAGAATCTGGCCAGTGCAACGCCTCCCACAAATCTGCATCTACATCAATGCTACGAAGCTTCATTGCACTGTTGCTATCAAAAGGCAATTCTTTCAGTTTGGGACAATCATGTATTTTTAAGCTCTCTAGTGAAGCCCAATCCAATCTGGAGCTTATCTTTCTTAAACTCGGCATATTACAAAGAACCAATGAACTTAGTTTAGGGAAAACATTCAGACTAATATCCTGAGAGCACATAACAATCTCTTTAACGCAACAACAGTCTTCAACTTCTAGATATTTGAGCTCTTGAAGTTGCTGAACTATTACGTTGCAAAATACGATTGTCATCAATGGACATTTACGGAGAACCAGAGTTCTTAGGTTTGAGAGGCTTTGCTTTTCCACATGGCCCTCCCAAAGTTTTTCCAAACTTGGCATGTTTCTAGCATCCAACCTTTCTAAATTTGGCAATAATGATCTGCCTTGTGTGTGATAGCCATGAACAATTGTTCTCATGCTGTTGCAACTTTGAATAAGACAACCTTGGACATATTCCATGCTTTCAATCAAATTTCTGGATAGATACTCAATATCATTATGGTTGCTTAACTCAAATGCATGTACTTTAGTAAGTATTTTGTTAATCACTTCATTTTGGCCCCTCCCACTGTAATATTTTACGTACCTATCATAACGGTAGAATTCAGGAATTTCAGGGCCATAAGACATGAAGCATCCAATGTACACTTGAAATGAACGTGTTTCAAGATCTTGTCTTCGCTCAAGAAACATTTTAAGATGGTTTTCACTGGGAACATAGATCTTCACAGTATCATCTACAACTTGTATTACGTCTATGACTCTGTCGTGAAGATAAAACTGAAAAGAGATCAACTGTGGCAGTGTGGTAACCTTTTCGACCACATCTTCAATCAACTTATCGCACCAATCTCCAGTTTCTGAGTCCACCTCAATTACCAACTCTTTAAGTCCCGACAACTTAAAAATCACATCGTAGTTGTCTTGAGTTGACATGGTGAAGGAAACCAACAAACGCCTGATTCGGGTTAAGCCTTCAATCTGATATGGCAATTTACCAACCCCACTGCCACGGATGTCAAGCACTTCAAGTGACTTCAGATAACCAATGAAACTAGGAAGCTCATTTAACACAATGCAACCATTTAGATAAAGAACTTTGAGGTTCGAAAGCTTGACTATCGAGGATGGCAGTGTCATGATCTCCGTCATGTAAAGATCTAAAACAAGAAGGCTGTGCATATGTTTAAAGAACGAGTCAGGTATTTTCTTATGCTTTGAATATTTCTGGACAAAAAGCGTGGAGAGCTGAGAGGAATGGGGCTCGTCAGGAAAGGTATCGAGAGAATTGTTAGCCAAAGAAATCCACTCCTTATCTGACCATAAATCTACACGCAGGCGCTTTGGTGTAGCACCATTTATTTTTTGTAGGGCTTCACTTGTTTTCACCAAACACCTATCTTTCCTTTCTTCAGACAGAAGATTTAATGCTGTTGCTCGGATCAATTTATGCATCCTAACATATTGTCCTGTTGCACCTTCCTCGAGCAAAATCACATTTTTGAGGTGACGCAGTATATTTCTTCCACCAATTTTGGCATCATCGGCAGTCTTAAGAAAACTTTCAGCTTCCCAACAGTCCAATAATCCCTCCATGGAAATTTCAGAGTCCTCTGGATACAAGGCACTGTAAAGAAAACAGGGCTTTTGTTCATGATCCAAGTGATCACAACAGAATTTGAGCAAGTTCTTTATAGGCTCATTATTTCCCTTTTCTGGCCACCTTCTTAGCGTTTCTAATCCGTCACTCCAACTTATCTCACTGAGTTCACGGTTTTCTATTGATTTGAAGATACGAGCTGCCATTTTTATCATCAATGGATGTCCGCCACATAAGGAGACAGCCTTACGAGCTGTGCGTTCAAGCTGTGGTTTATCTTTGATATCATCCGGAAGAGCCAACAGCGCTATGGAACATGTTCCATGACTCGTTCGAAGATAACTTCTTGACTTCAATATTGGAACATGAAGGAAGCCGAATATGTCGATATTTTGTTGTCATGACTATTTTGCTACCTTTTGCACCTTCGGGAATACCAATCATGTCTAAATCAAACTCTGCTTTGACATCATCCAAGAGAAGCAAAAACTTAACACCCTCTAGTTCTTCCTTTATTTTTCTGGCGACTTTGACAACATCTGTGGACCCTTCTGTATCCACTATCAGTCTTTCTGCTATCACATGCTGCAGCATCTCTGTGCTCAAATTCTCCTTATTATTCTCCTCGCCTGAAACTGTCACCCAAACCACCCTTTCATACATACTAGCAACTTTTTCATGGTTATTTAAATTCTGCATTATTGTTGTTTTCCCGGCCCCTAACATTCCTAGCACCCTGATTGCTTTAATATTTTCCTTTGACAGATCTTGAAGTATTTTTTCCAATACGCCTTGGAGGGTCGGTATATAAGAGATATCCGGGGCAGTCATCTTCACCACACTCTCAGCAACTTTGTGGACCAAAGTATCCCCAACTGATTGCCTTCTAGTATAAGTTCACCTATTTCTGACCAAATGTTTGCCATTTGTTTGCTCAACTTTGATCTGGGAAGTACATGAATCCATGTTGAGCTTCCTTGTTTTTCGATAAACCTGCTTTCAAGTTCTTGTGCAACCTTTTCAATAGCCATCACTCTGAGAAACCAGTCGTCCATAGTCCGCTTCTTTGTTGACTTGTATTTGTAAGTTTTATCTTTCAAATCATCCCTTACCGCACAAAGGGTCCTCCATTTTGCCTCGAAACGTGAATGGTTCTCGTTCATACACATTGAAGCCTCTGTCATCCGTTGGATAGAATCCCATACTGTCTCACCAGCTTTTGGTAACGCTGCTGCAACTACGTCTTCGGCCATCAAGTCACTAAAAACCTATAATAAGCAACATCAGTAGTTAAGAAAAGAAATGGTGATTAGCATAATGAAGTGGCAGGTAGTGGGTATAATGTATGCAGCTTCGTATCAATTTGTGTTTTTTGAAGTTTGATTCTTCTTAATTCATTAACAAGGCTATCTTTGTTAATTAATAGTGAAACCCCGTAAGATATAGTGTATTATAGTTGATATCAACCCCAATAAAACCCAAAGCCCATACAAATCGGGCTCGGCCAGTTAATCACTATCGAATACGCCATTATAGTTGGAGCAGCAAAATCGCGAAAGCTCGGGATGAAGTATAAATCTTGAATTATAAAACCGAAATAAAATTTGTTGAAGAAGATGTTCAACAACGAGCGGAGACTAGTGTTTATAATGCAGTATAAAACCTGAATTATAAAAACGAAAGAAAATTTGTTAATGAAGACGTCCAACAACGAGCGGTGACTAGCCTTTATAATGCAGCAGATTTTAGCAGTGGCGCGTGGTGGAGCCAAAGGCGGCGCTCTTTGTTGGGTTTGTACAAAATTTGATAACGAGACACTCATCACGGTTGTTTGAGAGGTTGATACAAGCTGAATTGAGAAAGTTCAAATAAGTCAAACTCAGAAGTCAAAGGACAAAAAAGTCAAATATCTGTTTTAGTTGTTTTGGGCGCCAAAAGCAGTTTCAACCCAAATAACCCTTCTTAGTTAAATACTTCACATTGTAATCATTTTCATCATTCATTCAGTTTTATAAACACAATTCTTCCCTCTTTCAATCATTGTAACAACCACACAATTTCAATAACAAATCATTGCGAGTTCTTTTTCATAATTCTTGAATTCCTAGTGATATTGTTGCAATTGAAAGCACATTTTCCATTTCTTAATTGATTTCAAGATCTGTATGTTTCAATTGGTATCCTGGCGCTCTTGATTTTTCCGGTCATCTTCTTCGGGATGAAATTCCAGCAAGAAGCAGTTATTTTCCGGCAAGAAATTAGTCACCACTAATTTCACCTATTCTATTACATCAGATTAGTGCCAAACATTTGTACGATCACAAGGCTAGCCCATTAGTGGTTAAATTCTCTAGCCTTGAACAAGCTGATCAGAAGCACTTGGTTTGGGTAATCAAGAATAGGACCAGTAGTTGTTATTCCATTGTAGATGAGTAGTAACAATACTGGTGAGATGGTGAACACAAGAAACACAGTTGTCAATCAAGATCCTTCAATTGAATCACTCCAACAAACTGTTAATGATTTGCAAAGGGCTATGGCAGAAATGATGACTGAATTGCAAAGAATGAGAAATGGTGAGGGCACCAGTTCTCGCAATCTTGGTAACAATGGCAGAAATGGAGGAATTGCTACACAATATGAAAGGTTGTCTAAAATGGAGTTTCCAAGATTCAATGGTGAAGATGTAAAAGGGTGGATATTCAGGTGTAGGCAATTCTTTTGTCTTGATCATGTAGAAGATGAGTTGAAGGTGGTAATTGTTGCTATGCATGTGTATGACAAGGCTTTAGTTTGGCATTAGCAATTCATTAAGAGGTTTGGTGAAAACAGTCCTTGGTCAGTGTATGAACAACAAGTTTTGCAAAGATTTGGGTCAGTTTTTGAAGACCCAACGATGGATTTAAAGAATTTGAAACAAACTGGTAGTGTACAGCAGTATCAGGATTTGTTTGAAGATTTGGTGAATAAGGTGGGGTTGAGTGAAGAGTATGCCATTAGTTTGTTCATTGGGGGTTTGAAGGATGAGATTGGAATGCCTATTAGGATGTTTAAGTTGCCAACATTAATGGATGTGTATTGTCAGACAAAGAAGCAAGAAGCCACCAATGCTGCCTTAAAGCCAAGGTATACTTCTCAATCATCATTCAATAAACCTGCAAGTTTTGGTTATGGCAATAAGAATACTGGAATCTTACCAAAACCTGTTAACAACAATTTGGCTTTACCTGCACCTAAAACAATCTATAATAACATGCCACTTAGAAAACAACTTACTCAGAGGGAATTGGAGGAGAAAAGGGCCAAGAATCAATGTTTTTACTGTGAACAAAGATACTTTCCTGGTCACAAGTGTAGTGGTCAATTACATTCTTTGGAGGTGGTGTGTGACCCTGATCAGGAGTGTTTGGAAGAAGAGAATGGGGAAATTTTTGAGCATAATGATGAATTTGTTTGCCAAGAACATGAACCTGTGCCCTTAGATAATGGTCCTCACATTTCTCTAAATGCATTGTCTGGTGTAAATTCCTATCAAACCATGAGGGTGAAGGGCCAAGTGGGGAAACAGACACTGCACATCTTGGTGGATTGTGGTAGTACTCATCAAGGCTGTCAAGATCGCGATCCCACGTGAGATCGTTTTTGTCTTTGCAAGATCGAGATCGTAGGATCGGATCGAGATCCTACGATCCTACCAATTTGTCAGGTTCTTCAAATTCACACACATTATTAGTATATATTATAATGAGAACAAAATAAATCATTATTTTCCGGATTGCAACATACAATTCTCTTTTTTTTAAAGCTTGGTACCAAGTAATATACAATACACCATGGATTGTTATCTATAACTTATTCACCAAAAAAAAAAAAAAAAAAAAGAAGATAAATTTCAAAAAAGAAAATTTTAAAATCAAATACTCGTATACTGTAGTTGATAAATAAAGTACAAACACTTTTATTACCTACCCACTGACACACCCGTTCAATCCCACTTCCCCATATTTCCACTTTCCTATCTTCTTCATTTCACACTTCCCCAATCCTCTTTATTTCTTCCATATTTTCCGAACAAAAAAACAATCGAAAAACTGCCCTTCGCCATTAAAAAACTGCTTTTCTTCCAATGTTTCCGACCAAAAAAACTGCTTTTCGCCATTAATTTGGTAAACTCGTATCGGAATACGATCATACGATCTTACGATCGAGTTTACGATCCCACCTAAAGTGCGATCCTACGACGATACTACACGATTTTTGCTTGTGTGCACGTAAGATCGTACGATCTTACTTGTAAACTCGCGAGTTTGACAGCCTTGGTACTCATAATTTCTTAGATGTTCAAACACATAGGATTTGCTTTCAATATTGAATCATGGCTCCTTCCACCGGTATCGGTTTATTTAACTAATTTTCTCCACCACATGTTCTTTTATTTATTTTTGTGTTTGTACTTTTTTCACTTTTAAATAATGTATTTTATTCTATTTAACTTATTTTATAAATTAATAATTAACTTTGTCTCCTCATTTCTTTCAAACCATTCCCAAACCCAAATCCTATTCCAACCCCACTTGTAAAACAAACGACCCTTGGTAGAGGAATAGAATATTTGTAGACAATATTTGACAAGTGTCATAAAAGTGGCGGCTCAAGGTGATTAACTAGTTCCAAGGATCAAACTTGTGATATGATGTTAAAGGGTCCTACTATATGTACACAACATCCACTAACAAAACCCATTTTCAAATTTTTATTTTTTGCTGAGTTAATTTCATAAATGGTCCCTGTGGTCTGTCGGGTTTAATGGAAATGGTCCCTAAACTTTTTGTAACAGATCCTCTCCCTGTGGTTGCGACCCATAACGGGTTTGGTCCCTTGACCAATTTTTCTGTTAGTTGATCGTTAACATAAAGGGTATTTTGGTCTTTTCTTACATATTGTTAAATAAAAAATGTATTTTTGCACCCCACTTTTAATCTCTCTCACACACACCACTCCATATCTTTCTTCACTCTCCCTGTCTTCTTCCCCTCAACACACCATACCTTTACGCCACCACAACACTGTTAGAGTTATGGAAAAGTATTTAAGTGTATATGACTAGAATCGAACACGGGACCGAGGGATTGCACACTTTACGTATAATGATCAAGTAAATAATTAATATGTATAATTATTGTATATATTAATTATTTGGACACAAAATAATACATAACGGACGTTATGTAAACTAACGGTGTTGACTAACGACCGTTAGTGAATAAAGGAATGACCATTAGTGAAATTAGAGGCTCAAAGAAGGATCTAGAAACCCCTCTAATGGGGTGGCCGGATTTTTAAGGGTTATTATAACCCTAGATCGATTTCTTGGTGAGCAAGATTAATTCCACTATAAATATAAACACAAGGGTTATTAGTTTCTCTAGCTTGTGCATTGTACTATAACCCTAAAGTTTATTTCTTTCCTCTGCGTCTAAAACCAATCGACCAACAATTGTGATATATAGTACATCGAACAGTATGCATTGTACAATCAATATCTTTGACTTATGGAAAAGATATTCACTGTGCATAATGTCTATATCACATGATGAACTTGAATATGTATGATACAGTATTCAAAGTTTTATTCAACGATTTTTTTTTTTTTTTAATTAAACAAATGGTTTTGGTTTTAATTGTGTCTAATCACTAGCATCATTGCTTGATCGGTTATAGTACGTGTGTACAAGAGTTCGGTAACAACTTACTTTAGTTGTTCATCTTGGATTGTGGAACAAAACGGTAAGGGGTTCCACGTTAATCCTATTTGTTGATCTTGTGATTAGAAGAGAAGACCGATCCTTGTTCTTGCTAGGATCTCGAGGTAACCCTTATTTATTATTCAGTAATTCATTATATGTGTTAAATATAAGATCCTGCTTCCACTATGCGTACTTGATGTGTTTATTTACTTAGATGTGTTTACATGCTATTTAAATTCCAACAAACACGCCATCGTATAAATACCCATCACCATCACCAAAAACCAAAAACCATACACCACCACCTCAACACCCGTCACCACTCCATACATTCACGCCACCAGATCTACCATCACCAACGACCCACCAGATCTGCTACCACTAGCCGCCAACATATCTGCTACACCGTCATCACCTGCCGCCACCACTAGCAATCGTGGACCCATACAATGTCCAATTTTTATACGTTCTGAGGTAGTTAAGTGTTAGAAAAATGAATCGAGATCTTTTTTTATATGATGGTGATGCTGAAATGGTATAAAAAAAATGAATACATTAGATATATATGGGTTTTTCAAATCTTGAAAAATGAATCAAGATCAAGAAAAAAGCTCCATGTTTGTAGATACTTTGGTGCTAAAATAGTCGAAAAGTTCTTTCTTTTGATGATGGTGATAAAAAAAAGAGTCTATTTGGTGTTAATGGCAGAAAAGAAAAGTATTGATTTTGATAAGGATGGTTATGACGCAACTATGTTAGAAGGGTATAGTTGGTTTTTATGGTGATAAAGAAAAATTGGTGTTTGGTTAGATACTTATAAAAATGGTGTTTTGATTTGTACATACATGTTGTTCATATATATATATATATTTTTTAATCTAATGGTTATATGTTTATACTGGTTATGAACATGGATAACTCATAAATTTTGGTTTTGGTTTTTGTTGGAGTTAGTCTTTTATAAATTAGATAGACGTTTGATTTTTTTTTATATTATTTTTATTATTATTTTATTTTAATATAGATCATGGTAGTTGTTTATGAATTATCGGCTTATGTAGCTGTTAGAATAGTGGCAGCAAATTATGGGGTGACCGGAATTATTGAAAGGTTGCCTAGAAAAACAAGAGATTGAAGATAAATGATGTTGAAGATGAGGGTATTCTCGTCATTTAACCCTTTTAAACATGTTTTTAACCGTCAAACTAACTGAAATTCTGGTCAAGGGACCAAAGCCGTTATGGGTCGTAACCACAGGGAGAGGATCCGTTAAAAAAAATGTTTAGGTACTATTTCTGTTAAATCCGACAGACCAAAATCCGACAGACCACAAGGACCATTTATGAAATTAACTTTTTTTGCTAAAATCGTAGTAGTCATATTTCTTGCGTTGAATAGCTCAAAAGTACTGTAACTGATATTTGTTCTCACATACCAACAAATATATGTTTCTCATTTCCTTTTCTCACATATTTTCTCTTTCATCTCTAATACTACCAGCATATATCATCCACTATTACAAATGAGTTTAATAACAATCATATATCATTTGAAAAAACAAAAACAGAAAAACAAGAGAGAAATTTCAAGATGTAAGGAAAATATAAGAACTTCAAATATCAGATCTGAGAGAGGGGATCCATATCTGGAAGATTGATGTTGAATGTGATGATTAAGGTCGGCGACAAAAAAGGCAACGGCGGTTTGATGGTGGCATTTGGTGGTGATGAGTATCGACAACGTAAAATTTGGCGTTGGGTGGTGGTAGTTGTCTTGGTAAAGAGATATACTTGTTGTAGTGATGGTTGTGAAATATGCAAAGAACGAAAAATAAAACATACATTTGAGGTACATTTTGTGCTTGCAGATTACCAAATACCTTTTATATATGTTCGCACATTTTTGCACATGCCATGTTCCTTAATGTTTTTAGTAAATTCCAATCTTCAAAATGTAACTCTAAAAACCCCAAGTATTAAACACCATAGTAATTAAGGTTTTTATAGTGTATCAAATATAGGTGATCATGAACAAATTCTTCTTGAAATATCCCAAAATATATCCATCAATAATCACAACAAATACTAATAAATGTCACTTCTTCACACTGGATGGGCATTACACATGGTCTAATACCCCATTTAGTGGTTACTACTGATTGAGCGTATAAATGTATGTCATTAAACATATATATACTTGTAAAACACCGTTCTGTGAGTCATTGGCTATTCAGATTTCGGAAGTCTAAGTTATATTAAACACGAGGTCTCAAGTTTAAATTCTTGCTACGTGCAAACAATTTTTGAAATGATCACGCCAGGCTCCTGAAAAAAGAGGGTTTTATGTGGTTTGAGTATGTGTAGCGATGAGTTCAAATCACGTTGATTAGTCGGCAAAAAGAGTATGAAACCATAGCTAACCAAAAAAAATGACAAAACAAATAACCTTCGATTTAAACAAATGAAATCAAAGAAGCTATACAAAAAGTACAATATACAAAACTTTTTGATTTTGATCCCAAAAAAAAGGTTATGATACATATTTATAAACTTTGACAAAGAATCAAATTAAGTATACAAAAGTCAACAAGAGCACGAAAAGTCACAATAGTGATCGAGGATCGGATATCAACTTTCAACATATAAATCATGCTAAAGCTGGTAATTACAAGCATGCATGTAACATCCTACTAAAAGTAAATATGTAAATTATACACAAGGAAATAACAACCAGCAGAAACTTCATATCAACTACTTAATTCCAAAATAAAATAAGTAATAATTTTGGTATGGAGAAAGATATACCTGACCAGGGGTTATAAGTTATTGATCCATCAGAAATATTTTTGATGAAGCATTTGAAGTTGGAGCATAGAGAACAAAGAAAAACCTTAAAGGAAAGCGATGACTAAGACTGAGCTTGGAGTTGACTTAGCTATTTTTATCACAATGATTGAGTAAGATTGGAGTTAGAGTAAATATGTGATACCCTTTTTACAAAGGAAGAGTTATTTATTTATTTATTTATTTTTTATTTTTTATTTTTTGAATGGCCCACTTCAAATCACAAAATTCACCAATTCACCAGTTTATTTGGGTTGAGGCGCACCCACCACATTCGGCGGGCCTCATCCACCACTGGCCAGACTATGTTGTCTTAACCGGGCCTACGCTGGCAGTGGGGACTTCTTTGCGTTCAGCCCGGAAACCGTACTGCCTCCACACAAGTTACCTTGCTGAAGTAACAGCCAGATGAAAACCGGGTCATTGCTCAGATTCGAACTTGCGCCTATAGCTACAAGTCTTATCTTCATTGCAACTACCAACTGAGCTAGAAGCCCAATGGTACAAAGGAGCCCCCATAGTGGGGCTTTCTTTTGTTGTTGTTGTTGTTGTTTTTTTTTGTTTTTTTTTTTTTTTTTTTTTTTTTTTTTTTTTTTTTTTTTATAAGTATGTATTTTTTTTTAATTTTTTTATGTGTAATGTTTATTTTAGTGTTTATTTGTTATGTTTTTTATGTTATCTAATTTGTATTCGTCTGACGTGTGTCTATTTAATTAAACAACAACAATAGCACGTTAACGTTAACACATTAAACAACTACAAAGTATTCGTCTAATGTGTTTCTATTTAATTAAACAACAACAATAACAACTGTTATTATTCAATTAAACAAGAACATTAACACATTATTTAAAAACAACAACACCTACTACATGTGAAGATTATTCATGTCATCTAAAAGCTCATGGAGCATTGCACCTGACTGACATGCGTGATCCTCAGGATTCCTTGCCAATTCCAGTGATGCCTCGAGCGTCCTTATTCTTGTCATCAACATCTTGTTTTGAGACACTAACATCTTGTTTCTTGTTTCAAGCTGGCCAATCTTATTAGCTTGCTTGTCAATTTTCTTATCTTTAGCTACGCAGTTTGAGCACTGCGTTGAAGAGGAGGCTTGACTAAAGTACTTTTTTTGAAACTCATCCTTCCACATAAAGTACCCACACCCAAAGTCATCTGTTCCTGGCTGTTACATGTTAAGAAAATAATAAGAAATGTATTATTAACAAACAAATAATTTACATAACTAAGCAAACGTATGATTATTTACCACTGAAAAAGGACATGCATAATACTCTTGACCATAACTACCGTCTTTACGGGATGTCCTCTCTATAATCAATCCTCTCCGACAGCGACACAAGAAAGGATTATTTTGTTCCACCTGGCCAAAGAATTAATTTAAATAATACAAACAGTTATTTACAACATAAATCAGTAATGTATTGTTAATTTAAATAATACAAACAGTTATTTACAACATAAATCAGTAATCATTCACAATGTTTTGTCGGTATAATTATTTACAACATAAATCAGTAATCATCTACAATATTTTGTCGGTATAATTATTTACAACATAAATCAATAATCATTTACTATGTTTGTATTTGTCTAATCTCATTATACAAGTGTAGTTGATCGTAATATAATTTTTCCCATCCGGATGCATCGGCAGCTCAGTACGCCCTCCATTGTGGGTGAATAGTAGAAAATGGTGAGTTTTCGTCTAGAGTCAGATGAATGTAGTGACCACAATCCTCACTTCCCACACGGGCAATCACCAGGGGGCTAGTTCCTTGGATTGGATTTGGACCCGAAAAAAGCGGAAAACACGTGAAACTTTGTCGATCGGATATAAATACAACAAGCCGGTTAGTCACTGTGGCAATAACCAACCCCGTGTTTGGCATAAGCATCCAGTAGCCTCCCGGACAAGGTCCATCATGTAACCAGTTTAGTGTGCTCCGAAGATGGTCATAGTCTCTTTGCCACCACATACCCATGTAAAAGTCACGATTAACGTCCAACTCTTGCGATAACCACCTTCGAACATTGAGCCAGTTTTCTTGGGTTTGACCAATACCGTGGGCAACGCACCGAAACCCACAATTTCCATCACCTACCACATTATAGATACTTATGATGTATCGACGGAAAAGCTGTGGAAGCTGCTTAATCAAATACTCACTCTCCCTATTTCCAATGTATAACCTGTGTCTGGGACTTCTTTCAACTCTAGGACCCATGTAAGAACTATGTCTCGCAGGTTGTTTGTTCAAGTCCGGGACTTTTGTAGATCTTGAATTTGTGCTTCTTCGGTGATCTACGGTTGGTACTTTATTCAAGTCTGGGACTTTTGTAGCCTGGGACTTTTTGTCCTTTGCGCTCGGACGTCCACGAGTACTTGTGTGAACAGCAGGTTGACGTATATCAATAGATTCCGGATCGTATATCCCTCTCATCTTCTTTAACATACTTTTCTTCACAAACGATCACACTTTACCAAAAACACTCTTGAATTGTTGTATGTCATCTTCACAAGAAGGATCATCGTCAGGATCACAAGAAGGACCAGCTTCAGTATTGATACTAGGCCACGGAACAGATAGGGTTCTCCAAAAAATATCAACCGTATCTAGTGGAATGGCCATATCTGCATTCATTAAAAGTGACTTATATAAATTACTGATATTAATGGGGAAAATAACTTAATAGTCATAAATTTAATATACTTACTATGAATCCAATAGTAAAGCAGTTCGTGAAAGCATGGTAGCCCATAAACTGACCGCAACTGATGAGTACAATCTTGGGCGTCGATCGACAGTTGGAGTTCATCGAACATGAGTTCCAAAGCATATTTGGAAACTTTATACCACAATTCTGCAAATAGTGGTATATTACATTTATTCATTATCTCGTTTTTGCTAAATCTCTGTCAGTGATGATAACACGCGGGTAATATTTTTCCTCTATCACCTCCTTCACACATTGTAATACCCATTGAAAATTAGGCCCCTTTTCTTTCCAAAAAACAAAACGCCATTGAAAATGTTTTGTTTGTTGAAGTTAATCCGACAATTTCAAAAAATGGCAATTTAAACAACGTGGTATTGTATGTTGAGTCCATTAGCATGATTTCAGGGAATGTACACCATAGAGTATATGACGTGGAGTGAACAAAAAATAGTTCCTCAAGCTCATTAGTGAGCTCATTTACCCTCTCTTAATATGTATACCCTGAATGCTGCAAATGTGAGTAAAGGACTTGGATTGGAGTTCTATGACCTATTAGGGCTCCACGGATCTTATTTTGTGCGTTATATATAGTTCCAATGCTAGACACGTTATCCGGATTACGCTCCTTTACTGACGAAAGTATATGACGTGGTGGTACGTGATACTCTGTTAGTTGTTGCACCAAACTGAACTCATCATCCTTTAATCTCATTGCATATGGGAAACCATGCAACGACTCTACAAAATCATGATTATGACTATCACACTTCACCCTCAACCTCCAAAAATCTTGTGTTTTTGAATATTTCGCCACTAATCTGAATGGACAATCGGTTTTAGAGGTACTGGTTTGTCGTTTAACTTCATCTTCTAAACCGTCACGTTGATACACCCCACCCTTTGAACACCCATAAATGATTGCATACAAATACCCCTTTTCTGATTTGGTTTTTTTCTTAACAATAACAAAACCGATCCCTCGAGCTATATTTTGCACCCAATCAGTTAGTTGATCGGGAGACCTGAACACCTGAAAATACATTACAACTTTTAAAACTTCTTTTTTTATAACTTTTACAACTTTTTTATAACTTTTACAACTTTTTTTTTAACAAATTACTTTATTTTTTTTATAACTTTTACTACTTTTATTTTTTTTAACAAATTACTTTTTTTTAATAACTTTTACAACTTTTTTTTTAACAAATTACTTTATTTTTTTTATAACTTTTACTACTTTTTTTTTTAACAAATTACAAAAAATTTTAACATTTTTTTTTTTTTTTTTTTTTTTTTTTTTTTTTTTTTTTTTTTACATTGTCTTAGAAATTAAAAAATAATAATAATAATAAAAAATAAAAATAAAAAATTAAAAAAAATAAAACCGTGTATCAATACCACCCAGCCCAGCCCACAGAGTTAAACCCACTTTCCCACCCTCTTATCTCTTACTGACAATATCACGTTCTCACTTCCCCCCCCCCCCATCCCATCTGTGTTTCTCTCTCTCACTAACACAACCCTTTCACCCCATCCCATCTGTTCTGAGTTATTCTCTGTCTCACCCACAGACTTTTTAGATCTAAACTGTGGTTTAGAGGGGGGTTATGATAACTCGTCCCTGTGGTTGGTGATGTTCTTGATGGTTGCTTATTTTCTTGTGAGAAGATAGATGGGATGGGTGGGTGGGTTTAAGTATGTGGGCTGTGGTTGATTGTTGGATCTTTGTTAGATCTTTTTAGATCTAAAAAAGACTCGTTGGGTGGTATTGATACACGGTTTTAATTTTTGGATCTTTGTTAGATCTTTTTAGATCTAAAACAGATGCTTGTGGTTGATTGTTAGATCTTTGTTAGATCTTTTTAGATCTAAAAAAGACTCGTTGGGTGGTATTGATACACGGTTTTAATTTTTGGATCTTTGTTAGATCTTTTTAGATCTAAAACAGATGCTTGTGGTTGATTGTTGGATCTTTGTTAGATCTTTTTAGATCTAAAAAAGACTCGTTGTTGACTGCTTGTGGTTGATTGTTGGATCTTTGTTAGATCTAAAAAAAGACTCGTTGTTGACGAGTTATTTAAGCCCCCCCTATTTTTTTTTATGCTATCTGATGGTTACGTTTATTTTGCTTATGTTTTTGATGGTTACGTTTATGTTGACTGCTTGTGGTTGTTGACTGCTTGTGGCTTATGTGATTGTGTTCTTGTGGCTTGTTTGGTGGTGATGTTCTTGATGGTTTATAATAAAAAAATAAATAAATAAATAAAAAGAATCAAAAGCAATCTGCTTGTGTTCTTGTGGTTGCTTATGTGCTTGTGTTCTTGTGGCTTGTTTGGTGGTGATGTTCTTGATGGTTTATAATAAATAAATAAAAAAAGAATCAAAAGCAATCTGCTTGTGTTCTTGTGGTTGCTTATTCTGACTGGTTGCTTATGTTTGCTGCTTGTTCTTGATTATGTTGACTGGGCACTGCTTATGTTCTTGTGGTTGTTTATGTTGACTGGAACTTGTTGCTTATGTTTGCTGCTTATGTTCTTGTTCTTGATTATGTTGACTGGGCAATGATGAAAAAAAAAAACTTGTTTTTGATTGGCGTGGCATAACCGAATGGACGGTAAAGTGAGTTTAAACCACTTTGCAACCTTCAAATTTGCAGCCAAAATGATAAAAAAATAATAATCTGAGCCTATTAAAAATCTCGTTTTATCATTTTTTTTATAAACGTTACAGATTTTAGAAACTAATATGTGTAATAGCGTAAAATTATACCTCATTCGTGTAAAACGGTGATGTATTCATCGTTGCTTGTCCTTGATGGTTGCTTATGTTTGCTGCTTATGTTCTTGATGTCCTTGATGCTTATGTTTGCTGCTTGTGTTCTTGTGGTTGCTTATTCTGACTGGTTGCTTATTCTGACTGGTTGCTTATGTTTGCTGCTTATGTACTTATTCTGACTGGTTGCTTATGTTTGCTGCTTATGTGATTGTGGTTGATTATGTTGACTGGTTGCTTATGTTTGCTGCTTATGTTCTTGTACTGCTTGTGTTCTTGTGGCTTGTTTGCTGGTGATGTTCTTGATGGTTTATAATAATAAAAAAAAAAGGAATCAAAAGGACTCTGCATTGCCATCTTTTCATACTTTTTCATTGTCCCATGTCGACATAAAACCCGTCAATGCACCCAAACTTGAAAACTTAAAAAACCTTACAAACTGATAACTGATAACTTTATTTTTAACCTTACAAAAAAAATAATAATATACTGTTTAACTGAACTTAAAAAACTTAAACTGATAACTTTGATAACCTTACAAAAAAAAAAAAAAAAAAATACTTAAACTGATAACTTTGATAACCTTACAAAAAAAAAAAATACTTAAACTGATAACTTTGTTTTTAAAGTTTACATTACAAATTAAAAAATGTAATATACAACTAAATTTAAAAAACTTTACATTACAACTAAGTGTAAAAAAAAAAAAAAAAAAAAAAAAAAAAAAAAAAAAAAAAAAAAGTACAAACCTAATGGGACAAAAAGTACAAACACATATGGGGGGTGGGCAGTCCTAATGGGTAGGGGGCTTGGATAGTAGAACCCTTTACAAAATGGATATTATAATACTCCCATCTAATAGGAAAATGATTGGTCTGACTAAAACTTGTGCCTAAAATCATGCCTAACAATATGATTGCAACACATGTTAAATTAAAAGGTTGAAAATTTGAAATAAAGAGAGAGAAAATGACCATTACACGTGTCAATCTTTATATTGATTAGGCATGTAATTAGACATATGGGTTAGTCATCTCTATCATTGCTCTAATAATATTTCAACAACAATATTTTTTTTGAAATTAAATATTATAACAATTTATAAATCAATAATGGTTAACGTTCTTCTATAAAATTATATTAAATTTTTAATATTTATATAGTGGGCTAATTCCCAAAAAGGGACTTTGAAAAAAAAAATTCAAAATCTAGTAGGAATATAATGCCTTTTCCCAAAAAGGTCATGTGCGAATGTGCGAACGTGCGAATCCACAAAAATTTTGACACATGTCCAGACAAATTGGTACCAAACCATTAATTCATCCCACCAATAACCCCACGTGCCCATTTGAATTTTTTAAACAAATGTGCGAACGACGGTGTGCGAATGTGCGAACGACGGCTATAAAATCTTCCAATATCTTTACAAAATCTACTTTTTGTCATATATCTTTCTTGGGAAAGAACCATTTGCATTATTAAAATATATAATGTGTACTTTAATTTTGTCTTTCCATATACTCAAAATCAAAACACAGATACTGTTGCGATCAAAATCAAAACACACATTATCAAAGGATCAAACACACAACACAAACACACTGTACCGATCAAAAACACATACCAAATCTCATGGTTTTAGTGGATCTGTGAAACAAATAGTGTACCGATCAAAAAAACACATACAAACACACACATTTTGTTGTACAATGGCGTCTAGAATTCAAGTAAGTTATATTTCTTTGAGTTTTTTATAGCTGTGTTGAAGAAACTGTTTGATTTGTTATATTTTGATTTTGTTGGAGTCGGTTTTGGGTCAAAACCCACTTAGGGTTTAGACTAATGTTAGGGTTTGATTGTTTTTGGAGTTTGATTGTTAGGGTTTGATATATGAATAGATCGAAACAATAACAGCCAAACCCAGAAAGAACTTAGGGTTTAGACTAACGCTGCTATTTAAAATGATAGTTTGGAAATGAGTGTTAGCTTTTAAGGTATTGTTAAGCTGGTGGAATTGATCAAATGTTCGATGTTGATGCAGTAATTGTGTATCTATTTTATGAATAGAGATTGAGGTAGTTTAATGTTGTAGGTTTTAAAGATTAGTATTAGGAGTTCTATTAAGTTTGATGTTGTAGGTTTTAACGTTAAATCTGATCTTAAGTGCTTATTATGGAGATAAGCTATGAAAGTCCTTGATTTTGCTTTCTAAAAGTTCCTTGAATAGAGATTGAGGTAGTTTGATGTTGTAGGTTTTAAAGGTTAGTATTAGGAGTTCTATTAAGTTTGATGTTGTAGGTTTTAACGTTAAATCTGATCTTAAGTGCTTATTATGGAGATAAGCTATGAAAGTCCTTGATAATCAGCCCATCTTTGGTGTATGTTTTTCATTTGTGTTCAGATAATTGGTCAATTGCTTTTTGTTTAAGAGCTTTTGAACGACACGTGTCCTCCCTTTTGTATATGATCATTAATTCTTGTAGCATAGTTTGTATTTGCAATTTGCATAGAATTTACTATGGTTTACTTCGTAATATTGACTTGTTTATTATGGTTTACTTCGTAATATTGACTTGTTTATTATTATTTTTGTAGGTTGTTAATGCGAGGGTAACCATTCGAAGCAGTTTAAACCTACTGAAAAAGATTAGAGATCGTCTAGCTAAAAAGGGGGAACATTGTTACAATTTGTTTAGCCGAAGTGTTTTCGGTCCTTGGCTAAACATCAGAAGTTGTGATCATGATAACCATGTTTTGAACTTCCTTCTATTTCACCAAAGGAATGTTGAGCAGCCAAGTTATGATACCCCGTTTATTTTTTATGTTGGGCAACACACTATACAGTTGGGGAGAAGAGAGTTTTTCCTTATAACGGGTTTTCGATTTGGAAAAATCGAGTTAGAAAGTTTGGATGGTGTGCAGTCTAGCTTTATGAAGCGTTTGTTCCCCGATTTTAGGTATTTGAAGGGGGAAAACCTAAAACGCTTGCTTGATAGTGAACAATTTGAGCACATATCGGATGAGGATGCTGTGCGTGTGTGTCTTCTACTAGCGGCTGATTTTGTTTTCATGGGTCAAGAGTTGAGGCATGTGATGGTGAATGAGATTGTGGTGCTAGCTGATGATTTGGAGGCATGGAACGCTTTTCCTTGGGGGGAACATATGTGGCAGGAATTCCATGAACGGGTTTACATGTTGGTCTCTCAGAAAAGGGATGTGTATATGGAAGGGTATGCCAGAAAGGGGGCGGCATACCAGGCTGTGTATAACTTATACGGTTTTGCTTACGCGTTGAAGGTTAGTATACTTTCTTACTAACCTTATGATGTGCCCGGTTCGGTGCAAGTTTTAAATTTATAATGGGGTGAATTACCGAATCTAATAATAACACATACGAGCAAGTATACTCGTCCGTTGAAGCAAGATTTTGATGGTAAGTCGGGATCGTTCGCAGGGATTTGTGTAGTGAATCGAATTGTAAGTTAAAAGCAACTATCTCAATAAGTAGTAATGATATAATGAAAATTCAAATGATTAAAAACTACACTTGCTTAGACTAGTGTACTTCAATTGACTAATATGATTGTGATAACTTTGGAAAACATGTTGGTTGTGATAATTAGTTTTGACACTAATCTATTGTTTCTACAAATTAAACCTTCGTCAAGATTTTGGTTTATAAAAACAAGCATTAAGTTTAACCAATCAATTCAAGATCAATTCAAGGTTCATGAGTTGGTGTTCCCCAAACACAAAAACAATCTTTTGTCTAATCAAACAAGCTTAGGAAATGGTCAATACAAAAGGTAACCGATTATAGACAAAAGGTCACAATTGAAAGCAAACTATTAATCTCTCGACCTTTAAAGTGGTTTACAATCAATCCGTTTTGATAGACAAAAGCATTTTCATTACAATCACAATTAAGTTCCTTTGGTTAATCAAGAATAGTGGAAAACAACAATCATTCATAGACAAATGATTATAACTAGTGGAATAACAATAGTTCTTTCAACCCTCAAGATTACTAGCACTAGTTAAACTTGATTACCCAAATGTCACTATGAAACTTTATCACAATTGGTTCTTAGAATTGACTTGAAATTGAATTAAAACATGTTATCACAATCATATGCCAATCAATGAATAATACACATCATCTAAGCAAGTGCACAAAGGCACTAGCCACTCATAGCAAACATAAATGTAAACTCAATAATTTGAACATTAGAAACCATGATTGAAAGTCTTACAATGATTTGGAAATAAGATTACAAGTGAAAGACAATGATTCCACAAGCAATGAAAATGGTATATTCGACTTTCTCCCTTCTCCTGGTCTTATGGACGAATTTCTGAGTATATTTCTGTGTATATTCTCTCCTAGCACTTGTATGTATGTATCTATCTCTCTAGATTGATTGGTAATATAAAATACTCAACAAATGGTTCCATAAATTGCTCTAACCAAAGGTCTAAGTGCATAAATGCTTCTCTTGCTCTCCAAGTAGTATTGAATGGTTAGAATACTAAAAAGAAGGACCTAGAACCGGAGTTATAAAGTCACAATCCTTAATAAAGAAGTCTTGGGTCAAACAACGACTTCCAACCGATCGGATAGAATGGTCTACCGATCGGTTGGTCTTCTCGGTAAATCCAAATTTACTCCATCCGAATCGGTTGCGGGCGGCGACCGATCGGATGGCTATGGCTGATGAACCTTTTTCTTGGACTTTTGCATACGACTTGTTTCTCGGTTGTAGCTCTTGATTCTTTGATCTTTCTCTTCATCCTTAAGCTTATGAACTCGACTACTCGGAATTTAACTCATTGAAGTACCTTACGGAGCGGACTTGACACAAGATTCACATGAAATCTCAAATACTTCCTTTTTCCTCATTTTTGCATCTTTTCCATCCATTTTCCTGTCTTTGGCTACAAATGCTTTGCAAACACACTTTGGTACGATTTAGTAACAAAAGCATATAAATATAACCACAAAACGTATATAAAACTACCAATAACGCTATCAAAAACATGTTAGATTTAGGCGTTATCAAATCCCCCACACTTGAACTTTGCTTGCCCTCAAGCAAATCTAGAAATAAAAACAATCATCCACATGGTATACACAAATGATTAGAAAAATGTGATGCAAATCTATCAAGTACTAGTACAAGCTAGATTCATCGTTTTAAGCTTTTATGGTTGAATCATCGAGATGTTTGACAATACCCATATGATTTTCTTGCATGATACACATTACTAAACACCTCACGAATGGAAAATGAAATATAATTCACTCAAACACTCATTTGTATGATTGGTGGAGTATATAAGAGGAATGACACTCATTTGCTCAGTCATGATCTAAATATTACCATAGGCTTGTACGAGAAACAAAACTACACCGAAATGGTGTGAGCTCCAAGTATACATATCAAAGAGGGCTTTTATTCGGGTTTAAGGCTTAAAGGGTAATAAAAGACTATCGCGCCACTATCTCATGCAAAACATAATAGCTCCCTAACAACGAATTCTTGCATTACCAACTAACGGATGGTCACTAGATTGTACCTTGGTTCGCTAACGACGTTACTCGCATAACGGATGGTCGCCAAAATACGCCCTAGATCGCTTAACAACGTTAGTCAATTCCTCAAGAAATCGGATGGTTACTACATGCCCATACACTTAATAATTTCACAAAGTCAAAAAGGGTAGGATAAGGCATGGGATATATTTATGAAATTGGTTGAACATAAAACAAAATTAGTCAAAGTCTACGAACCAAATGTTACTAGCTATTACAAACCAATATCATGCCATTTAGTGAAAAACTCCATACTTCCTTTATTCATACTTGATTCACTTAGCCCATTGGCTTATTCTTGTCACCTTATAGTTGCAATGACTTTTTTTTTTTTTTTTTTTTTTTTTTTTTTTTTTTTTACATGTCATCTTATAGTTGCAATGACTTTTCTTGGATAACAACTTTCGGAGTTTACACTTTCTTTGAACTTTCATGATTTCCACTTAACGTCCATCTTGCCAAATAGCTAGCAACCAACCAAGACTTGACTATGGATAAGGCTAGGCTAAAAAGGTGTAAAATCTTTTTGAATTTTTCTGGATTGTATCAAAAGAAAAGATAGGCTCGGCGGGTGTAACTAGGGGTATCTAGCATTAAAGATAAATGCTAACAAATGGGTCCATATGAGTGGTTAACTAGCCAATGTAGCTAGCTAATATAGCATTATATGAAAATGGAAGGCCATTTGGGGTAAAACCTAAGATTGCCTCTTATCACGCATATACACTTATATCACAAACGAAATGTGATCTCACAACGGTCTCGTAATGATTTACAAGTACAAGTTCTAGAATAAATAAAATCACCGGCACACTCATAGCAAAAAGATCTAAGCATAAAAGATGTATGCTATATATAGAACAGCTCAAATCCTCACACTTAGTGAAAGGGCTATAATCTGTGCTAGCTAATGTTATCGATCCCAGAATGGATTGCAATATTAATCGGGACACATCTCGAATTTTCAAAATTACAGATTTCACCAGTGGATAAATCCAGTTATTCTAGAATATGATCTTTAAAATGACAAAAGACTAGATTACAAGGGCAAACAAAATTTTAAAATTCAACTCAAAACTACAATCTAATTCTTATTTTCCTATTCACCCCCCCACACTTAAGTTAAGCATTGTCCTCAATGTGATAAACGACAAAGAATGAAATAGGGAAATAAGAGAATAAACCGTATTTTCTTCTCAAGAGGAGTCTTGATCCTAGCGTCCAAGCTTCAAAATCATTATCTGCAGTAATCTAAAAACAAAAGAGACACACATACGAAATATATCTTTGCTTTATTTAAAATGCAGTGATACACCCCCACACTTAAGTTCAACTAAGCAATTTAGAAAAAACTTTGGGGTTTAATCACTAGAAAATAAAAATGAAAAATAAACATAGCAAACACACGGGTTGCCTCCCGAGAAGCGCTTGTTTTATTAACGAGTCATCAGCCGGACTCGAACTTCTCTCTCTTCATGTTGGTGCTGACTTCTTCTTTGGAAATTTTGGAACGTACAGCACATTTCCAATCACTATTCCTTCTCCAGTTTCATCTATGTATTCCAGCTTAACTTTCTCCCACGGTCTTGGTAGAACATCATAGATATAACCAGAATCTTCGGCCCACGGAGTGTTTTTCTTGAAATCGGCCGGGAAAGGTGACATAAAGGTTATAACTTCATATTCTGATTCCGGCGGAATCTCTTGAATAGAAACTTCATTCATCTGCTCCTTGTCATAGTATAACTTAATTCGGTGCCCATTAATAATGAAACTTCCACCATGTTTGTCATGCAATTCAACATATCCGGATGGAAATCCATGTTTCACTGTATATGGTCCGAACCATTTCGGTTTCAACTTGGGAGCTTTGAACTTATACTTCATGTTAAAAAGCAGAACTTTGTCTCCAGCCTTGAATTCTTTTCTGATTCTTAGCTTTCTATCATGATAAGCTTTTGTTCTTGCTTTGTAAAGTTTGGAGTTCTCATAAGCTTGTAGTCTAAGCTCATCGAGTTCATGCAATTGCAAAAATCTCTTCTCTCCAGCTACTTTGAGGTCTGGGTTACAGTTTCTTAATGCCCAGTAAGCGCGATGTTCGATTTCGAACGGCAAATGACAAGTTTTTCCATACAGCAATCTGTATGGTGTTGTACCAATTGGTGTTTTGTAAGCTGTGCGAAATGCCCACAGAGCATCATCTAGTTTTCTCGACCAAACGGCTGGATTGTCTTTAACCGTTTTTTCGAGTATCCTTTTTAAGGCTCTGTTGGTATTTTCGACTTGACCACTGGTCTGTGGGTGATAAGCTGTAGCGAAACGATGATGAACTCCATATCGCTTCATAATTTTCTCCATTTGTTTGTTACAGAAATGGGTTCCACGATCACTTATCAAAGCTTTAGGAATTCCATAACGAGCGAAAAGCTTTTTGAGAAAATTAACAACTACTCGTGCATCATTTGTGGGTAGAGCTTCCGCTTCGGCCCATTTGGAAACATAATCAATAGCAACGAGAATGTATTCGTATTTGTGTGATTTAGGAAACGGTCCCATGAAATCAATTCCCCAAATATCGAATAATTCACAGACTTGAATGCTCTTCTGTGGCATTTCATCTCTTCGAGAAAGACTACCGGATTTTTGGCAAGCATCACAATTCTTAACAAGAGTATGGGCTTCTTTAAAAATAGTCGGCCAATAGAATCCAACATCAAAGACTTTTTTAGCGGTGGTAGAAGGACCATAATGTCCCCCAGTTGGGCCATGATGACATTCATCGAGAATTCTTCTTGTTTCAGAACCATAAACACATCTTCTAATCATCCCATCGGGACACATTTTGAAAAGATAAGGTTCTTCCCAATAATAATGTTTAAGATCCGAAAAGAATTTACTTCGTTGGGCATGAGTTAATCCTTTCTTTAGAATTCCTCCAACGAGATAATTTGCATAATTGGCAAACCATGGAATTTCGTTCTCATCATCTGTTTCAACAGTCATGAGTGTTTCATCCGAAAAATAATCGTCAATCTCATCTTCTTTTAACTCTTCCAGATTTGAATTTTCTAAACGAGATAGATGATCAGCGGCTAGATTTTCTGCTCCTTTCTTATCCTTGATTTCGATATCGAATTCTTGGAGTAGTAAAATCCATCGGATGAGACGCGGTTTGGCATCTTGCTTCTTAAACAGATATTTTAACGCTGAATGATCGGTGAACACGATTGTTTTCGAAAGTACAAGGTATGATCTGAATTTGTCGAAAGCGAAAAC
The DNA here is from genome assembly GCA_021014915.2 of Artemisia tridentata subsp. tridentata. Classification (NCBI taxonomy): domain Eukaryota; kingdom Viridiplantae; phylum Streptophyta; class Magnoliopsida; order Asterales; family Asteraceae; genus Artemisia; species Artemisia tridentata. Next base: position 97,992,597 of record CP139509.1, on the reverse strand, counting down.
AACGGCTAACAATTCTTTCTCTGTAACTGTGTAATTCTGTTGAGCATTGTTGAGTGTTTTGCTGGCAAAATATATAGGACGAAAATGTTTCTCTTCTCGTTGTCCTAACACAGCTCCAACAGCAAAATCGCTTGCATCGCACATAAGCTCGAATGGTAGTGACCAATCAGGGGAAACCATAATGGGTGCACTAGTCAGTTGTGTTTTCAATGCTTCGAATGCTTTCATGCAGTCTGCATTAAAATCGAAAACAGCATCTTTTTCAAGAAGTTTCGTCATTGGACGAGATATTTTGGAAAAATCCTTAATGAAACGACGGTAAAAACCTGCATGTCCTAGGAAACTTCTAACGGCTTTAACGTTAGTTGGGGGTGGTAATTTGGTAATGACATCGATCTTTGCTTTGTCAACCTCCATTCCTGCGCTAGAAATTTTGTGTCCTAACACAATTCCTTCAGTTACCATGAAATGACACTTCTCCCAATTGAGAACAAGATGTGCAGCTTTACATCTTTCAAGCATTTTATCGAGGTTAGAAAGGCAAGCTTCGAATGAGCTTCCGAAGACTGAAAAGTCATCCATGAAAACTTCCATAGACGTTTCAAGCATATCTTGGAATATGGCAATCATGCATCTTTGAAAAGTCGCGGGAGCATTACATAATCCAAAAGGCATACGCCGATAAGCGTAAGTTCCAAAGGGACATGTGAATGTGGTCTTTTCTTGATCAGCTGGATCAATAGGAATTTGAAAATATCTTGAAAAACCATCGAGAAAACAAAAGTATTTGTTTCCTGCTAATCTCTCAACCATTTGATCCATGAAAGGTAAAGGAAAATGATCTTTTCGGGTGGCTTTATTTAATTTTCTGTAATCAATACATACTCGCCATCCGGTGACAGTTCTAGTTGGAACTAATTCATTTCGTTCGTTGGTCACAACAGTCATTCCTCTTTTTTTCGAAACACAGTGAACAAGACTCACCCAAGGACTATCCTCGATGGGGTAAATGATACCTGCATCAAGAAGTTTGATGATTTCTTTTTTAACAACTTCTTTCATGTTGGGGTTGAGTCGACGTTGTCTTTCTACAACTGGTTTGGCATCTTCTTCGAAATTGATTTTATGTTTGCAAAAATCAGGACTGATTCCTGGGATGTCAGAAGTTTTCCACGCAAAAGCTTCTTTATGCTTCTTAAGAACTGAAATCAGACATTCTTTCTCAAAATCATTGAGTAACGAAGATATGACTACTGGAAGTAGCGAATTTTCTTCCAAGTAAGCATACTCAAGATTTTCTGGAAGTGGTTTCAACTCAAGATCAATCGGTGGTTCTTGAAGTGATGTTTTGATCCTCATTTGATCATTAAAACTGATTTCCTCAAAATCTTCTTCTATTATCTCTCCTTCTTCTTCTTCTTCTTCTTCTTCTTCTTCTTCAATCTTAATTTCCATAAAATCAGCGAATTCTTTATCAAAAGTTGTTTCACTAATCTTCTCTGAAATAGTCATGAATGGATCAGAATCTTCAAGTAATGCGTCCAATTCTTCCTTAGTGACTTCATCGATTACATCAATGTTAAAACAAGTGTCATCACTGGAATGTGGATATTTCATTGCTTTATCGATTAAAAAGGTGATTCTATCCTCTCCAACTCCAAGATTGAGTTCTTTTCCTTTTACTTTGATGATCGCATCAGCGGTGTTTAGGAAAGGTCTTCCTAAAATAAGGGGTACTCTACTATCTTCCTCCATTTCTAAAATCACAAAATCCACGGGAAAAATGAATTTACCTACTTGGACAAGCATATTCTCAGCAATACCAACAGGATATTGGTAAGTATGATTAGCTAATCGGATACTCATCCTCGTGGGTTTCAAGGTGTTGATTGAAAGTTTCGTATACAGCGAATAGGGCATCAAATTAATACTCGCACCTAAGTCGGCTAAAGCATCGCATGTGATGTTGTTTCCTAAAATGCATGGAATCAGAAAACTTCCGGGATCTCCGAGTTTTTGTGGAATTTTGTTTTGAACAATAGCTGAACATTCTTCATTGAGAAAGGTAGCGGATATTTGCTCCAACTTGTTCTTGTTGTTAAGAAGTTCTTTCAAAAATTTCCCGTAATTGGGCATTCCGGCTAAAACATCAATGAGGGGTACATTGAGTCTAACTTCTTTGATTATTTCAACAAACTTCTTATAACGCTCCTCCATTCTTTCTTTCTTAAGGCTCTGTGGATATGGAATTTTTGGAGTATAAGCCTTAACTGGTGGTTTGGGTTTGGGTTTGGGTGGTGTTTTTGGTGTATTTTCCTTCTTGGATTCTTCTTCTTCATCCTCACTATCGAAATTGATAGTTGTGGTATTGTTTGGGTTGGGTGGTGGATCATAAGACAGGCCACTTCTTGTGAATACAGCATTGATATGCTCATTTCTAGTTTGTGGTGGACGATAAGTCTTATCATTCGATGATGATGATGGTTTTGGGTTGGTTTGGGTGTTACTAGGCAACGAACCTGATGGTTGGGAAGAAATTTGATCAGAGAGTCTCCCAAATTTGTTTTCAAGATCTTGGATAGATGCTTGATGATTTTTCTGACCTTGCTCAACTTTGGTCTTGAGATTGAAAAATTGATTCTTGACGAACTCGTTGGTTGATTTTTGAGCAGTGACAAATTCTCTCATCATTTTCTCAAAATCTGTTTCTTCAGGTTTCTTGTCGGAATTTTGTGAGGTTTGGTTCTCTACTTTTGGTTGGGACTCATGGTTGTTATCCCTTTGTCGGCGATCTTGCCAACTAGCAGAGTTTCGTCCGTAATAATTTCCATGATATCCTCCTCCTCGGTATCATCCTTGGATGTAATTAGCTTCTCCTTCTTTTGGTTGATCCATTGGTTGATCATCGCATTCTGATGATGGGTGGTTACCTCCGCAGTTGTTACAACCATCTCGCATTTCTTTCATCTCTCCTCTAAGATCTTTGTATTGCGAATCGATTTTGGAAACCAAAGTTTCCATTTTTTCCATGAGTTTAGATGAATCAGAACTTTCGGCAAAAGCAACGGTTTTTCTTAAGGGTTTTGTCTTGGCATCTTTTGACCAGTCGAGTTTGAGAAGAACTCGGTCTTCAAGCAATTGGTATGCCTGGTTAGGAGTCTTATAAAGAAAAATTCCTCCAGCATCAAGAATTCCTTAAGATGTTTCATCAAGTCCATGGTAAAAGATTTGGATAATGGTTCCTCGTCCTAAACCATGTCCATGACAACTTCGAAGTAAATCCTTCATACAAAGCCAGGCTTCGACGAGTGATTCATTAGGATTTTGTGTGAAAGCACGAATTTCTCCCATGAGTCGATCAAACATTGCAGGTGGAAAGAATCGGCTTACAAAAGCTTGCCTCATCTCCTCCCAAGTAGTGATGATTCCTGGTGTTAATTCGTTATACCACACTTTTGCATCTCCAGCAAGTGATGACGGAAAAAGTTTGAGTTTAATGGCATCTACATTTGTATCTCCGTATCGGAACATGCCACAAATTTCAATGAATTCGGCAACGTGTTTGTGAGGATCGGCCCTCGAACGGCCATCGAATTGACGGTCTTTGATCATAGAAAGATGGTGACCTTTCACGGTGAAATTGTCACCTAAGTTGACAGCAACAATAGCAGCTCCAGGAGTGGGTGCTACGGCTCGGTTTGCTTCCCACATGGGTCTATCGTCAGCCATGGGAAAAGGTTGATTAGTGAATGGGTTATAAACGACTTTGGCTTCAAAAAGGTTATCAAAAGTTGGGTTTGGTACTCTTGGTACACGATTAGCTAGTGGAACAAAGGGTGTTCTTCTTCTTCTTCTAGATCTTGTTCGAATCAAACTTTCGGGATTGAAAAGTGGTGGAATTGGTTCTACTCCAGTTGATCGAGTGTTCATACAATTCCCCAACGAATCGAGGCAATGTCTAAACAAACGAGCAAAGAATGAAAACAATTTGAAAAGATCAGAATTGTCTAACCGATCGGATAGAACAGTCTACCGATCGGATAGATCTCTCGGTAAATTTGATTTGAAGGATCCGATCGGATGGAAGTATCCGCCGATCGGATGGTTCTCTCGGTAAATGAAAATTTGGAAAACCGATCGGATGGATGAACAACCGATTGGATGGGCAGCTCGGTAAAACTTTTTTTTTTTTACGAAAACTAACTCTATGAGAATTGGACTAAAACTTACAGAAACACGATCAAAATCCCCGGCAGCGGCGCCAAAAACTTGATGTGCCCGGTTCGGTGTAAGTTTTAAATTTATAATGGGGTGAATTACCGAATCTAATAACAACACATACGAGCAAGTATACTCGTCTGTTGAAGCAAGATTTTGATGGTAAGTCGGGATCGTTCGCAGGGATTTGTGTAGTGAATCGAATTGTAAGTTAAAAGCAACTATCTCAATAAGTAGTAATGATATAATGAAAATTCAAATGATTAAAAACTACACTTGCTTAGACTAGTGTACTACAATTGACTAATATGATTGTGATAACTTTGGAAAACATGTTGGTTGTGATAATTAGTTTTGACACTAATCTATTGTTTCTACAAATTAAACCTTCGTCAAGATTTTGGTTTATAAAAACAAGCATTAAGTTTAACCAATCAATTCAAGATCAATTCAAGGTTCATGAGTTGGTGTTCCCCAAACACAAAAACAATCTTTTGTCTAATCAAACAAGCTTAGGAAATGGTCAATACAAAAGGTAACCGATTATAGACAAAAGGTCACAATTGAAAGCAAACTATTAATCTCTCGACCTTTAAAGTGGTTTACAATCAATCCGTTTTAATAGACAAAAGCATTTTCATTACAATCACAATTAAGTTCCTTTGGTTAATCAAGAATAGTGGAAAACAACAATCATTCATAGACAAATGATTATAACTAGTGGAATAACAATAGTTCTTTCAACCCTCAAGATTACTAGCACTAGTTAAACTTGATTACCCAAATGTCACTATGAAACTTTATCACAATTGGTTCTTAGAATTGACTTGAAATTGAATTAAAACATGTTATCACAATCATATGCCAATCAATGAATAATACACATCATCTAAGCAAGTGCACAAAGGCACTAGCCACTCATAGCAAACATAAATGTAAACTCAATAATTTGAACATTAGAAACCATGATTGAAAGTCTTACAATGATTTGGAAATAAGATTACAAGTGAAAGACAATGATTCCACAAGCAATGAAAATGGTATATTCGACTTTCTCCCTTCTCCTGGTCTTATGGACGAATTTCTGAGTATATTTCTGTGTATATTCTCTCCTAGCACTTGTATGTATGTATCTATCTCTCTAGATTGATTGGTATATAAAATACTCAACAAATGGTTCCATAAATTGCTCTAACCAAAGGTCTAAGTGCATAAATGCTTCTCTTGCTCTCCAAGTAGTATTGAATGGTTAGAATACTGAAAAGAAGGACCTAGAACCGGAGTTATATAGTCACAATCCTTAATAAAGAAGTCTTGGGTCAAACAGCGACTTCCAACCGATCGGATAGAATGGTCTACCGATCGGTTGGTCTTCTCGGTAAATCCAAATTTACTCCATCCGAATCGGTTGCGGGCGGCGACCGATCGGATGGCTATGGCTGATGAACCTTTTTCTTGGACTTTTGCATACGACTTGTTTCTCGGTTGTAGCTCTTGATTCTTTGATCTTTCTCTTCATCCTTAAGCTTATGAACTCGACTACTCGGACTTTAACTCATTGAAGTACCTTACGGAGCGGACTTGACACAAGATTCACATGAAATCTCAAATACTTCCTTTTTCCTCATTTTTGCATCTTTTCCATCCATTTTCCTGTCTTTGGCTACAAATGCTTTGCAAACACACTTTGGTACGATTTAGTAACAAAAGCATATAAATATAACCACAAAACGTATATAAAACTACCAATAACGCTATCAAAAACATGTTAGATTTAGGCGTTATCACCTTATATGATTCCAGACAACCATGAATCTTAGCTTTAGTTTATGTTCCTTGTTTTCTGTATAAAAATGTTAGAAAATCCTTTCGCATACACATAATTTTACAATTAGTGAACCAAGGTGGCCTAGTGTTAGGCTGTTACATGTGTGAGACTTTGACCTGCATAAAAAGTAAATAAAAACCACGGGGCAGGGTGTTAGGCTGTTACATGCATCGGATTTTGAAGTCCATGTCAAGTCCTTCTCATATACACACAATGTTCATATGAATAAACCTATAATGGTTTGCTAGCCTGCATTGCTTGATCTTCCATCTGCTTTTTTACAGTGGCAACCAAAGATTTTCCTATTTCTTCTGCTCTTTTCTCGATTTATAGTTCACGGCGTTTTGCCTCTAGTGCTTTTTCTTCCCTCTGCTTTTGTACAATGGCAACCATAGAGAAAAATCTATGGTTGCCATTGTACAAAAGCAGATGGAATAAAAAGCACTAAAGGCAAAACGCCATGAACTAGAAATAGACGAAAGAGCAGAAGAAATATGATTGGCCAGAAGATGTTCCATTGTGGGTGGGTTTCGTTGGCTACACAAGAGCAGATGGAAGATCAAGCACTTGAGTCAAAACACCAAAGTTGGTAGATTTCTTCAAGTCAATCATGTTCCACTGTGGATGGCTTTCGTTGGCGATACATGAATATATATTTCTATCAAGAGATATAATCATTGATCCCACTGGAGCATGATTGGCCTGAAGATGTTGACCATCTTTGTCTATAGTCGTAGTAGAATGGGTTGGAAACTTGAAATATATTAGCCATTAATCAAGCAGAGTAAGGTAATTGCTAGTGTGTTTTCCTATATATAAGTGGTTATGATCTTAAGTTAATTAGTGTTTGTTAGTTTCTAGTCTCTCTTAATAAGGTTTATCTTGCATTGTGAAATACTTGTGTGTGAATGATTGATAAACAGAAATGCAGCTAAACCATTTTGTTCTCTGTCATTATAGATTTTTGTACTTGAAACATTTCCTCAGTCCAGGCTATGGTGGCAGAAAGATGAGCAGGTTATTCCACGGGGGGTTGCTTGGGCTAATGTGACCGGGTTTAACAAATCTGATTATGAGAAACTTTTTTACGTAACAACACCCGTACAAACCTTGATTCCAACAGATGCCGAGAAGGCATCACCCTGGTTGATCTCAAGCTTAGAATATTTCGACATAGCTGGTGGATCAAGTTCAAGTACATTCAAACCAGCTAAAAGGGATAAGATCAAGGCCAGGGTTGCTCGAAAGACTCGTCGGAAAGAAGTTCGCACGGAGGTACGTATCCGTACTGAGGTGCATACGAGTGTTGTTCGTGAAGGGTTTTCTGATGATGGTGAATCAAGTGATGTGGATTTGGATGAAGAGACTAAGAGGCTGACCAAGAAACAATTGATAAATAAGATGGTTGATATGGAAGGTCGTTTAGCTTTTCTAGAGTGGTTATTCCAATCAGGTTAGGTTCCGACTGCTGCTGCGGGTTCCAATGAGGGTACGGATGTTGTTCAGGATTCACAGGTATATATTTACTATTAAGGAGCCTATGGAAGGCTCATGCTGTCTTAAATTTTAAAAAATTTATAATTGTTGTGAAATCACAAACCAATTAAACATGTTAGTTTTTTTATTGTTAGGTTTTGGTAATTAAAACCTGAATAGTGTATCGTAAACTTTTATTTGATTGCTAGTATAAACTGTTACATACTTAGATGGCTGTTTTGGGAAATAAAAGTTCACATAATTTTACAAAACAATTTTCAAGTGCGAGCGTTGGAAACCTTTTGCTTTTGTCTTTGCAATCGATCCAAGTGTTGTATCATTCCGGTGGTAATCGGCTATTCTATGGGAAACAACTAGGGTAAACGGATCAAGGGGTGATTTCGGGCGACCTTAAACCATAGATGGTCATTTACTTAACCCTGTAGAGTTGGGCTCAGATATCGGGCCTCAGATTATTCATCCTGCTTGTGATTAAGCCACGGAGGAGGTAGTCTGTACTCCCGATCAGGTTCGAACTACATGGGCAACTGTTTTGACAGCTTGTGATCTTGCGAAGACTTAGTGCATGACGGTACACACAATCTTGTAAATTCTTTTGCAAAATATTGTGATCTTTAATTTTCCACTAACGGTTAGTGTATGGATATGATAAACTATTTGGAAAGTTTAATTTACCTTGAATTCAAAGTTGTGTGTTTCCCTTTTTCCAGTCTTAAGCCCCACAATGTCTTACATATTATCTCTTATAACTATGGTTTTTTAGGGTTAGGGTTTTTGTATGTGCATGTCAGGTTTTTTAGGTTTAGGGTTAGGGTTATTGTATCGTTATCTGTTATTTGATTGCTATTGATTTGAATAAACTGTTACATAGTTAGATGGCTGTTTTGGGAAATAAAAGTTCACATAATTTTACAAAACAAAGTTTAGTTTACCTTGAATTCAAAGTTTGGTGTTAAGGAGCCTATGGTAGAGCAGCCAAATGTTGTTGATAAGGAGACTATGGTAGAGCCTGTTTTAAAGTCATCTGGAAAGGAGCCAAATGTTCAAGATGTTGATGTTGAGGTTGAGGTTGCTGATGTTGATGCTGGAGTTGATGTTGATGTTGAGGTGGCTGATGTTGATGTTGAGCAGCCAAATGTTGATAATGTTGATGTTGAGGTGGCTGATCTTGATGTTGTTGCAGAATCAAAGGTGTGTGTTTTTATAAATAGTCGTTAACATATATGATTTGTTTATTTATGTATTTACAGTTTTTTTTCCTTTTTTAAAGTCATCCGTTAAGGAACCGATGGAAGAGGATCCTCCTGTTGAAGCTAAAGCAAAGGAGAAAGACATACTTGTGTCGCCAACTCCAAAGGTAAATATTGCAGTTTTTGTATGTGTGTAAGTTTTACCAATTTATGTAGTTTGATAAAGCAAATGATATTGAGTGGAATTGTTCATGTCTTTTCATCAAATTATTATATTTATTGTTTCAGGAATCAGCAAATGAGTTGATAGAATTGATTGATTTTTCCTCTCTTCCAGATAATTTGGTATGCACAATTTTCATATTGCTTCGTCTAAATGTAGTGGTTACTTACTTTTGTATTTACTGTTTTAGGGAAAATGTAGTGGTTACTTACTTTTGGTTACTTCTCAGTTTCAGGATACTGAGTAGATGGATGCTGGTGTGACAATTGTTGATGCTGAACAATATTCTGTGATTAATGATGTTTCTGTTAAAACCGTAAGGGTGCCATTCTTAAGGGAGAGGAAGAAGAGAAAACATTTGTCTTCTCCTTACATACCTCCTCCACCTACTACACCAAGAAGGACCATAAAGTCTCGTCCTAGCTCTAGGATCTATAAATCCAAGATAAAGTATTGGGTTGGAGAAGATGGATCTAAGCAGGTTCTTGAAGAGTGGAAAGAGGTACGTATACGTTTCTATGGTTAGCTTACATATATTTGACCTGATTGTAGTAGTTCAGCTTAGTAACCAATTTATTTCGCATCGAAATGTTTCACAGCAATTGAATCGTCCTGAAGGCTCCCCGGTCGCCCGAGTGAATAATCATTCAGACATAAACGTGTTCTTGCGGTCAAGGAAGGAGATGACATTTAATCTTCCATGGTTTGAAGGAGACCTCCAAAGCAATTTTTGGGCTGCTTTAGTGGCCAAGGATGGCAACAGAAAAGGTTGGCTGTCTGATTCGGTACGTAATTAAATACTTATTTAATATTTAGAAATGTTTAATTTCTACATGTCATTTTGTTAATTTAATATTTAGAAAAGTTGTAAAATATGTAGTGATCTTCCCTACATGTCATGCAGAGAAAAAGTCATTATTGACTCAAAAATGATTATAATTAAGCAATGTTATGTTGTGTTAGTTATCAATTAGTATACCCTTAATATAAAGTACAAACCACTCGGATTAACTGAACAGTAAAACTAGTAGCTCCCATCTTATAAAAATCATGCCCGAACACCGGATTGCGGAATTTTAAAAAAAGTTTATGGTTTTATGTTGGGTACTTGGGTTGCGATTGTTTTGCATCTCCAAATGGCACACAGTAGTCAAATGGAAAGTGGAACCAGTGATAAGCATTTTGCTAATGTAATTTTTTTTTCTTTATACTTTGATATCGCAGCACATCGATGCATGGGTCTGGTATCTGTGGAACTTTAGACCTGCTGATGCGGATTAGGTAATGGTCAGCCCATTTTTAATCCAACAGCTTCTTCGAGATAATAGTCTGCCGTTGTATTATGCAAATGGTAGTCTTTTTGGTGTGCCTTGGTGTGCCGAAAATGTTGAAAAGGTAAGATGTTAAGTTCTACCATTTTTCATTATGTTGTCTAGCTGTTCTAGTTCACGCACCACTAATATTATGTGTACTTATGAAGCCTAGTTTACACGATATTTGGTATAAATTAAGGTTAACATAGTCTAAAATTAGATGCTAGTGGTGATGATTATACTCTTATGAATGCAATTTGTATCTAATGTGAACTATCATGAATGCATGTAAAATTAGATGTCAGTGACTTTCTAGAATATTTAGTTATATACATGGCTAAATGAATAAAAAAATCGTTATACCATTGCTAGAACTCTTCGGACTGGTTTTTAAATAGTTCGTGGAGTTTTAAATAGTTTGCGCGTTTAGAGATGTATCTTATGAATGCAATTTGTATCTAATGTGAACTATCATGAATGTACAATTCTATGTTAAATTTTTATTTTGTTAATAAAGTTCGAATAAAGTTTGTTAAAGGGAAATTTAAGAGAGTATTGGTTTCACATAGCAACAAATTCCTCGAAGTAAAACAAGCTCAATTATTTGGGCAGATACACATAACGTTGAATATGGGTTCCATTGCTGAATATGAAGACCCTCCTTAGTACCATTTGAGATGCTTGATCCTGATCGCCAGTTTTGGCTCCACAATCAGCTTCCATTCTCGAAAGAGCCAAACCTTGTGATCAAGATCAAACACACAAACTTGTAATCCTTTTAGACAGAAAAGGGGACTCGCAAAAGGTCACTGCTTATACAAAAAAGATGAAGTTCATCATCTTGAATTCAATAACAAAAAAAAGCATACATGTACGCATTGACAATTCAGTTATCTTGAATTACTTAACGACTAAAACATACGAGTAGCATAGAAAAATTCACCTTTTGGGCCAGTTGACGGTTTACCAACGAGTTGATGCAAATTGGATTAAGACTTGCTACCCTTTTCAATTTGTGATGATTTAACTGGTGTCCTTTCACGTGGTGGTGGCATAGATTTTGGAATTACATGTGTAGAACGGATTTCTTTTAGGGGGGGGGGGACATTTTAGATTATTTGCACCTGAAGAAAGCTTTGCAACTTCATCACAACTTAGATATTTTGTTCTCCCAGTCGGTTATGATACTCAAACACACACAAATCAAGTCATCCATAGATATAATTGCCAGTTATCAAATTGTCCTTACGTTGATAACTGGCAATTATATCTACGGACGACTTGATTTGTGTGTGTTTGAGTATCATAACCGACTGGGAGAACAAAATATATAAGTTCTGATGAAGTTGCAAAGCTTTCTTCGGGTGCAAATAAGCTAAAATGTTCCCCCCGTAAAGAAATCCGTTCTACACATGTAATTCCAAAATCTATGCCACCACCACGTGAAAGGACACCAGTTAAATCATCACAAATTGAAAGGGGTAGCAAGTCTTAATCCAATTTGCAGTAACTCGTTGGTAAACCGTCAACTGGCCCAAAAGGTGAATTTTTCTATGCTACTCGTATGTTTTAGTCGTTAAGTAATTCAAGATAACTGAATTGTCAATGCGTACATGTATGCTTTTTTTGTTATTGAATTCAAGATGATGAACTTCATCTTTTTTGTATAAGCAGTGACCTTTTGCGAGTCCCCTTTTCTCTCTATAAGGATTATAAGTTTGTGTGTTTGATCTTGATCACAAGGTTTGGCTCTTTCGAGAATGGAAGCTAATTGTCGAGCCAAAACTGGCGATCAGGATCAAGCATCTCAAATGGTACTAAGGACGGTGTTCATATTAAGCAATGGAACCCATCTACAATGTTAGGTATATCTGCCTTAATAATTAAGACTTGTTGAATGCGATAATGATACTGTGTGTATTGTTCATGACAGGCCACACTCCTTGATTATCTCATTCAACACGAGTGTCCATAACTCCTTGATACCTTGTTTTATTTGATAAAGAAGGAGTGTGGTTTATCATATAAAGAATTGAGTTTGATAGATGGGCTGTGATAATTGAGGCGTGTTGATTGGGATAATGATATAGTGTGTATTGTTCATGACAAGCCACACTACTTCATTATCCCATTCAACACGATTCCCAATACTCACATGCTTTTCTAGAATCGACAATTTTTTCTTCGGCACACCTTTGTACTTTGAGCTTCCCCTCGAAAACCCATTCCTATGTCACTGTCATTGCAATGAGTTTGGCGCAAACCTTTGCACATATTTCGTCGACATGGGAATGGGATTTCGAGTGGAGGCTCAAAGTACCAAAGTGTGTCGTGGTACGAACCTTGTTCACTGCGATAAAGTTGTAGTCTCTTTTTGTATGATAAACCACACCCTTTTTTTTTTACCTTTAGTGTCCGATATGCAGAATATCATTTGTCTCGTATAACACTTCTTTGAAAATCAAAAGCGGAGTTTATTTATAATGTACTGTGCATTAAAATTATTATGTAACTGTCACTATGCATTAAACTCTGTTAGTTCTTAAAATTATTATGTTATTCATGTAGGTTTCAAGTTAATTAAGTTGATTGAAATGAATGTACTAGTGTTATGTTTGCTTGTTATACTTATTGGGTTATCAGTAAAAGCTCAATTAAGTTCATTGATTTAAGTAGTAATGAGTTTTGGGGGGGTTTTCCAGATAGTGTTGATCTGCCTATGATTGAAGTTTTGGTTGTTTCAGATAATAACTTTGAAGGACTAATTGCGTCTGGGTTATGTGTTAACTCTAGTGGTGTTAGGGTTCTTAAATTAGGGTTGAATTTGGTTTCTGGGATCATACCTGAATATTTGTTTAGGCTGCCAATATTGGTTATGTTGTTACTTCAAGATAATATGATAGTTGGTTAAGTTCTATATGCATAGCCAATATTTCTTTAACCAGTACTTACTTTTTTTAACACACATTTGATATTGCAGGTTTATATACCTATTAACGAGCCAGATATTCACTGGGCCCTAGGAGTGCTGCACCTTCGATCAGGTGTAGTTAAAATATACGACAGCCTAGGGGGTCCTGATCGCGAAGGTAGTTCACGGTGGGATAATTTGATGGCCACTTCTGGACGCGTAATACCAGCATATTTGGCAGACAATGACGTAATGGCCAACAAAAACATTGATAAAAACAGTTATTCAATAACTTTTGAATATGCGGAAGATGTACCTCAACAAGGGGTTATTACGGGGATTGTGGTGTTTGGGTATGCATATTTTTGTACTGTTTAACACACAATCTTCCTTTGATGGTGGCTGATCCCGTTGAGTTTGCTATTGCCTACCGTGAACAGTTGACTTCTTTCTTTTGGAAATACAAAAATGTAAAGTCCATTGAAGATAAAAGGTTGGTGAACAAAGACGACATTTGGTGAATGTGCAGGTAGACTAACAATTAGTCATTTGGTAAACAATTAGTCACCTTGTATATGTGTAGGTTGGTTAACAATTAGTCAGTTGGTAAACAATATGTCAGTAGGATAACTATGTCATTCGGTTGTACACCTTGGGTGCATATGCAGGTAGGTATATACATTAACACTATGTCATTTTGGTTGTGCACTTTGGTTGCATAACAGAATAGGTTTGGGTATGAGTTGGGGCTGCGTAGCCAACCTCCATCTTTTGTACACATATATGGCTGGATGGTTGTGCATCTTGGTTTGATGGATGGTTGTAAACAATTTGGAAACATTTTGGTTGTAAATTTATTGTTGTGCACCTTGGTTGCATAACCGAATAGGTTTTGGTAGGAGTTTAGGTTGCGTAGCCAACCTCCATTTATTGTAGAGCCTAATAGAGTACAACCTCCATCTGTTGAAAAGTCCAAATGTGCGAATGTGCGAATTGGCCAAATTGTGCGAATTATATAGTTCTTGTTTCTACATGGAATAAAGTGTTTTATAACGTGTCTCCAAATATAGTGAAGAATGTATTTATAACGTGTCTCCATACGTGGTTGTTGTAAATTGAAAATGTATTTAATTTTTAGATGTGCGAATGTGCGAATTGGCCAAAATATTGTTTCTATCACGCCAATGTATTTAATTTTCAGATGAAATTGAAACTGTTACTTTGGTAAACATTTAGCCAACCTCCATCTATTGCATTAAGCCAACTCCTAAAGTTTTAATTACGAAATGTTTTTCAACCTTGTGTTTCATACGAAATCTATTTACTTTTCAGATGTGCGAATGTGCGAATTGGCCAAATGTGCGATTTATATATCTATTGTTTCTACATGGCATAAAGTTCCATTAGTACGTCTCTTATACAAATATAGTGGTTATAAAAGGTGTGTTTTATAACGTGTCCCCATCTGTGGTGGTTGTATAGTGAGAACGTATATAATTTTTAGATGTGCGAATTGGCCAAATGTGCGAATTATATAATTATTGTTTCTACAAGGCATAAAGAATGTGCGAATTGACCAAATGTGAAAATTATATAATTAGGACACCAGCTATATTTTTTTACCACTCAAAAAGTCAAAGGTAATTTAATTAAAAGTACCACAATAAATATGTGGTAAGTATGAAATTTAATTAAAGGTACCACAATAAATGTCTGGTAGGTATGAAATTTAATTAAATGTACTACAATAAATGTCTAGTAGGTATGAAATTTAAGTTTCAGATGTGCGAATGTGCGATTTGCCCAAATGTACGAACTATATACTTGTATAATATTGTTTCACATACACAACTGTGTGGTCTTACAATATAAATTACTGTATCTAAAATTCGTGTAGCCAAAAAAACATGAGTGGTAAATTTAGTGTATTTTTGGTTTGTGGAGATTTAACATTTGGTGTATCACTTCTAAAAAATATTACATACGCACAACTTGTTACTGTCGTCAAGAAAAAGTTCAACATCGGCCAAGACTATGATATTCAGCTCTCTTACAATGTTGGAAATAATTGTGTCCAAATAGTTGACGATGATGATATGGCGTTTTTTGTACATCAAGTTTTGAAAGGTAAATCTAGCGTGTTGCATAATGTGTATATTAAGAAGAATGAAAATTGCTAAAAGGTAAATCCTTCTTCATCCAATACTTTTGCATTCGATCTTAATACCGAACCTTTCGTCAAACAACCCAATAAGGAATTTAAGTTTATGTTTATGTATTAAGCTATGTTTATGTAATGTTTTTATTCTATGTACTGTTTAAATTATTAATGAAATTTAAGTTTGTGTTAAAAAATTGATGGGATATGTCCTTACTACGATTGATTGATTGCATTATGGTATATGTTGTGTGTCCCCATATGTCGCGTGTCCTCCCCATAATTGGTTGTTGTAAACTGAGAACGTATATAATTTTTAGATGTGCGAATGTGCGAATTGTTGTAAAAGATGTGTTTTATAACAAATTTAGTGGTTATAAAAGATGTGTTTTATAACGTGTCCCCACGTGTGGTTGTTGTAAAGTGAGAACGTATATAATTTTTAGATGTGCGAATGTGCGAATTGGCCAAATGTGCGAATTATATAATTATTGTTTCTACAAAGGCATAAAGTACCATGAGTACATCTCTTATACAAATATATTGGTTATAAAAGATGTGTTTTATAACGTGTCCCCATCTGTGGTTGTTGTAAAGTGAGAACGTATATAAATTTTAGATGTGCGAATGTGCGAATTGGACAAATGTGCGAATTACATAGCCGTCGTTCCTACAAGGCATAAAGTACCATGAGTACGTCTCTTATACAAATATAGTGGTTAAAAAATGTGTGTTTTACAACGTGTCCCCATAATTGTTTGTTGTAAAGTGAAAACGTATATAATTTTTAGATGTGCGAATGTGCGAATTATATAATTATTGTTTCTACAAGGCATAAAGTACCATGAGTACATCTCTTATACAAATATATTGGTTATAAAAGATGTGTTTTATAACGTGTCCCCACGTGTGGTTGTTGTAAAGTGAGAACGTATATAATTTTTAGATGTGCGAATGTGCGAATTGGCCAAATGTGCGAATTCTATAATTATTGTTTCTACAAAGGCATAAAGTACCATGAGTACATCTCTTATACAAATATATTGGTTATAAAAGATGTGTTTTATAACGTGTCCCCATCTGTGGTTGTTGTAAAGTGAGAACGTATATAAATTTTAGATGTGCGAATGTGCGAATTATATAGCCGTCGTTCCTACAAGGCATAAAGTACCATGAGTACATCTTTTATACAAATATAGTGGTTATAAAAGATGTGTTTTATAACGTGCCCCCACTTGTGGTTGTTGTAAAGTGAGAACGTATATAAATTTCTGATGTGCGAATGTGCGAATTGGTCAAATGTGCGAATTATATAGCCGTCGTTCCTACAAGGCATAAAGTACCATGAGTACATCTCTTATACAAATATATTGGTTATAAAAGATGTGTTTTATAACGTGTCCCCATCTGTGGTTGTTGTAAATTGAGAATGTATATAAATTTTAGATGTGCGAATGTGCGAATTGGCCAAATGTGCGAATTATATAATTAGGACTCTAGCTATATTTTTTTACCACTAAAAAAGTCAAACGTAATTTAATTAAAAGTACCACAATAAATATGTGGTAAGTATGAAATTTAATTAAAGGTACCACAATAAATGTCTGGTAGGTGTGAAATTTAATTAAAGATACCACAATAATTACCTGGTATGTATGAAATTTAATTAAATGTACCACAATAAATGCCAGGTAGATATGAAAATTAAGTTCCAGATGTGCGAATTGGCCAAATGTGCGAATTATATAGCCGTCGTTCTTATAAGGCATAAAGTTCCATGAGTACATCTCTTATACAAATATATTGGTTATAAAAGATGTGTTTTATAACGTGTCCCCACGTGTGGTTGTTGTAAAGTGAGAACGTATATAAATTTCTGATGTGCGAATGTGCGAATTGGACAAATGTGCGAATTATATTGCCGTCGTTTCTACAAGGCATAAAGTACCATGAGTACATCTCTAATACAAATATATTGGTTATAAAAGATGTGTTTTATAACGTGTCCCCACGTGTGGTTGTTGTAAAGTGAGAACGTATATAATTTTTAGATGTGCGAATGTGCGAATTGGCCAAATGTGCGAATTATATAATTAGGACTCTAGCTATATTTTTTTACCACTATAAATACCCACGCATCTCAAACACATCTCACACACAAACACATTCAAAATGTCTTTCAAAAAAGATAAGTCGACCCAATTTCCAAGTCCACCTCGCCAAGATAAGTCGACCCAATTTCCAAGTCCACCTCGCCAAGATAAGTCTTGTCAATTTCCAAGTCCACCACATGATGAATTCCATACTCCACCTGAACATATCTTTCCGGTTTTCCAACCGGAAAATTTTCCGGTGAACAATCCACCGGAAAATGAACCGGTGCACAATACACCGGTTACCGACCAAGACCCAAATCCGTTTGGTTTAACTGAGGAACAACTCAGACAAATGGACCAAGATATGCAAGTCTTACTGGAAATGGAACAACTTGAAAGAGAAGAGGAAGCTGCTCGTTTGGAGCGGCAAGCCAGGGAGGATGAAGAACGTAGGAAGAACTGGGAAAGTGGTTGGTTCCCACCTGATTCTTCTTCGTCTGAAGATGGTTACCCAGACTCAGATGATACCTTCCATTAAGTTGTGGTTGTTTATGTTAATCGTTGGTTACGTTGTTTTTTCAAATGGCTGTTTAATGTATTTCTATTTGATGTTTAATGTATGTTAATTTCGTACTTTATAAAACGTTAAAAGTTTTTGTAAAACATTACAAGTCATATTTAAAAACGTATTGGATGAGAACGTATATAATTTTTAGATGTGCGATTGTGCGAATTGGCCAAATGTGCGAATTTTATAATTATTGTTTCTACCATGAGTACGTCTCGCTGTACAAATATAGTTGTTATAAAAGATGTGTTTTATAACGTGTCTCCATACGTGGTTGTTGTAAATTGAAAATGTATATAATTTTTAGATGTGCGAATGTGCGAACTGGCCAAATATGCGAATTATGTAATTATTGTATCTACAAGGCATAAAGTACCCATGAGTACGTCTCTTATACAAATATAGTGGTTATAAAAGATGTGTTTTAAAACGTGTCCCCACGTGTGGTTGTTGTAAAGTGAGAACGTATATAATTTTTAGATGTGCGAATGTGCGAATTGGCCAAATGTGCGAATTATATAATTATTGTATCTACAAGGCATAAAGTACCCATGAGTACGTCTCTTATACAAATATAGTGGTAATAAAAGATGTGTTTTACAACGTGTCCCCACGTGTGGTTGTTGTAAAGTGAGAACGTATATAATTTTTAGATGTGCGAATGTGCGAATTGGCCAAATGTGCGAATTCTATAATTATTGTTTCTACAAGGCATAAAGTACCATGAGTACATCTCTTATACAAATATATTGGTTATAAAAGATGTGTTTTATAACGTGTCCCCATCTGTGGTTGTTGTAAAGTGAGAACGTATATAAATTTCTGATGTGCGAATTATATAGCCGTCGTTTCTACAAGGCATAAAGTACCATGAGTACATCTCTTATACAAATATATTGGTTATAAAAGATGTGTTATATAACGTGTCCCCATCTGTGGTTGTTGTAAAGTGAGAACGTATATAATTTTTAGATGTGCGAATGTGCGAATTTGCAAAATGTGCGAATATATATTATCAACTTAGTTTTACACTTCAAACGTAATTTATTTTACCACAAAAAATGTGGTAAAGAAATTTAATTAAAGTACCACAATAAATTGTGGTAGTATGAAATTTAATTAAAGGTACCACAATAAATGCGTGGTAGGTATGAATTTAATTAAAGGTACCACAATAAATGTGGTAGGTATGAATTAATTAAGGACCAATAATGTCAGTAGAAGAAAATAAGTTCCAGATGTGCGAATGTGCGAATTGGCCAAATGTGCGAATTATATACTTGTAATATATTGCTTCACATACACAATTGTGTGGTCTTACAACTCTAAATTACTGTATCTAAAATTCGTGTAGCCAAAAAAAAAAAAAACATGAGTGGTAAATTTAGTGTATTTTTGGTTTGTGGAGATTTAACATTTGGTGTATCACTTCTAAAAAATATTACATACGCACAACTTGTTACTGTCATCAAGAAAAAGTTCAACATCGGCCAAGACTATGATATTCAGCTCTCTTACAATGTTGGAAATAATTGTGTCCAAATAGTTGACGATGATGATATGGCGTTTTTTGTACATCAAGTTTTGAAAGGGAAATCTAGCGTGTTGCATAATGTGTATATTAAGAAGATTGAAAATGGCTTAAAGGTAAATCCTTCTTCATCCAATACTTTTGCATTCGATCTTAATACCGAACCTTTCGTCAAACAACCCGAAAATGAATTTTTTGAAAATACCGAACCTGTTTTGCCAAACGACCATTTTGATCATGCTTGGAAAAGTAACACATTTAACTATATGCCTCCTCCACCCGAACATCCATCACAACCTATTAAAACGCAAAAAGTAGGGGCCGGGGAAAATTGCAAAAAACTTATAAAAACGGGTGATGAATTTGATAGTAAAGAATTATGCATGTTCGAAATTGGTGAAAAAGCTCTTTTAGAAGGTTTTCAATTTAGACCAAGAAAAACAGATAGGTTTAGGTATGATATAGTTTGTAATGATGACGATTGCGAGTGGAAGATCATTTCATCTAAGGCAGAAGATAGTATCAAATGGGTAATAGGAAAAGTAAATGACATTCACACTTGTGACAGAACACAACTCTATCCCAATCACCGAAATGCAACCTCTAAATTGTTGGGTCATTTGTTGAGACCGAAGATGGGAGATCCTAGTCGGATATATAAGCCAAATGACGTAGTAAAAGACATCAACCTTCAGTACAACATCGACATTTCGTACAAAAAAGCATGGGGAGGAAGAAATATAGCATTGGAGACGTTGTCCGGTTGCCCGAAAAATTCTTTTTCACAATTACCGTATTACTGTTATAATTTAAAGTTGAAAAACCCCGGATGGGTAACACATATTGAGACAGATGCTGAAGACTGTTTTGAGATGGTTTTTATAGCCTTTGGTGTTGCGGTAATAATTTATGACTATCTAATTAACTTTTCTAATATATAGTTTATGTTATTCTTGTAAAACTAACACTTTGTTAATGTTCTAGATTCGGGCTTTCTTGGACCATTTGCGACCACTAATAATAATTGATGCAGCTCATCTTAAAGGTACATACCTAGGTACAAATTTGCTCGCCGTTGGAATGGATGGAAATAATCAGATTGTTCCTCTTGCGACCGGTGTATCTCAGGGTGAGACTGGGAGATCGTGGACATGGTTTTTGACCCACTTGAAAGAATGCATCGGCGAAGTTCCAGATTTGGCTATAATATCTGATAGACATCTAGGAATACAACAGGCTTGTCAGACGGTTTTTCCATTTTCATTTCATGGTTATTGTTGTAGGCATTTGATGTTGAATTGCAATTTTGGACAAAGCAGAAGGGTTAAGGCTTTATATTGGAAGACTTGCAAATGTTACACAACCGACGAGTTTCAAGAAGCATTCACACAACTTGGACGAAAAAGTCCGGAAGCTTACAACAAACTATTAGAAGCTGGGATTAGTTATTGGTCTAGGGCACATTGCACAGGAAAACGTTACAATTATATGACTTCGAACAGTGCAGAGTCAATAAACAATTTAACAAAAAATGTTCGAAAACATCCCATTTCAATGCTAATGGAATACTACAAAGGGCTTCTACAGCAATGGTTTTGTGATAAACGAGAAAAGTACGAAGGTATATATAATTAAATGATTATATATATCTATGTTTATTATTATTATTAGTATTATTACTATTATTAGCTCTTATTAATATCAAGTTTATAATTATAATTATTACGTCAATGTTTAGGTGCAACTGCGGGTGAGCTTAGTGACTGGGCTAATGCAAAGATTCAAGGCAGAATGTTTAAGAGTGCTAATTGGGCAGTGAATGCCATAGAACATAGAAGGATTTACGAGGTAAATGATCGTAGAAAGAGACATATTGTAAGGCTCAGGGAAAATACATGCACATGTAGAAAATGGGAACTTTCTGGTTTGCCATGTGGTCATGCTATAGCTGTTTGTAGAGTTCAAGGATTAACAAGTTGTAATCATTTGGTGCAAGATTGGTTTAGAACAACCACTCTAAAAGCTACATACCAAGAGTTGGTATATCCAGTTGGAGAAATTCCGAGTTGGGAGCTTCCAACAAACTTGCAGGAAGTAAAGCCACCGAATATGGAT
Source organism: Artemisia tridentata subsp. tridentata (assembly GCA_021014915.2). NCBI lineage: Eukaryota > Viridiplantae > Streptophyta > Magnoliopsida > Asterales > Asteraceae > Artemisia > Artemisia tridentata. Next base: position 97,970,949 of record CP139509.1, on the reverse strand, counting down.
AGGCGCCAAGCCGGAAGACCGAGGAACAGAGATCGAATTAGATCTCAAGGTGAGGTACCAACTGAAAATACATGCGGAAGGTGCGGTGTACGTGGTCACAACCGAGGAGTTTGCAATGCACCATTGCCTAAGAAAAAGGTAAATTATAAGTGTGACATTATTATTTTGTATTCGATTATTGACAAATGTATTAACCTGATAATTATGTTTGATAAATTGTAGCCTAGGAAATCTACAGGAGGAGGATCGCAAAGCAATCAAAGACGATCAGAAAACCCAACCGAAAGCTCACAAGGATCACGTCCATCAATGTCAGAAGACTACGAGCATGTTAACTTGGCTGACCCGTAATTGAAGTTAACTCTATAAAATAATTTGTTTGTTTTAGCATTAAGTTAAGTTGTCTTAACAACGTAGTTTAAAGTTCGAGACCTCTATCTATGTAGACCTGATAAGGTCAAAGTGGCCCAAAAAAATGTTATGGCACACATCTTGTAATCCATTCGTAATGCAACATTCGTAATGCAACTAAGTTTTCATAAAACCTATGCCTTATAACATTCCAACATAATTGATAACATCACGCTAGTGCGAATTGGACAAATGTCAAATACTAGTATAAAGGCAACTAGGAAATTAAACTAAAAATGATAACGGCAATCAAAAAACGCGACTGACAGATAAGTTCACAAAGTCAGAATTTAAGTTCATAAACTTCAGGAAAGTGTTAACATACTCCTGCTCAAATAAGTCACAAAGTCAGAATTTTAGTTCAAAACAAATATTTCCTATACATACAAGTCACAACGATGTTCTGCCCGTATTCCACCATTGTTTCCTTCATACTAACACATGTCTTCAAATATAGATTATGTATCTATATGATTTAACCATTTTTTCGACCATTATAACTATTCCACCATTGTTTCCTTCATACTAACAATAAGTCACAACTATTAGAACTAATCCACCATTTTTTCGACCATTATAACTATTCCACCATTCCACCATTTCAAGCACAGTTTATCCTGTGCTTGAAATAATAACGGATCAATCCCTCTCGATATGCAAGTGCTGCCTGGGTTGGATTATCGACATCCAAAGGAATTCCATGAGCCAACCTGTGTAACCATCCACTTTTTAAAAGATATACTTTTTACTTCATTTTATTTCTAACAATGAAATTATCGGTTAAAAAACAAATGAAATTAACTTTCTAACAATCCACTTTTTAAAAGTTATACTCTTTACTTCATTTTATTTCACTGTGGACTGATTTTGTCTTAAACGAACAATGCCCATTTTACTTCATTTTATTTCACTGTGGACTGATTTCTAACAATGCAAATAGCAACAAGAATCATGGTGGATTACTAACCTGTAAAGAAACATGCAGACAAAGACTCCGCAATCACCAAATACCCCACCCTGCTTTGGAACGTTCTGTGCAAGACGAAACTTTATCTTGTAGGTTTTCGGGTCTATTCATTTCTTGGAAAACACACCTGTCTCCCATAGAATCAATGGAAGATTGACCTCCAAACAGTTCCTCATTTGCAGATACCAGTCACGACCTTCCTCTTCACCACGATAAAGACTGTCATAAAATATAACATTCCCGGATTGTATGTGAAACTGGGCAACCGACCAATGTTTCTTAGGTTCATTTATCGGAATGAACACCTGCAAGGAATAAAAATAAAAAAACAATATAAATTCCACAGGACAAAATTTAAGTAGAAGTATGAAGAAGTAACTGCTAAAAAGATAAATACCCAGTCAACATCAGACCATGCCAATTTGTAAACTTCATCATTAGCATAAAACAGTGGCAATGAACCTTGAAGAAGAAGTGTCAAGAAGTAACTGCTAACCAAGGACCAATCTGCAAAAGATGGTCTAAAGTGCCACAAATACATCACCCAAAGCTCAGTGTGCTGTATTTGTTTAAGAAAAACAAAACATAGCTCAATAATTCCATTAAAAAACACAAAACTATGTAATATTTCCATTATTTACATTATTTAATTACCTCGTCACGGAACCAGCCTTCACGAGTATCGTCCATCCCAACAAAAGAATCCCAAAAAAGATGATCAACAACAATATCATTGCACCAAGGAAACTGGCAACGAGGCTTACAAGAACTTTGTAGATAAGCTTCCAACTCAGGATGAACATAAACTTTATCAATCCTTTTGGATGGCCGGTTTAGATCCTACACATTATACAAAAACCCCTATTATAACTGTATACCACTAAGCCCTATTGAATGAATATCTGAACTTAAAGTCAATGTTTCTAAGGTTATCAGGGGATTTTGAGCTGCTTTTATGTTCCACAGATTAAGGTTATCAGGGGATTTTGAGCTGCTTTTACACAATTATAGAAATGATTAAAATGTTAAACATAAATGAAGGATATAGGTCATACCTCTTCCCAAGGTTTGAGATCTCTACACTTCTTGAGCTTATAAGGAGATACGAAAGAGTTTGTTCTTTTGAGTTCATCCACTGTAGGAACTTTAACATTAGTATCTACTTCAGTAAATTCCTGCCTGGGTACTTTTTCATACTGCCTCTTCTTTTGCAAAGGAAGCTTGATGTGAGGGGCTTTCAAAATCTGCTTTCTAATCTTCGCACTTCTTTCCTCTTCCTTTAGGACTCTGGCCCTCTCTTGCCTTTGTGCAGATAAACGTCGAATCTCAGCTTCTTTCTTTTCGGCTGCTACGCGAACTTGGGTAGCTAAATAAACACATTCATTCTGTGTGCATCACACAAAATACAAATACAAACCAACTTATAATTAAATTTAAAAGACAATTTACATGTATTATTGTTAATGTTGTACAAACCTCTCCAACATCTTCCACTTCAACATCTTTCTCAGTATCCTCATTCTGGACTGCCGACTCAAACAGTTCTAGGAAATTATGATTTGAATTTGTGCAAAACTCATCACCAAGGTCAGTATCCTTATCATCACCGTCGAATTTATCCTGTAAATATATTAAGTACAATGTAAGCAATTCAGGTAAATATCTCAACCTCTTGTCATATTCATGTAAAGAAAATTAAAATATTATAAACGGGAATTACTTTGTGCAATTTGTCCTGCCTATGTCCACCCATCATTTTTCTCTTCATATACCGGGTAATACAAAAGATCAAGTACATGAATCAGTGACTAAACTCTTATAATTTTACAGTAAAGATTTGAAGTACGCATTACGAGGTGTTTGGTTATGAAATATAAACAAACCTGAATGTTGGGAATTAAATATTCTGAAGTTTAAGTATCGGGAAAATCTCTCAAGTGATTAAATCTGGTAGCAGTAGAGTTAAGTCTGGTGAGTTCCAAAGTTAAGTCTGCTGGTTATCTGCTGGTTAAGTCTGGTCGTTGAAGTTAAGTCTGGTGGTTAAGTCAAGTGTTAATTCTGGTGACTATCAGAGTTAAGTCTGATTGATGAAGATATTAAGTCTGGTTGACTAAAAGTCAATAATACACGGTAGATAATATCTTACCCCTTGTGCTCAGTCTTTATCTTATACTCACAGAACAAGTTGTAAACATAGATACATGTTGTATCTTAGTTACTGACACACATAAGATAAGCTAGCAAGTTGTTTGACAAGACTTAACATTATTGTAAAGATCTTTCTTATGTTATAAAAGAAAGATCTTAGACTAGAGATATAAGTGTGTTAAACTTATAGTGCAAAAATATATATCTCTCAAGAACATAGAACAAAAACAATATCACAAGATATAGAAACATAAGATTCAAGGTTGTAACCCTAGTGATAACTCAAGATCACTCGTATTATTATCTTAATAATATTGAATCGTTTGGTGATAAGCTTTCATTGTTCATTGTCATATAACAAACACAACTGTTCCATTTCCATAACCATAATAACCTTCTAAGTGTGATTAAGTAGATTCCGCATACTTAATCATATTCACTCATATACACAAAGTACAAAAGGTTTAACCACCTTAACAGTGTATCGAATCCTAACAAGTGGTATCAGAGCAAGGCTGATATTATTGATTTAGAAGAAGCTTAAGAAATGGATGTTCAAGATACTGCTACAAATGTTGCTGCAAAGTTGCCCATGATCAAACAGAATGAGTTTGAGTTATGGAGGTTGAGAATTGAGCAATATTTCATGGTTCAAGATTATGCTCTTTGGGATATCATTCTGTATGGTGATTCATTTACACTAGGTTATACAGATATTATTCTTGAAGGCAAAACTGAAAGAAGAAGGAATACTAGACCATCTAACAATGATGAAAAGATACAGAAGAGGAATGATCAAAAGGAAAGAAACTTATTGCTTATGACCATTCCTGGTGAACAAATGCTATCTTTTAGCAAGTATCCAGATGCAAAAACTCATTTTTAAGAGATTTGTGCATGGTTTAGTGGTAATGAAACTACCAAGAAAACACAGAAGACATTGCTAAAACAACAATTTGAAAACTTTAGTTCAAATAGCAATGAATCACTTGATAAGTTGTTCTCAAGATTACATAAGCTTGTCAGTCAGTTAGCTATGTTGGGTGTTGAGATAGCCAAGGAAGATCTCAACATGAAGTTTTTGAGAAGCCTACCTGATGACTTCCATACTCATGTGGTTGTCTGGATGAACAAACCATACATTGAAGTCATAAAACTTAATGATTTGTTCAATAACTTCAAAATTGTTGAACAAAGTCTAAAGAAGTCTGGAATCTATAGTACTAGTTCTGGGAATGTGGCACTCTTGTCATCTCTTAGTATTTGTAAGTCAGATGAGGTAGATAAAGAAGTAGGTGTTTCTACTGCTATCTATGGTGGTCCTTCTACTAGTTCAGAAAAGAATGTTGCAGGACTTGGAGATCTGGCATTCTATGTATTCATGTCTAGTCAAACTAGTGGTTCTCCTCTAACTCATGAAGATCTTGATCAGTTGGATGATAATGATTTGGAAGAGATGGACATCAAATGACAGGTTGCTTTACTTAGCATGAGGGCTAAGAAGTTCTGGCAGAGAACTGGTAAGCAGATTACCATTGATGGTAATTAAACTGCTAGGTTTGATAAGAAGAAAGTAGAGTGTTTCAACTGTCACAGGTTAGGACACTTTGCTAAAGAATGTAGAAACCCAAGGAAGCAGGACAATAGAAGTACATGGTATAGGCAAGAGAAGAATAAGGAAATCACAATTGAAAAACCAAGGGCTATGCTACCTGGTATGTGCTTAAACACATACCTTTTCTTGACCAAAACCGGACCCAAATAGACCAAAAACTAACCAATCATGCCAAATATATTGTGTTTTTGTGTTTTTACATATGCAGGCACGGATATCGAAGAAAAGGACAAAAATCAAGCAAAGACCGGGAAAACGAGCACGAGATATGGAAGTGTTATTTATAGCCGATGCTGGGAAGTTTTAAGTCAAAGTCAACCCTTGAAGTTTCATCATTTGACAAGAATGACCCTTGATTGTATTTTGGAGAATGTGGAAAAATTAGTCCCTTGGAATTTCAGAAAGTACAACTTTGGTCCTTGTATTTTTGCTAAACCAAAACCTTAAACCCTTACACTTATTATCCGGATTATTAATAAATCACAACCCAACCCACAACCCATTAAACTTTACCCAGCCCATCCCATTAATAGCCCGAGCCTACTTCTTATTTTAACTCTACCCATGATCCGAACCCAACCCCAAACCCGGTCAAACCTTTATTATAACTCTCGGTCAAACAAAGTTAATAAAAAATAAAAAAACTTTACCCGCCCATTGTTCTTCCCCCTTTTACCCAGATAAACCCTAGTTTACCCCGTACACTTTTTCACCGAAATTAAGGGTAGATTAGTCCAATCATGGGACGTCTAGAAGCTATTAGAGGTGTCAGATGTCAGAAGAAGCACACGAATGGCTACGTGGCACTCTCCCATTGGTCCGAACACCACACCAAAGTTAATCTAAGGGTCGAGAATTGATGGGATGATGATAGGCAATGATCAATGGCTGGATTATGCTCAAAAGAAACACAAATCCCTCAGATTACCAGCATGTCAGGAAGGGCTAGAAGGTTCTCCCCTCAGCTATAAATAGAGGATAGATTTTTCAGTGTTTGTGGGAGTTTTTAGTTTAATGTTACTCTGTCAAATTTATTTTATGTTTTGTAGTTTTAAATTTCTATTGTAACTTTTAAGATTTTATTAATGAAATTTTATTTTAAGTTCCTACTATTGATTCTGTTTCATTTCTTCTGAATTTACCTTATTGAAATTATCAGTAGTGTATTTTAAATCATTTCTATTCTATTTCCATTTGTTATCTCAACTTTTGTTAAATCCCTTTTAAAATCCAGAAATATTCCAAAAATATTAAAAAAAATACAAAAAATAAATCAAATCCCAGCTTCAATAAGCTGATTTCTAAATTGTTTAAGCTTAAATAAGCTCAATAGCTTATTATAAGTTTTTAGTAGGTTCAAATCTGTTGTTTATCTCAAAGGTCAAAAAGTCAAACAAAGTCAACAAGCTGGTCAAATAAGCTCCTCTGGAAGGATAAGCTGTTCTGATAAGCTTATTGGGTGATTTCTGGCTTAATTGGATAAGCCTGGGTAGATTGTAGTACTTGGTTCATTCATTTTTAGCATACATCACTTGTGAGTTCAAATATTTCATTTTCTAGATTATTTTTCTGCATCCTTGTCTGATCAGCTTATTTTAGTGTTTATAGCTTATTGATTTCTGCTGTTTAGTTGTTAATTATCTTAAGTAGTTATAGGATTAGTTGGTATTATAGCTTAATTCAATAAGTTTTCGGGTTAATTTGCATTTTCAGTTTTATAAGGAAGTGTTTGGAATTGTGACTGATAGGTTTGTTAAAGATCATGTACTGTTCATTTGCTTCTTAGTGAATTTAGATCTTGCATATTTGAGGCTAGATAAGCTGAAGTTGTTAGGTAATAAGTTGGTTTGTGGTTTCTTGAGGTTTTGCATTGGTGAGCTAAAAATGAGAAGCTAACTACCTTCATAAGCTTCTTTATAAGCTTAGCTTGTTTAAGTGCATACTTTTGGCTTTTCTTTTGAGCATTTCAGTGGTTGAAATCATAGAACAATAGTTGGTTTAGATTCCTTAAGTCTGCAAAGATTTAAATGCTTAAACCCAAGTCTGCTGTTATAGAAACCTTTGGTGCAGAATCAGTTTTTTAAGCTGCTGTTCTAAGCTATTTTGTGGCTTATTTGATTAAGCTCAGGCCTTCAATTTTGGTTTGTAAGTAGTTTGATTGGTAGGCTAAAGGTGCAATATCTGTAATCTTCATTTTAAGCTTATTAGATAGCTGTTTTAAGGTCTGCAATTAAGCTCCTCACCACTGTGCAGACCTGCACAAAACATTCAGTCCCAACCTAACCTGTTTTAAGCCTCAATTAGAGTAGCATTTGAAGTCTAAATTTGGGCATTACTGGAAGTTAAGTAGTATCTCATATGAACTTTGAGGTTTTGCTTTTGGATTCTCCCAATTAGATCTGGCCTAGCTTATTATTAAGCTGCAAAGTGGGTGTTTGGTGACTGCTATTACCTAGCATTGCAACTGCTTATCTGATTTTTCTGCTTATTCATTGTGATTATTTGGTTTCCTTTGACTGATTTGAGCTTATATTAGTCTGTTGAATCATATCTGAGCTTTTTGGAATTTTTGGTTAGCTGTAGCTTATTTTTAGCTTATTTCTCATTAGCTTATTCTCTGTTACAGCTTATTTAGGCAAAATTAGTTTCTCAAATTATTTTTCCTAGATAGCTTCTTTAATTTTATAATTACTCAGAAATTTTCAGATTTTTCCAAAGTGTTTTAATATTTTTAAATCATTTAAATTGTTTTATTTAGTTTTTAATTCATAAAAAATTATTAAAAAGTCAAAAAAATATTTTTCTTTTTCCAAAAATTTTCTTTTATCAGTTTTAATTTAGGAAAATTATTTTTATATTTTTAGGTTTTAAATTTTAGAAAATCACTTTTTATTTACGTTTTAAATTTCGTCGCGTAACGTTTTTAAATTCAATTTTCGTTTTTAGGATTACGTGCTTAGTTTAATTGTTTTCATTAATTAGTAAATTTCATTTAATATTCGTAGTGTTAAATAACCAATCAATCACTTTTTTTCACACACATTCACCACACAATTCGACAACGTTAACGACAACTCGATATTCGACCTTCGTTGGGACACGACCCGGGGAAAACGCATACGTTGCCTTTTCCCTTGGAAAAATATATACTTAAAAATACTACATCACTAGCCATAGATGGTATCAACTATGATTGGAGCTTCATGGCTGATGAAGTGGAAGCACCAACAAAAGCTGCACTGGTGGCCACTGAGACTGCTCTAATGGCCTTTTCTGGTTCAGAGGTAAATTCCATAATTAAATGTACTGAATCATGCTCTGCTCTTAAAGCTTATGAAGATCTTAAAAAGAGATTTGATGATCAACTAGAACAATTATATGATGCATTAGCCAACTTAGGTAATCATAAAAGAGGTATATCTGTTGTTGAAAAACAACTTGTACATTATCAAGAAAATGAGTCTAAGTTTGCTGATGACATGAATGCTCTTCAAAGAAAAATAGATTTTCAAGCTGAAATAATTTGCTCAGAAAGAGCAGCACTAGCTAAAGCCCTAAATAACAGTGAAAATGTTAAGATAACAGTAGATGCTTTAGCTTATGTCTCAGAGGGAATTAATAAGATTTGGGAAGCTCAAGTAATCAATAAAGCTAAGTCTGGTTTAGGATACAAATCTGTTCCTCCACCATACAGAGGTGTTCCTTCACCTCCAAGTATTGACCTAGCACACACAGGTTTTGCTGAGTTTCAAGAACCAATAATGGAATATGGTTCTAAGTCTACTGAGGGTCCTAAGATAGAAGAAGTAAGTGAGAGTTTAAATAAAACTTCACTTCCTAAGGACAAGGTGTCCTTTGTTAAGAAAGGAGATGCTATAGTTGTTGAGGATTGTACAACTGATAGTGATGAAGATGAACAGGTTATGTCTAAACCTGAAAAAGTTAAGAAAGCAGGAACAAAGGTTCCTAAAGTGGTCAAAAAGGATAATGATAGGCCTAAATCAAACATAAAACATGTTAGGCAACCAGTTAGGTATTGTGACCAATACAGATCCACTAGCAAGCCCAGAGGTAACCAAAAAAATTGGAATAACCTCAAGTCTAACCAATTAGGTGATGACTTTGCTTTTTCTAACAAAGCTTGTTATACATGTGGTAGTTTTGACCATCTTGCAGCTTTCTGCAACCATTGGGTATCTGGGTATGAAAACAATAGAGTGAACCACAAAAGGCAAACACCTAAATCTCATTTTCACTCTAGTTCTAAGGTTAACAGAACTAAACCCACAACAGTCTCTGTTAAGTCTGGCTTTAATAAAGTTAATTCTGCTAGACCATATATGACTGTTTACCCAAAATCAACAGCTAAGGGTGCAAAAACATCTTACAAACATGCACCAAAGTCTGTTCAAAGGCCCATTCAAATAAAAGCAGTGGTCCAAAAACAAGTTTGGAAACAAAAGGGGACAACTACAAAGTCAGCAGTTAATTCTGCTAGGCAAGCAGTTAATTCTGGTAGGCAAGTAGTTAAGTCTGCTGCTTGGGCAAAGAGGGAAAATGCTGTTAAGGCCTCAGCATGTTGGGTTTGGAATTCAACTAAATCCAATGTTGCATCAACTGTTCTAAAAAGATTAAATTACATTGATGCAAGAGGCAGATCCAAGTCAGTAATGGCTTGGGTCCCCAAAAGAAACTAATACTTCTCATTTATGTGCAGGAACATTCAATTGATCAACAAGAGGATCAAGGATACTCAGATAGTGGATGTTCTAGACACATGACAGGAAACAAGTCCTATCTTTCTGATTTTCAAACATTAGATGGTGGCTATGTTACCTTTGGAGGAGGTGTTGGTGGCAAAATTTTCGGTAAAGGTACCATTAAAACTGGAAATTTAGATTTTGAAGATGTGTACTATGTACAAGAGCTAAATTATAATCTTTTTAGTGTCTCACAAATGTGTGACAAAAAGAACAAAGTTCTTTTCTGTGAGACTGAATGTCTTGTACTTTCTCTTGATTTTAAGATGCCTGATGAAAGTCAAGTACTTCTTAAAATTCCTAGAAAGGGCAATATGTACAGTGTTGACAAGAAAAACATTGTTCCCAAAAAGGATTTAACTTGTCTTGTTGCAAAGGCCACATTGGATGAATCAATGAAATGGCATAGGAGGCTTGGTCATATTAATTTTAAAACCATAAATCAGATTGTTAAGAATGGTTTGGTAAGAGGTTTACCTCACAAAAGATTTGAAAATGATCAAACATGCATTGCTTGTATTAAAGGCAAACAACACAAAGCCACTTGTAAGCCCAAGATTTTTAACTCTATCAATCAATCATTGTTTATGCTGCATATGAACTTATTTAGACCTGTTTCAGTAAGTAGTATAATGCATAAGAGATATTGTCTTGTTATTGTTGATGACTATACCAGATTTACATGGGTTTTCTTTTTAGGTTCTAAGGATGAAACTTCTAGCATTTTTAAGACTTTCATTACTGAGATAGAAAACCTAGTAGATAAAAGAGTAAAAGTCATTAGATGTGATAATGGGACTGTGAAAACTTATTTTAGAGGTTACTAACAATAAGTTTTGTGATCGTTTATGGACTCTAGGTTGTTACACCTTTGATCTAGGATTTTGTCTATGATTAGCATGATGATAATATTGGCGGAATATTCAAATGAAAGAAACAATATTATCACAACAAGGTTTTGCCAAACTTTCTCTTTTGTTATAAAATCAGCCCCAATACTACTTGATCAATAGCAGTACGATTACACTCTAATCAGGGATCGAAGATCCTTGAGGCTAAACAAACATAACAACATCAGACCCCATGTCTGATGTTCCCACACACACTCACTATTTAATGTTTTACATTTTAACACATTTCTGTGTTTAAATTCTAAGCATACTAAACACTTGTAAAACATATTTTTATCTAAGGGGTAAGATCTCCTTTTATAGTCCAAGGAGACCTTTTACAATATGATAAGACTTTGTCTACTACTTGCTTGTTATGTGTCAGTCATTAAGATACAACATGTATCTTGTTTTACAACTTTGTTGACTGAACAAATATCTAGATATTATCTAAGGATAATATCTTCTTCATCCTTATCCATCCAGCAGCAGTATGACTCACTGATCAGCAGCAGCTTCGTTTGTACTACCAGCAGGAACATATACACTACCAGCAGGAACGGATACATGATGAAGCGAAAAGTGTACCGCTTTTAGGGGTCATTTAAGCCCTAAATCGTATTTATTTGATCAAATATTGCCCTAAATCGTTCCTTTTGTCATTTTAGGTACTTTGGAGAAGAAATCTGGAAAAGGAAGCATTTTGGACGTTTTTTGGAGCATAAAAGTGAAGAAAACGACAAAGTCTCCAAAGCTGCTGGAAAAGTACACGTGACGGCGTCAAGGATTGCTCCTGACGGCGTCACGGCTTGGCAAAAAAGGTGGATATGAAAAATACACGTGACGCGCCAGAAAGTTTTACAAAGGAAGTCTGACGGCGTCACCCTTTAAGGTGATCAAGGCCGTCACGGTTTAAGTTAAAGAGAGACGGCGTCAAGCACAATTGTGACGGCGTCAACCCTTGACGCGCCAGAGTGGATTTTGGAGGATTAAAGAGGGACGGCGTCAGGAAGACCATCCGGGAACCCTAGCCGCGGCGAGGTGACGGCGTCACCTCCTACAACGTGACACCGTCAGCCCCTAAATTCTATATATAGTTTTGCAATTTTTAGTCATTAGTGTGCAACTTTGTAAGGAGAAACCCTAAGACGAATTTTCTGCCATTTTTAAGGGTTTTATACCCTTGGATCTCCCATGTTCAATTGAAGATAAGTAATCAATTAATCATTCAATATATCTATGTGTTGTTTGATTATATCTTGTTCTTGTCTTTTGATTAACATGTTAGGCTAGATTTATCTTGTGTTTGCTTAGATCTAATGAAACCTAACTATTGATCATCGGTTGTTGGTGTGTTATTAATTGTATTGGATGATTGTTTATCGATGTTAGGCTTAAGAAAACTGGCTAACCTCCTATACGGTAACTTGCTTGAACGTCTTAAGAAACATGAACCAATGCGTACTGAGGTTATTATGGTTGTATTTAATGCATGAGCGAATTCTAGTGATCCCATGTTAGGAGCTTCTTAGCCGGCTCGACATAGGAGTGAAGTAGGAGCTTGTAGAGTTGGGGAAGTACGTACGCCATCCCACGATTGGTATTAAGGAATACACCCGTCATCCACGCAATTAATACACACTAATCAACCGGTAAAAGATAGTTAGGGAGTAAGGAAATCTAAGTAAACACATTTCTCTTCATATAAGTTTCACAACCTTTTTATTTTCAGTTATTTTATTTTATTTGCAATTGTAGTTATTTGGGTTAGTTGACTAGCAACTAATTCCGCCCACTCCTTCAAAACCCGAGATTTTACTTGCTTTCATAAAAATATAAAAATACAAAAAGAATCTTCCCTCACCCTTAGACCTATTAGAGTAGTTTTTCAATCCTAACGACACTATTCCCCTAGAGAACGATCAATCCCCCGGTAATTGCCACTACACTATACTACATCGGTCAGGTACACTGCCTGGTGGGGATTGCAAGCCTCTTGAGATCCCTCGAGAGGTAAAACCTGTTGTAAGGTCGCAAAACCACGCATCAATACACTACCAACAGGAACGGATACACTACCAGCAGGAACAGACCAGCAGAAACAGATACACTACCAGCAGGAACAGACCAGCAGTAGAATCTACTTAGCGTATTTTGCTTATCATTTCAGTATACTTCATGTTTCATTCTTCTTGTTCTGTGATCATCAAATCTATGAAAATATAATTCCCAACAATCTTCCCCTATTTGATGATTACAAAACAAACACGTTCTTGTACGAATTTCCCTAGAGGAAGTAGAGAGATTGAGATAATTAAATCTCACCATGAATGAAACCATACTGTCTTCCCCTTAATCTATGCTATCCACCACATCTCACCATGCTTGAGAGCCTCCTACTTTCAATGGGTAATGGACCGCATGGTTGTGACTGTGATGCGTGCGTGCGTATGCTCTAATTTATACCCACGGTATGTCGTTGTGGTTTTAGCAGTATTCAAGTTTTAAATTTATATTTAGCCGACTTATCAATAATATACACACTTTAACGAGCAGTGTACCCGGTCAGTATGAATATAATGGTAAGCAGAGTGTCGATCACTAAGAGTGGAACGTATTATCTAGTTATTCTAATCAGTATTTTAATATCTTAAGTTAGCTATACAACCTAATCTAACGCAAGGGGGTTCAGCCTGAGAGACTGGCACGGTTTGGTTATGATTAAAGGTAAACTAAACTAATAGGCACGAATCAGCGAATAGCACACACGTACACAGATAAATACTTGAGACAATAAGAAGACTTATCCTGATAGTTAAGTAGCTTGTCACTTGTTTTATTGCTAGTTTTATATGAAGTGTATAGTTCGATGCAACGCACCGAGATTAAGTCCTTTCTCGTTGGTTCTAATCTTATCGGCGAGTAAACCCTTAATGATTACTTATGAATATCCTATTTATCTTTTCTTCCTACTTTTCTATAGACGATAGAATGCATAGGTGATCTAATAAACAGGCGAGGGCAGAGGCATGGCGACCCGATCAACGCTCAGCTAGACACAGAGGTTATCAATGCACTAATAAAAGTCACCAAAGACATCAACATATAAACTTTAATTAATGGGAAAGCAGTTTTAAGGGAGTGCAACCTTTCCGTTGTCACATTACACAAGCCACCAATCCTGATGAATTAAAGTTTACTAATACAATAAAACAAAACTACTTAATGAATTGAATACATGCAGGACCTTCTTACAGCTCTTGTATCTTCGTTCAAGGTGTGTCTTGTGCTGCTACTTCGACTGAATTCGGCCTTAGGTTTCTGTGGTCTTCGGTCTTCTAAAACTAGGGCTCCCGAAATTCGTCTGGTCTTGGGGTATTTATAGTTTCTGTCGGAGGGTAAGATGCGGCGCATCTAATAAGTAGATGCGGCGCATTGACTTAACTTCGCGTGGTGTCCAAGATTAATATATTCAGGAATATTCGTACACCGCCAGAAGATGCGGCGTAACTCCATTCTTAGATGCGGCGCATGTCCTTTGCCGTCTTGGATAATATGTTGTGAAATCTTGATAGTGATGCGCCGTATGTAATAAGCAAGATGCGGCGTATCTGGAGCAGAATGTTCTTGATCTTGTACATTTCAGTAGACTCTTAACTTCTTGCTTGTTTTGCTCCATAATTAGTCCAAAATCGCCAAATTTCACATAGTACTTGTTTTTACCTGAGAATTACAAAAGTAAACGATTAAGTATCAATTCTCATACATAATATAATAAAACAAGTCAAATAAATAGGATAAATGATGGTAATAAAATGTACTTATTTGAGTTCATCAAATATCCCCCCACTTGAACTTTACTTGTCCCCAAGTAAACCTTAGAATTAATCTTATGAAAATGTATCCTAAAAGATATTAGGATTTATTTTTATATTTAAGCATGTATTCATTTTTGTCATGATCACACAACCAAACACTTAACGAATTAGAAGTAAAATAAAATAATTCGATAAAAGCAAATCTAATCGTTTAACTGTCCAGTCGTGACGAATATTCTATCATAAGCTTGGAAAGTATACGCATCTCCCCCACTAAAGCCAAGGAATAACAAGTCTAAAGTGGTAAATAGGGTTTGTAGTTTAAGGGTTAATCATTCTCCTTAATCTCTATCGATCTCAAATTCCAGAAAAGGCGACAAAATCACAAATACATGATCGAATCCACGAACACGATACTTGCAATTGCTCAAATCCTTAACTCGAATAGGCTAAAGATAGGACCAAGTAATATTCACCAATAATATTATATCAAAAAGGGCGACAAAATCATAAATACATAGCCGAATCCACGACTACGATACTTAAGATTGCTCAAATCCCTAATCTCAATAAATCAAAGGTTTGGATAAAGAATAATATAGGGTATGGATAATATTTGGGATACAAATTGGTGTAAAATGAAAAATAAACAAAACAGATAAATTAAAATCCTAAGTGTGGTTAATCACTATCCCCACCATCCCATGAATAAGACTCATATCATCGAATAACTCACGCTTTAACACTTGAAACACACGCTTTAGGTAGACACGAATTATACTCAACAAGATCTTAATCAAAGAATATCCTTTAGTTGGCGTTCCCATAACGTTCAACTCCCATTCAATCCATAGATATAATATACAACAACTAGTGGTGATATCGACCACTTAATACAAAACTTCACATAAGTTGGTTAAAATAAACATCCAACTTTTTCTTTTCTTTTTTTTCGATTTTTTTTTTTTTTTTTTTTTTTTTTTTTTTTTTTTTTTACTTGAAACATAAACATAGATGTGTAAAATTTCACCACATCACTATAATGATAATTCTGGATAATTTTTCCATACTTTTCATGACTTCAGAAATAACGGTAATAGTGAAAGTAGTAAACACACAAAAAAATAAAACTCAAAATATACAATATTTACTTTCACTCCAATTGCATTGTGCAATTTCCCGACCTAACCAAAGATAATGAATTACGCACGCGAACATAGGTAATGTAAGGAAACACACTTTGCCTAAAGCAATTAACCAACCACGGATTTTAATCTACAGGGTAGGCTAAGGTGTATGGGTGTAACGAAACATTATAAACATTGGTGTAAGAAACGAAAGGAATGGCTCTGAGTGTTTTTCTAGGGGTATCTTACTCTAAAAATGAGAGTAACAAAAGGGTTTATACGGGGTTAACTAACCAGTGTAGTTAGCTAATATCACATAACATATAAAGGCTATTTGGGTGTAATCCTAGAAATTTACCAATTTAGACAAGTCATTCCAATTATATAAATAATACTTATTATGGTGGTCTCGAATAGTATACAGGCCAAGTTCTAAAGTTTACAAGTCACCGGCACACTCATAGATTTGTGAATTTTGAAAAGTCACAATTTTTGAAAATAACATCATGTGTGCAGCTATGCAACATAGACTTTAAACAAAAACATGCTAAAAATTTTTAATTTTGATATATTAAGCACATTTTAAGCATATTTTGAAAAGTTTAGGACAAGTAAGTGTTCTAATTCTCCAATCCCCCCACTTAAGTTAAACAACGTCCTCGTTGTTTGTATCAAAGGTTAAAAACTGGAAAATAAAAGAATTAGAACAGAAAAACTCCCCTGAGATTTGCTCGGTATGATCCTCCATAATTTTATAAGAGCAAAAATCATCATTCTTGTGGATGAGAACGTTAAAGCTTCATATTTGATGTATCCACAGGAAATGCAGGAATCTATAATACCACCAAGACTTAAACACACCTAAGTTAAGAAGGTTCAAACTTGCATAATACATTAGTAGTTAGTAAAAATAAAATGTAAAAATTAAAATTGAAAATCATCAGGTCAGTCGATGCGCCGTATCTTATGGAAGAAGATACGCCGTATCGAGCCTGGAATAATTACGAATCAGAATAGAAGATGCGTCGCATCCTTAACCAGGGATGCGCCACATTAAAATAAACTGACAAAAAGTTTTAAAGTCAAAAGTAAAAATGCAGAAAAATAAAGTAAGATATGACCAGTGCAGGAGATGCGTCGCATCTAGGGATTGAGATGCGCCGTATCCTCTACGGGCCTGACTGACTCGACACAGAACAGAATAGTAAAAATTTTTCGGGTTGTCTCCCGGTCAGCACTTGACTTTATTCCAGAGTCTTCAAGTTAGACTCACGTTCAGCTCTTTAATATTGATCATTGAAGGAGTCGGAAGCATCGCGCTCCCTCATCGCCAATTCAGTAATATTGAACACTCCTTGCTCGTCCTTAATTTCCACGCCATTCTTCTTTAATATCTGTATAAACAAAGTTCTGTCCCTTTCGGGCAGAGATGACAAAATGATAGACGGGAAATTCTTATTATCATAAAGGCATAAATAAGCAAGGTGGGGTGGTAGTTCAACAAACACATCATTATTCAAATTCGTATGCTCAACTATTCTCCTACGTTTGTTAATTACTACGCAATCATACCACTCATCATCAGAATCATTAACAATATCGTGCCTAAGTTCGGTAGGTACATTAAGGTCAATAAATTCCTTGAAGTTCTCATGATTAGGATTAGTTGAGTTGCTTTGAATCAATGTTTCTCCCATAAGCCTAGCTTCTAGATCGAGGTCCATACATTCTCTTAATCCTAGCACATAGATGCCTCTAATTATGCTTTTAACAGGATCTTGGCACTTATAGACTAGTTTATTATTCCCTACCCTTAATGAGATTTTTCTCTTAAACACATCAATCTTAGCATGGGCAGTAGACAAGAAAGGTCTTCCAAGGATTAAAGGAATCTTAACATCCTCGGGCATATCTAATATAACAAAGTCTACAGGGAAAATAAACTTCTCAATCTTAACTAGCACATTATTAGCAATCCCTTCAGGTCGTTTTACCGTTTTATCAGCCAATTCAATAAGTAACATAGTTGGTGCTAATTTTCCTAGTCCTAGGTAGTGAATGTCTTAAGGGGCATTACACTAACGCTAGCTCCTAAGTCAGCTAACACATTATTGAAAGATATATCATTAATTGAACAAGGTAAAGTAAAACTTCCTGGGTCCTTTTCTTTACGAGGCAAGGCATTTAAGTCGGTTGCAGAGCCCTCTTCTTTCATTGTAGCCTTGATCTCCTCTTCAATCTTTGTCTTCTCTTTGAGTAGCCTCTTTAAACTGATTGAAGAATTAAAGAAAAATTCGGGTCTTGCACCATCATTACCATTCATCAGTCTTCTAGGAAAAGGGATGTTAGGAGTGACTTCTTCAGTGGTGCTTATGGCCTTGACATGATCTCTTGGGTTGGTTTCAGTTGAGCTAGGTAAACTTCCGTATCCCCTTTCTTGAAGAACTTTTCTCATTTGACCAATTTGTTGTTCCAATGCTTTGATTGAAGCTCCTTGATTTCTTGTAATAGTGTCCGTTGAAGCTCGGATTCCCTTGATCATAGCAGTGTTCTCTTCATGTCTCTTAGCAGCATCGGCCATAATTTGCTTTAGAGTGTCATCTAAAGTCTGCCTCCTTTCTTGATAAGTGGGATTGAAGTTGTTCTTTTGATAGAATCCCGGAGTAGCTTCCCTAAATCTTCCTGAAGGTCGGAATGGTTGTCCAAATTGGGTGTAATATGCTTCTTCAAAAGTCTCACTTTCATTCTTGTTCGGGCAATCTTTAGTGTAGTGAGGTCCTTCGCATTTTTCACATCCAACTTGGGCAGCATACACTTGCTCATCACGCTTGTTGGGAATTATGATGAGTATCAAGAGCAGACAACTTAGGTCTGGTAGTTTACCTAAGTTAGGTCTGTTTGTGTTATTAGGTCTGGTAATGTAAAGTTAAGTCTGGTAGCACATTTAAGTCTGGTTGACTTATAAAGTTAAGTCTGGTCGTGAAGATAGGAAAGTTTGTTAGAGTTATGTTAGGAAAAGATACAATGCGTGTATGTATCTTTATAGAAGATTTGTGTATATCTTCTGTGTCAGCTAGGGTTTCCTTGTGTTATAAAAGGATCCCTAAAGATTGTTAGTTCGTGAGTGAGTTGTACGAATTCATAATAGTGAATATCAATATACGAAGTTAGTGATATCCCTGCTTGTGTTCTAAATTGTTCTTGTTAAGATTCCGCATTAACAATAACAATCACTTAGGGTTTCTCACTTAGATTGGTTCGGATTTATCCTAACCATCTACTAGGTATTCAAGACTACTTAGTGATCCATATTCAATTTGTGGACCAACAAGTGGTATCAGAGCAAGGAGAGAGACTCTGAATTCGAAGAACACTAAATCCCTAAAACCTAATTCTCACTCAAATCACCCTTCACAATGTCTGAACTTGATAAGCCTGAAACTTTCTCAATCCATAACAGTGAGGATGAGCAATCAAACCATGAAGATGAAGGAAAAACCGAAACCAGTAACTCCCAAACACAACAACAACCCATCCCTTCCACAACCACAATCTCAAACATAAAACTTCCACTACTGAAGAGAGAAGAGTATGATATATGGGCCATGGAAATGGAACATTATCTGGAATACATTGATAGTGATGTATGGAAGGTGATTCAAAAGGGAAATTCTAAGAAGAGAATTTCACAAGGGAATGATGGGCAGCTCAGAATAATGCCACCAGTATCTGCTGAGGAGATTAGGGCTGTGGAGAAGGAAAAGAAGGCCAGAACCTTGCTTCTTATGGCTATTCCTAAGGAGCATCTACAAAGGTTTCATGACATTCTTGATGCTAAGGAGATGTGGGAAGCTATCAAGAAACGATTTGGAGGTAATGCTAACTCCAAAAAGATGCAAAAGGCTGTTCTTAAACAGCAATTTGAAACATTCAGTGTTTCAAAGACTGAAGGTTTAGAGAAGGGCTATGACAGATTTCAACATCTGTTAACACAACTGGAAGTTCATGGTGCAGCAGTCTCAAATGAGGATGCAAATCACAAATTCCTCAGATCTTTACCATCAGAATGGGGCAATGTATCTATGGCGATGAGGATTAAGGAGGAAGTAGATTCTATGACACCTGATGACCTATACAATAATCTTAGGATGTTTGAAAGGGACATCAGTAACACCACTCAGGCTTCAACCAGTTCATCAAATGTTGCTTTTGTGTCTCAAAACAAAAGCAGTACTTACAAGGTTAGATCTGGTGGTGTTAGGTCTGGTAACTATGAAACTCCTTCAAGTGAAAGGTCTGCTTCAAGTTTTACTGATGAAGTGATACATTCTTTCTTTGCCAATCAAACGGAAGATGAGAACTTTATTAGTGAAGACCTTGAACAGATTAATGATGCTGAAGTTGAAGAGATGGATATAAAATGGCACATTGCCATGGTTGCTTTAAGGGTCAAACGATTTCAGAAGCAATATGGTAGGACTATCAACTTCAACAACAAATCACCAGTGGGATACACAAAGAGGACTGTTGAATGCTACAACTGTCACAAGCATGGACATTTTTCAAGAGATTGTCCAGAGAAGAAGTCTGCTGATGAGAAAAGAGTTGAAGATGGGAAGATGGAAAAGAATCAGATGAGCCTGCTGACAATGGAAGCTGGAGGAGTCAATTGGGGTGAGCATCCAAGAATAAATGAGGAGTCTGATCATGCTCTCATGGCCATTGGTAATGAGGTATAATTATGCTCTAAATTATGTACTGACTCATATAATCATGTTAAGGCTTTATGTGATGAGCAGCAAGAACAAATAGGTGATCTAGAAGTAAATTTATTAGCACATAAAAATGCTGTAAAAACTTTAGAGGCACAAAAGGTCACCCTTCAAAACCAACATGCTGCTTTAAATGAAAAACTATACTTTCAAGCTAATAAGATATATGAACAAGATGAGAAGCTTAAAAGGTATAGACAATTAGGGCTTAAAATTCAGAAGGAAAGGGATGAGCTGAGAAAAAGGGTAGATCAATGGAACAGTTCAAATAATAACCTGTTTAAGTGTTGGGATTCTCAAATTAAGTCAAATAAAAAATGTGGCTTAGGATATGAGGAAAATGAGAATAGGGCTATATTTAAGAATAGAGAAGAGGACTATGCTGATAAGCCTTTGTACAATAGGTTTGTTAAGACTGGTGACTTTAAGGGAGTACCACCACCTTTGAGTGATGACTATACTCCTCTTGAAAAGGAAGAGTTGGATGATTCACTCTTTGTGTATGGTAAGAAAGGTCCTCAAGTGCCTGAACCAACTACCTCAGAGGACAAATCCAGTAGATATTCTTCTTGTCAATCCAATGACTCTGAAGGATCTATTGATGGTTCCTCTGATCACTCTAAGTCTGAGTCAAACAATAAGGAAAAAGAAAATCCTGAACCTAAGGTTATTGAGAAGTGTGAACCTGTTGTTGCTAAACCTGTAGTGACTGAACAAAAGGCTGAGACAGTTAAACCTAGTTGTGTCAATCACATAAAAACTCCTAGGGAATCTGTTAAATTGAATGAGTCATCTAGAAGCAATAGTGTTCACAGAGAAAGTAGGAGTAGTTATACTTATGCTCCTAAAAGATGCTTGTGTGTGTGGAAGTTTGAATCATTTAATAAGAGATTGTGACTTCCATGAAAAGAGAATGAAAAGAGAGGCTGAGCAAAAGAGAATGAATGTTAATAAGGATCAAGGTTTAAATAAACCAGTTTGGAATCATGCTAGTAGAGTTAATCATGCTAACCAGTTTGTCCCCAGACCTGTTCAACTAAATAACACTACCAGACCTAACTCTTTTGTTAATTCTGGTAGACCAAATTTTGGGTCTGGCTACAGAAACTTTAATATGAATAGGCAAAATGTTAACTTTATGAGGCCTAAAGTGAATACTGGTTATGTTAACTCTGTGAGACCTAATGTGAACACTGGTTTTGTAAGACCCAAGCAACCTTTTCAAAAACCTCAGGTGAATGCAAATTTTAAAAGAAATAATTTTTACAAAACTCATTCACCTGTGAGAAGACAAGTTGGAAAGCAAACAGCAAAACCTTTAAAGGGAAATGGGGATTCTGCTGTTAAGACCTCAGCATGTATGTCTTGGGATTCAAACAAAAATAAATCCATGTATAAATCCCAAAACAACAGTGGATCAGGTTCAATTAAGAAATTTAAGCATATTGATCCACAAGGCGGACCCAAGCCTACTCAGGCCTGGGTTCCTAAGAGAAACTAATTTCTCTTCTTTTTGTGCAGGATCATCCACTATGCTATATGGAAGATAGAGGAATACTTGACAGTGGATGCTCTGGGCACATGACTGGTAACAAGAACTATCTTAATGATTTTCATGAATTCGAGGGAGGTTCTGTTACTTTTGGAGGAAGCAAGGGACAGATTACTGGTAAAGGAAGAATCATTGTGGGCAACATAGAATTTGACAATGTATCTTTTGTGAAAGAACTTGGGCAGTTCAACCTTTTCTCAATATCACAGATTTGTGATACTCAGCATAAGGTGCTTTTCACTGAAACTGATTGTCTTGTGTTGACTCCGGACTTTAAGATGCCTGAAGAACATCAAATTCTTCTTAAAGTTCCCAGACAACACAAAATGTACAGTTTTGATATGAAAGCATCTAATCCTGCAAAAGGTGCTACCTGTTTAATTGCAAAAGCTACATTGGATGAATCTAAGTTGTGGCACAGAAGGTTAGGCCATGTGAATTTCAAAAACATGAATAAACTTGTGAAGAATAACCTTGTGAGAAGTTTGCCTTCAAAATTGTTTAAAAATGATCATACTTGTGTGGCTTGCAACAAAGGAAAACAACATAGGGCATCCTGTAAGGTTAAATTAGAAAGATTAATCACTGAACCTTTGCATACCTTACATATGGATCTTTTTGGCCCTACATCTGTCCATAGTATTAATCATGCATGCTATTGCCTTGTCATTACAGATGATTGTACTAGATATTGTTGGGTGTTCTTTATGTCTAGGAAGGATGAAGCTACCCCTTTGATTCAAAATTTCATTAGACAGATTGAAAACCTTATTGATAAACGAGTTAAAATCATTAGGAGTGATAATGGCACTGAATTTAAAAACAAGAGCATGCTAGATTTTTGTGGTAATAAAGGAATTAAGCAACAATTCAGTAATGCAAGAACTCCTCAGCAAAATGGAGTTGCAGAGAGAATGAACATGACACTTATTGAGGCAGCTAGGACTATGCTAGCAGATTCACTTTTACCTACTACATTTTGGGCTGAAGCAGTCAGCAATGCCTGCTACATCTTTAATAGGGTTAGAGTGACCAAGCCTCAAAATAGAACTCCTTATGAGCTTATGTTTGGCCACAAACCAGTTGTTAGCCATATAAGACCTTTTGGGTGTCATGTTACTATTCTTGATACTCTAAGTGTTCTTGGAAAATTTGAAGGAAAGTCTGATGAAAGGTTTTTACTTGGGTATGCATTAAACAGTAAAGCCTTTAGGGTTTACAATCTAGTATCCAAGAAAGTAGAAGAAAATCTGCATGTAAACTTTCTTGAGGAAAAACCCAATGTCAAGGGAATTGGTCATAGGTGGATGTTTGATATTGATTATTTGACTGATTCTATGAATTATATTCCTGTCTCCAAGGAGAATCAAATTAACCCTATTGCAGGTACCCAAGAAGCTACTAACATTGCAGGTACCAAAGATTCTTCAAATTCAGGGAACATTGATGATATGGCTGAGCTTGTTGTGATTCCATCTACAGAGAACAAGTCTGATGCAGCTGAAGCAGTAATCAAGGATTCTTCCACTCAGAAAATAGATTCTGAAGTTAAGTCTGGCAAAGTCATATCCCCAAGCATTACCAGTACTTCACATTTTAAGTCTGGTAGTGATGTTCTACCAGACCCTTCTTCAAATACTGCATGTGCTGATTCTGAGATGCCAGAACTTGAAGTATTTCCTATTCCCAATGAAGGTGTTTTTGATGGGGCTTCCTATGATGAAGGAGGAATTATTACTGATTTCAACAACTTACCCACTGAAGTGGAAGTAAGTCCAACCCCCACTCTCAGGATCCACTCCATTCATCCCAAAAGCCAAATAATTGGTAACCCCAAGTCTGCTGTTCAAACAAGAAGTAGAGTGCAACATCAGTCTGCTTCTCTTGCACTCATTAGCCTGATCAAGCAACAACAAAGGGTCAACCATAAGGACCAGCAACATTGCTTATTTGCTTGCTTTCTTTCTCAAAGTGAACCCACTACAGTTTCTGAAGCTTTAGGGGAGGAAAGTTGGGTAGAAGCCATGCAAGAAGAATTGTTGCAGTTCAAGCTACAGAAAGTATGGGTTCTTGTAGACCTACCCAATGGAGCTAAAGTTATTGGTACTAAATGGGTCTTCAGGAATAAAAGGGATGAAAGAGGAGTAGTTGTAAGGAACAAAGCAAGGTTGGTAGTTCAAGGATACAAACAGGAGGAGGGCATAGATTATGATGAGGTTTTTGCTCCTGTGGCAAGGATTGAAGCTATCAGGTTATTTTTGGCCTATGCATCATACATGGGATTCAAGGTATATCAGATGGATGTCAAAAGTGCTTTCCTTTATGGAACTATTGAAGAAGATGTGTATGTACATCAACCTCCTGGCTTTGAAGATCCTGCTAACCCCAATCAAGTGTATAAGGTTATTAAAGCTCTATATGGTCTTCATCAGGCTCCTAGAGCTTGGTATGAAACTCTTTCACAGTTTCTTGAAGAACATGGATACATCAGGGGTGTAATTGACAAGACTTTATTTATTAAGAGAGATCAGAAGGATATTATTCTTGTCCAAATTTATGTGGATGATATCATTTTTGGATCTACAAGAAAGTCTTGGTGTGATGAATTTGAAGGTTTAATGAAGAGTAGGTTTGAAATGAGCTCAATGGGAGAACTTACATTTTTCTTGGGACTGCAAGTTAAGCAAAAAAATGATGGACTTTTTATTTCTCAAGACAAGTATGTTGCAGAAATTTTGAAAAAGTTTGAGTTCTCAAATGTGAAGGCAGCAGTTACTCCCATGGAGAACAAAGTGCCTTTAACAAAGGATGAAGATGCTGCTGATGTGAATGTGCATCTTTACAGATCCATGATAGGTTCCCTCATGTATCTTACTGCTTCTAGACCTGATATTATGTATGCAGTTTGTATTTGTTCACGCTTTCAGGTTCAACCAAAGACTTCACATCTTCATGCTGTGAAGAGAATTTTTAGGTACTTAAAGGGCAAACCAAATTTGGGCCTTTGGTATCCTAAGGAGTCAACTTTTGACCTGACAGCTTATTCAGACAGTGACTATGCTGGTGCAAGTCTGGATAGGAAATCAACAACAGGAGGTTGTCAGTTCCTTGGAAGGAGGTTAATATCTTGGCAATGCAAGAAGCAGACGATTGTGGCTAATTCAACTACTGAGGCTGAGTATGTAGCAGCTGCTCATTGCTGTGGACAAGTTTTGTGGATTCAGAATCAGATGCTGGACTATGGTTTGAATTTTATGAATACTGTTATCCACATAGATAATAAGAGTACTATCTGTATTGTTAAGAATCCAGTATATCACTCTAAAACTAAGCATATAGAAATAAGGCATCACTTCATTAGGGATTGCTTTGAAAAGAAGTTGATTAGAGTGGAGAAAATACATACAGATTTTAATGTTGCTGACCTGTTAACTAAGGCATTTGATAGTCCTAGATTCAATTATCTGGTAGTTAACATTGGTATGATGAACCCCTAGTTTGAGTTAAGGGGAGGTTTGGCCTAAGGGGAGGTCAAACTGTGAAGTATGTAAAGTATGAATACTTACCAGCATTTAGGTTATTTTTAAGTCTTGTAGTTTTGATTTTAGTTCTGTTAGTGATAAAAAAAAATAATAAAAAAAAATAAAAAAAAAATAAAAAATAAAAAATAAAAATTTTTGGTTTGTTTTATCTATGTCTTTTATTTCTTTTATAAGCAATGCTGGATTAAGTATATTTTCACAAGTTGTTGAGTGAGACTATTGGAACTTCTCACTTGGTGAAAGTGCTTTGCACTAACACATCAAAAGGTTATCAGTCCACCTTGTCTCATCAACATAAGGACTGGCTAATCCTGAGCAAACGGCTAACAGGTAAAGATTGCTCAAATCCGTTTATGGCTGACAATTTGCCAAAAATTGTATGGTATTCAACTCACCATATCTAAGATAAGTGAAGAGTTGGCTAGCCCACAAGGTTATGGCTTGTGGTAAAGGCTGTGGAAAACCATAAATGGTAATCAATTCACCATGATGAGGTGCTTTTCCATCAAAGAATTGACTAGTCCAGAAGCAAACGGCTTTTGGTAAAGACTTAACAAATCCGTTGATAAGCTGATGATTTGCTTAAAATCATATGGTTATCAGTGTACCATGGTCTTATACACCAAAACATTTGGCTACTCCAGTAGTGATGGCTATTGGTAAAGAGACATCAAATCCATTAAATTTCAATGATTCACCTCTCACAGGAGTTAACACACCTGGAAGTGATGAGAATAGATATGAAACTTTATATGAATTGATGTACATATAGTCAATGTTGCTGCAAAGACCATATCAGAAGAGCTTATCAAGATTCAAGCTGCTAGAAAGGAACAAGACCTAAATACAGTTCAAAGTGTTCAAGATTCAATCCTCAGAAGGTTTAATCAGAAGAACTTGAAGTTCATGGAGCATGAAGATCAAGTTAGGGGAGGATTGTTGGGAATTATGATGAGTATCAAGAGCAGACAACTTAGGTCTGGTAGTTTACCTAAGTTAGGTCTGTTTGTGTTATTAGGTCTGGTAATGTAAAGTTAAGTCTGGTAGCACATTTAAGTCTGGTTGACTTATAAAGTTAAGTCTGGTCGTGAAGATAGGAAAGTTTGTTAGAGTTATGTTAGGAAAAGATACAATGCGTGTATGTATCTTTATAGAAGATTTGTGTATATCTTCTGTGTCAGCTAGGGTTTCCTTGTGTTATAAAAGGATCCCTAAAGATTGTTAGTTCGTGAGTGAGTTGTACGAATTCATAATAGTGAATATCAATATACGAAGTTAGTGATATCCCTGCTTGTGTTCTAAATTGTTCTTGTTAAGATTCCGCATTAACAATAACAATCACTTAGGGTTTCTCACTTAGATTGGTTCGGATTTATCCTAACCATCTACTAGGTATTCAAGACTACTTAGTGATCCATATTCAATTTGTGGACCAACAACGCTTCTTCATCTCTCTACTAATTTTATCCAATTGAGCTTGAATAGCAGCAAACCCGTCAAAATTAGTGCTGCTCTTAGATCTAGTAGAGGTCCCATCGTGCCATTTTTGAGAATGATCAGCAGCTTCTTGGATAGCTTTCCTAGCATTGGCTGCACTCATTTGAGGCACAGCTCCCTTAGCGTCCAAGATTTGTCTAGTAGGCACGTCCAATCCTTGATAAAACAATATTATCTCCTGCATAGAGGTTAGATAGTGTTGAGGACATTTTACCAGTAAATCTTTAAATCGTTCCCAAGCTTGATAAAGAGTTTCATCAGGCTCTTGCTTGAAACTATTGATAGCCTCCATCTTTTTAGCAGTCTTAGCAGGTGGACAATATCTCTTCAGGAATTTGCTTTTCAAATCTTCCCATGTAGTGATTGAACTAGCAGGTTCATTCCTTAGCCACTTGTTAGCAGCTCCTTTTAGCGAGATTGGAAAGATTCTTAGCATGAGTTGATCGTCAGTGACTCCTTCTGAAGTAAACAAATCCGCAATCTCGAGGACCTTTTCAACATGCTCATTAGCATCCTCATGTTCCGATCCACTGAAAGCATTTTCTCTTAGCTCCTTGAGAAACTGCCCCTTCAATTCAAACTTTGACTTATCATCAAACTTTGGTCTAGCAACTCCTGAAGTGTAATCAACACGGGTTTTGTTCATGTATTCCTCCATAGTTGTGTTTTCGCCCATTGCTTCTGTTTCTTCTTCCTCTTTCTCTTCAGAAAAATAATCAAGCTCGAATGAACTTGAGATATCAAAGCTTTTTGTGTTGAAAAGCCTTTTAAGCGAATGAAAGGCTCGTTCAGGATCTTCAAAAGGTGTAATCAAGTTCTTCGTAGAACTCCTGGTCATGCACTTCCTGAAACTATCGCAAAAACATCAGTAGGGTATGTTCAAGAAAGTAATATATCAGAAAATCAACAACGAAAACTGAAAGGAAAGATTAAAGTTACTGATATCTGCAGATGATGCGCCGTATCCAAAAAGTTGGATACGCCGTATCTTATAATCGTTAAAATTTAATCAGACTGTATTAAGAAAATAGATACGCCGCTTAGGAATTAGAATGCGCCGTATCAGTTTTAATTATCAAAAATCTATTATACTTATTAAAATTAAATGCGTCGTATTAACAAAAGTTAATGCGCCGTATTTTCGTTACGTTTCAAAATACAAGATTTTTGATTCAGAAGATTCGCCGTATCGATAAAAATCGATGCGTCGTATCTGTTTAATAATTCGAAAACTGTTTTTAATTAAAATAATAGATACGCCGTATCTGCAAAAGCAGATGCGTCGTATGGCGTTATCGCTTAGAAAAAATTTCTTATTAAAAACAGATACGCCGTATCTTGGGAAAGATGCGTCGTATCGAATTAATTAAACGCGTTGTATTTTATAAAAATTAAACGCAATACGCCGTATCTAAGAAAATAGATGCGCCGTATCGTTTAAATTAGCTCAGTACAACGATAGCAGAATACAGAAAATACGAAAAATAAAAACACAAATAAAAACAAACGAAAATAAACAAAAATAAAAGAAAACAAATAACACACAAAACAGAAAATATGCAAATAATACAATGAATGCAATTTAACTAATATACAACAGAGTTAGCGGTTAGATTAAAAATTAAAAAGAAAAACCTAATTAAAATACTAATCAAATTAACAGATAATAACAATTCACTCCCCGGCAGCGGCGCCAAAAACTTTGATACGTGCGTGCGTATGCTCTAATTTATACCCACGGTATGTCGTTGTGGTTTTAGCAGTATTCAAATTTTAAATTTATATTTAGCCGACTTATCAATAACACACACACTTTAACGAGCAGTGTACCCGGTCAGTATGAATATAATGGTAAGTAGAGTGTCGATCACTAAGAGTGGAACGTATTATCTAGTTATCCTAATCAGTATTTTAATATCTTAAGTTAGCTATACAACCTAATCTAACGCAAGGGGGTTCAGCCTGAGAGACTGGCACGGTTTGGTTATGATTAAAGGTAAACTAAACTAATAGGCACGAATCAGCGAATAGCACACACGTACACAGATAAATACTTGAGACAATAAGAAGACCTGTCCTGATAGTTAAGTAGCTTGTCACTTGTTTTATTGCTAGTTTTATATGAAGTGTATAGTTCGATGCAACGCACCGAGATTAAGTCCTTTCTCGTTGGTTCTAATCTTATCGGCGAGTAAACCCTTAATGATTACTTATGACTATCCTATTTATCTTTTCTTCCTACTTTTCTACAGACGATAGAATGCATAGGCGATCTAATAAACAGGCGAGGGCAGAGGCATGGCGACCCGATCAACGCTCAGCTAGACACAGAGGTTATCAATGCACTAATAAAAGTCACCAAAGACATCAACATATAAACTTTAATTAATGGGAAAGCAGTTTTAAGGGAGTGCAACCTTTCCGTTGTCACATTACACAAGCCACCAATCCTGATGAATTAAAGTTTACTAATACAATAAAACAAAACTACTTAATGAATTGAATACATGCAGGACCTTCTTACAGCTCTTGTATCTTCGTTCAAGGTGTGTCTTGTGCTGCTACTTCGACTGAATTCGGCCTTAGGTTTCTGTGGTCTTCGGTCTTCTAAAACTAGGGCTCCCGAAATTCGTCTGGTCTTGGGGTATTTATAGTTTCTGTCTGAGGGTAAGATGCGGCGCATCTAATAAGTAGATGCGGCGCATTGACTTAACTTCGCGTGGGGTCCAAGATTAATATATTCAGGAATATTCGTACACCGCCAGAAGATGCGGCGTAACTCCATTCTTAGATGCGGCGCATGTCCTTTGCCGTCTTGGATAATATCTTGTGAAATCTTGATAGTGATGCGCCGTATGTAATAAGCAAGATGCGGCGTATCTGGAGCAGAATGTTCTTGATCTTGTACATTTCAGTAGACTCTTAACTTCTTGCTTGTTTTGCTCCATAATTAGTATAAAATCGCCAAGTTTCACATAGTACTTGTTTTTACCTGAGAATTACAAAAGTAAACTATTAAGTATCAATTCTCATACATAATATAATAAAACAAGTCAAATAAATAGGATAAATGATGGTAATAAAATGTACTTATTTGAGTTCATCAGACTGTTTGTTGCTAACTTTCTGGATTGTGCATCCATGGTGAGCTGAGAGTTTGAATGAGTTTGATGAACAAGGTTGATGATATGAGATGGGTAGGTTTGTGTGAAATTGTGAGAAGTAAATGAAGCCACTGATATGGGTAGGTTTGTATGTAAATGTGAGAAGTTAATACTCATTTATCTCACACAAATAAAGTCAAATGGGTTTATTTCAAAGTAGCCTGACCATATATTTGACTACACAAGAATAAATTCAAAGTTCAAACTAGGTTAGAAAGAGTGTGTGTTAATCCTCAAGTAAATTCTCCTACCAACTAGTATGGAACACCGTTCAAGTAAAAAAAAGGAAGAGAAACAATATGGATGGTACTCATACAGACGTGGTGGTGTTGGATGACAGCAACGAATCAAATAAAATGAGATGCATTGGTTGTTATATGGAAGTTAAAAATATGGCTGGTTTAACTTTTGAAGCAAGGCTACCTAGAGGAGAAACTATGTGGTATTCCTGTTGGAGGCATGCTTACAGAGGCAGAGGAGTTGTTGCAGCTGCTGGAGGTGGTGGTTGTTACACCCCGTGCCCGCTTAGACAGAAAATTATGACCTTTTGCGCGGAAACGCTTGACTTTTACGGATATTATGATACTCTTTTGACCATTTACAAAAATATATAAACATTCAGATCTTGAGACTATTTTTAAATGAAACTAGACTCAATTACCTTCGAAATGCTGGGTGGCGCGACCCGTGACGACTTACGGTTTAAAAGATATGATTTTTCAAAAATCGACAATTTCTGAAAAATACTTCCCAACCGCCGGTTGGCCTTCACAGAAAAGTCCCAGTTGCCCCGGTTGGAGTTCCAGCCGCCGGCTGGGTTTTCTGCAGACTCCAAAAACATGCCATTTGACCCATTTTTTACAATATGCCGCTTAGACCACTTCCATATTACATCAAACTTAGTCAACATCATTAACTTAACATGTTAACACATTTCCAAAATCGTTTGACCCGTTTACAACCCAAACTGGGTAGAAACACGCTTATGCCAAACACCCTCTTTAACCTATTTCCAATACACACTTTTTACTCAACGCACATAACAACTACATATTCATTTGGAAACATACATGAATTGACATTTCTAATATATTACGAAGGTGTTAGTACAAATTCTTGACCCGTAGCATTCCAAAATGGGTGAAATTGGTTAATTGCCAAACACCACCTAACTACAACCACAACCATATACCATAAGGACTTCATGACATTTACACATACCTAACCCATGACCTAAACATGAACAAAGGACCATGTATGACGACAAGACCGTTAAATAACAAAATGACCATATAGATTGAAGTATACCAAAACAAGAAAGGACACTTCGGGGCTTCCAACTTCAAGCACGTTTGGTCCAAAAGATTACGGTCTTCTAGTCTACCTTATACAACTACTCTACTCCTTCCTTCCAAGACTATAAACTAGGCTAAGTCCTTACCCTTGCTTCCTCCGCTTGTACCTACAAAATCATCATTAACTACAACCGTAAGCGAAACGCTTAGTAAGTATATAAGGCATAACCATCATTACATTCATAAGATTAGTGATTAACACCAATCATAACTTTACCATGGAGCATAATATAACATTATCACTTACCTTGACCAAGTAAGCAAATACATAACATTTTCACAACTAGCATTGGATCCAAGCTAACTATCATTAACAAGCTCCATAAATAAGATACCTTAACACATCATAACATTAGCAATATAAACATTAAGCAAGTTATACCTATATACTTACCTTAATCCCTACTAGCTCCCTACTTGGACTTGATATAGGCTCTACATATGCTTCCTATCACAAGATTAGCTTTAATTAGTGACTAATTAGCTAGGGAGATCATTAATTCACAATCTTTATCCACTATACTCAAATCTCATAACATGAACCCTAATTTCACAAATTGGGGAAAAGCACTTACTTGATGAGGGGATTGAAATTAAGGAATCTCTAAAGCCCCTTGATCACTTCTTGATAACCAAATTAAGCTAGGATGAAGATTCTAGTTTTCCCTCCCTTTTCTCTCTATATGTCGACACACATGAAGAACACACTCACACTTTCCAGATTTTTCTAAGAATTATGTATTTATCCATGTGTAGGAATTAGTTTAGTCACTTGGCAAAGATAGTCCCTCCAAGTCTCATTATACTTATTTTGACCCTCAACACTTATTACTCATTGGATACATGCACTAAAGTGTATATGTATATGTATATGTATATATATATATATATATATATATATATATATATATATATATATATATATATATATATATATATATATATATATATATTCATTATATCTCTTATACTATATGGCATGATACGTTACCTTTCCGGGGTTCGGGTGTAATAATTCATCCCCCCTTGAATAGGATTTCGTCCTCGGAATCTACTCTTGGAATAGATGAGGATACTTGTTCCTCATTTTCTCTTCGTCTCCCACCTAATACTTGTGCCTTTTTGATGCTTCCATTGGACTTTTACTAACGGGATTTCCTTGTTTCTTAATTGCCTCACCTTCCTTCCTAATATAGCTTCCGGTTCATCCTTTTGCGAAAGCAATTTCGGATCAATTTCGATATCATTTAAAGTGACCACGCTTGTTTCGTCTGCCAAACACTTCCTCAAGTATGACACATGAAAGGTATTATGAATACCTCTCATTTATTCGGGCAATTCCAACACGTATGCTACCTCGCCTACTCGTTTCAAGATTTTAAATGGTCCTATAAACCGCGGAATTAGTTTCCCTTTGTTTTTAAATCTAAAAACGCCTTTCCACGGAGAAACTTTTAACATGACAAAATCACCTACTTCGAATTCGATTGGTCTTCTTCGATTATCGGCATAGCTTTTTCACCTATCTTGTGCCGCTTTAAGTCTTGCCCGAATCATTTCGATCTTTTTCGTTGTCGCCAATACTAAATCCGTGCTCGCCAATTCCCTACTTCCAACTTCTTCCCAACACACTGGTGTCCTACACCTTCTACCATAGAGCATTTCATAGGGTGGCATATCTATACTCGCATGATAACTATTGTTGTAGGCGAATTCAACTAGAGGCATATGATCGTCCCAATTACCTTCAAAGTCAATCATACAAGCTCGTAACATATCTTCTAAAGTTTGAATTGTCCTCTCACTTTGCCCATCGGTTTGAGGATGAAAAGCCGTGCTCATATGTAGTTTCGTACCTAGTTCTTCTTGGAAACTTTGCCAAAAGTTTGAAGTGAAACGCCCATCTCTATCGGAGACTATAGAAATGGGCACTCCATGACGTGCGACTATCTCGTTGACATAAATGTTAGCTAACTTGTGAACAGGCATATTTTCTATGATCGGAATGAAATGTGCACTCTTTGTTAGGCGATCTACTATGACCCAAATTGTATCGTTCTTTTTTTTTTCGTCCTTGGCAATTTCGTAATGAAATCCATCGTGATATTTTCCCACTTCCAAACCGGAATGTCTAAAGGTTGAACTTTTCCATACGGCTTTTGGTGCTCGGCTTTAACCTTCAAACAAGTTAGACATTTCTCAACGTACTTTACACAATCCCTTTTCATACCCGGCCCCCAATAATTCTTCTTCAAATCAAGGTACATCTTTGTAGCTCCCGGATGAATAGAGTACTTCGACTTGTGTGCTTCTTCTAGGATCAATTCTTTGATATCGCTCCGAAAAGGAATATAAACCCTTCCATACCGTGTCTTAATCCCTCGACGATCTTCTTCAAGATGCGGAATGTGAGAGGTAATACGTTCACTTTCTCTATTTTCTTCTTTCAATGCTTCCTCCTGAGCTAACTTGATTTTATCAAAAAGGTCGGACGTAACAATCATCCGCAACGAATGAATCCTAGTAACTTCATTTCGATCCTTGCGACTCAAAGCATCCGCCACAACGTTCGCTTTACCGGGGTGGTAGCGAATTTTGCAATCATAGTCTTTTAATAAGTCTAACCATCTTCGTTGTCTCATGTTCGGATCTTTCTTCTCAAGGAAATATTGAAGGCTTCTATGATCGGTGTAAATTACAAACTTGACACCATACAAATAATGCCTCCAAAGTTTTAGAGCAAAAACCACAGCCGCGAACTCAAGATCATGAGTTGTATAATTTTCTTCATGCTTCTTTAGTTGTCTCGAGGCGTAAGCAATTACTTTACCTCTTTGCATAAGAACACATCCGAGACCGGAATAAGACGCGTCGCTGTAAACCACCATATCTTCAGTTCCTTCCGGCAACACAAGAATTGGTGCTTCACATAACTTTTTCCGTAGAGCACGAAAGGCTTCGTCCTGTTCTTCACCCCATTCAAAAGGAGTGTTCTTCTTAGTAAGTTTTGTCAGCGACGATGCGATTTTGGAGAAGTCTTGTATAAACCTACGGTAGTATCCCGCGAGTCCAAGAAAACTTCGAATCTCACCCACGTTCTTCGGTGCTTGCCAATTCATCACGGCTTTGACATTTGACGGGTCAACTTTAATACCATCGGAGTTAATAACGTGACCGAGGAATTGAACTTCTTGTAACCAAAATTCACATTTTGAGAACTTGGCGTACAACCTTTCTTTCCTCAATGTCTCAAGAATCTCCCGTAAATGTGCGGCATGTTCCTCCTTACTCTTTGAGTAGATAAGAATATCATCAATGAACACTATGACGGATCTATAAAACATCGGTCTACACACGCGGTTCATAAGATCCATGAAAACCGCAGGCGCGTTTGTGAGACCAAAGGGCATAACCGTAAACTCATAGTGCCCATATCGGGTCCTAAAGGCCGTCTTAGGAATGTCTTCTTCTTGAACCTTCAATTGATGATAACCCGAACGGAGATCAATCTTCGAAAACCACCTCACACCTTGAAGTTGATCAAAGAGATCATCGATTCTTGGTAACGGATACACGTTTTTCACCGTGACTTTGCTCAATTCACGGTAGTCAATGCACATCCGCATACTACCATCTTTCTTCTTAACGAACAAGATTGGAGCTCCCCACGGTGAACTACTAGGGCGGATAAAGTCTTTGTCGAGCAATTCTTGTAGCTGACTCATTAGCTCCTTCATTTCGAACGGAGCTAGGCGATAAGGAGTTTTTGCAATAGGTGTAGCACCCGGAACAAGATCAATACGGAATTCAACTTACCTTTCGGGTGGAATACCCGGCAAGTCTTCCAGAAAGACGTCACATAATTCATTTACAACCGGAACATCGTCGATGCTTTTCTTTTCAAAGCTCGTATCTACCACGTGAGCCATAAAGGCATAACAACCACGCGATAAATATCTCCTAGCCTTCATCACAGAGCATAACTTTAATTCACCCTTTCTTTTATCGCCATAATTAATCATTTCACGACCGCTAGGATTTACAACCCGGATGATCTTTTGGCTACAAAGGATGGCCGCATTATATTTGTCAAGCCAATCCATGCCAATAACAATATCAAACTCCCCGAGCATTATGGGAATTAAGTTAATCTCAAAGGCATTATCATCAATCTCTATCTCTACGTCTCGATATACATTGGATACAACAACAACTTTACTATCGGCTATTTCGACTTCGAGGGGTATCGGAAGTTTAACTAGTGGGGAGGTTAGTTTCTAGCTAAAATTATAAGATACGAAGGACACACTAGCACCCGAATCATACAAAACTCGAGTGGGTACGTAATTAATAAGATGAATACCTGTGATAACATCGGACCCCGACTTGGCTTCTTCGGCACTCATCTGATAAACACGAGCTTTTGGTTTTAGAACTTCTACTTTTTCATCTTTGACAGCTTGCAATGGCTTTGCTTCAAGTGCGTTTGAGTTTGGGCAATCCTTCAACCTATGCCCTATTTCATTACACCCGTAGCATACTATCATTGGTTTGGTGCAATCTTTACTTTGATGGTCTAGAGCTCCGCACTTGTAGCAACCCGGCGTATTACGCCTACATTCCCCAAGATGAAACTTGTTACACTTCGGAAATGCCACCTTAGTCTTGGTTCCCACACCTTTCTTGCCATGATCAAATTTAATTTTCTTCCCATCTCGATCTACAAACTATTGCTTCCTCTTTGGTTCCTTAGTCTCTTTCTCCTTTCTCCTTAGAAAGTCTGCTTCTCTCACACGAGCTCTACTCAAAAGGTCTTCCAAGGTAGTACATTTAAATGGCGAGATTACATCACGAATATCATCCTTAAGCATCCTTTGGAATTTGTCAACTTTAAGCTTCTCATTACCATGGTATTCGGGACAATACGAAACCATATCATTGAACTTTCTCCACAACTCATTCACTGTCTCATTGGTTTGAGTGAGAGATTGGAATTTCTCCCGGATTTTGTCAATCTCTTCAAACGGAGCATATTCGGCACTAAACAACTCCTTAAATTCCTTCCAAGTACATGCTTCGGCCCAAGGTTCACCCTTCTCACAAACCTTCCCCTCCCACCAAGTTTTAGCGCTATCGCGAAGAAAGTTAGTAGCATAGATGACCTTCTTCCTTTCCTCACATCCACTAGTACGGAAAGCACCCTCCACAGCAGTAATCCACCTGTTACTAACAATCAGGTCGAGAACACCGGTAAACCGTGGCACATCACAAGCCGTGAAGTCACGGTAAGTAGCTTTGTCACTCTTAGGTTCTTTTGCTAGTCTGCATTCTTTCTTAAATTCTTTAAACTCTTCTTTCATTAGTCCCCGAAGATTTTGTGTTGTCTTATTGACATAGTAAGGCATTGACCGCTTAATGGCCTTTCCTACCCTTTTCGCCAGCATCGTATCCAAGGCTTTCACCTCCTCTTCCGAGAAACCCCTAAAGCTAGGTCCCCCGGAGCTAGAAGAAGAGGAACTTTCATAATCTTTACCATCATTACCCGCATCACTTGCCGAAGATTCGGCATGTTTGGAAGCCGTGGCTTTCGCGACTTCTTTCGGGTGAGGGGTATCCATTTCTTCTTCTTACTGAAAATAGTAAGTCACAATATCAAGCACAATCATATACATAGCCGATGCATGAATGACATATCTATCCTTATACTAAACACCCTAGCTTGTCACCCGTGTATGGTCTAAATGATTTCAATTTCACATATGTACCATATTTTTATCACTACGGTGGCCGGGCGTAGTCATAAAAATATTTAACATACGTGTCCTCAAAATCATTCAAACAATACACAAATAACAAACACTAGTTCTAAACGCATCTACACAAGGTCTAAGTATAGGAAATCCAAAAGTAAAATCCTAAATCTCTTAGACCAAAGCTCTGATACCAAGTTGTTACACCCCGTGCCCGCTTAGACAAAAAATTATGACCTTTTGCGCGGAAACGCTTGACTTTTACGGATATTATGATACTCTCTTTGACCATTTACAAAAATATATAAACATTCAGATCTTGAGACTATTTTTAAATGAAACTAGACTCAATTACCTTCGAAACGCCGGGTGGCGCGACCCGTGACGACTTACGGTTTAAAAGATATGATTTTTCGAAAATCGACAATTTCTGAAAAATACTTCCCAACCGCCGGTTGGCCTTCACAGAAAAGTCCCAGCCGCCCCGGCTGGGTTTTCTGCAGACTCCAAAAACATGCCGTTTGACCCATTTTTTACAATATGCCGCTTAGACCACTTCCATATTACATCAAACTTAGTCAACATCATTAACTTAACATGTTAACACATTTCCAAAATCGTTTGACCCGTTTACAACCCAAACTGGGTAGAAACACGCTTATGCCAAACACCCTCTTTAACCCATTTCCAATACACACTTTTTACTCAACGCACATAACAACTACATATTCATTTGGAAACATACATGACTTGACATTTCTAATATATTACGAAGGTGTTAGTACAAATTCTTGACCCGTAGCATTCCAAAATGGGTGAAATTGGCTAATTGCCAAACACCACCTAACTACAACCACAACCATATACCATAAGGACTTCATGACATTTACACATACCTAACCCATGACCTAAACATGAACAAAGGACCATGTATGACGACAAGACCGTTAAATAACAAAATGACCATATAGATTGAAGTATACCAAAACAAGAAAGGACACTTCGGGGCTTCCAACTTCAAGCACGTTTGGTCCAAAAGATTACGGTCTTCTAGTCTACCTTCTACAACTACTCTACTCCTTCCTTCCAAGACTACAAACTAGGCTAAGTCCTTACCCTTGCTTCCTCCGCTTGTACCTACAAAATCATCATTAACTACAACCGTAAGCGAAACGCTTAGTAAGTATATAAGGCATAACCATCATTACATTCATAAGATTAGTGATTAACACCAATCATAACTTTACCATGGAGCATAATATAACATTATCGCTTACCTTGACCAAGTAAGCAAATACATAACATTTTCACAACTAGCATTGGATCCAAGCTAACTATCATTAACAAGCTCCATAAACAAGATACCTTAACACATCATGACATTAGCAATATAAACATTAAGCAAGTTATACATATATACTTACCTTAATCCCTTCTAGCTCCCTACTTGGACTTGATATAGGCTCTACATATGCTTCCTATCACAAGATTAGCTTTAATTAGTGACTAATTAGCTAGGGAGATCATTAATTCACAATCTTTATCCACTATACTCAAATCTCATAACATGAACCCTAATTTCACAAATTGGGGAAAAGCACTTACTTGATGAGGGGATTGAAATTAAGGAATCTCTAAAGCCCCTTGATCACTTCTTGATAACCAAATTGAGCTAGGATGAAGATTCTAGTTTTTCCTCCCTTTTCTCTCTATATGTCGACACACATAAAGAACACACTCACACTTTCCAGATTTTTCTAAGAATTATGTATTTATCCATGTGTAGGAATTAGTTTAGTCACTTGGCAAAGATAGTCCCTCCAAGTCTCATTATACTTATTTTGACCCTCAACACTTATTACTCATTGGATACATGCACTAAAGTATATATATATATATAGGGTGGGGTTATTCTAAAAAGTCTCTTATAATAAAAAGTGTAGGAAGGATTGTGGGAGCGACATGTGTCACCTTGCCACATCATATGACATGTGTCACCCACCCCCCCCCCCCCCCCCCAAAAAAAATTTTTTTCCCGCCAAAAAAAATTTTTTTTTGGGCCAAATTTTTTTTTTCCCGCCAAAAAATTCCCCGCCAAAATTTTTGGTGCATCACAGTTATAAGTTTTGGTGCATCAGACTAATAAGTTTTACTGCATCACAGTTATAAGTTACTGCATCATAGTTAACAGTTAAGTGCATCAACTATGATGCAGTAACTTATAACCTTAATGCACTAAATCATAATTGTGATGCAGTAACTTTATAACTGTGACACATCACAGTTATAAGTTACTGCATCATAGTTAACAGTTAAGTGCATCAACTATGATGCAGTAACTTTATAACTGTGATGCAGTAACAAAATTTGGCGGGAAATTTTTTGGCGGGAAAAAAAAAATTTTTGGGCCCAATTTTTTTTTTTTTTTTTTTTTTTTTGGGTGGGGTGGGGGTGACACATGTCATATGATGTGGAAGGGGGGGGGGGTGACACATGTCACTCTCACAATCCTTCCTACACTTTTTATTATAAGGGACTTTTTATTTTAACCCATATATATATATATATATATATATATATATATATATATATATATATATATATATATATATATATATATATATATATATATATATATATATATATATATATATATCATTATATCTCTTATACTATATTGCAAGATACGTTACCTTTCCAGGGTTCGGGTGTAATAGTGGTTCAGTAGCTACAAGTGGTGGTGTTATAGGCTTAGGTGTTAGAAGTGGAAACATAAATAGAGGGGGTGGTGCAGTGGGTAGTGGAGATGGAAGTGGGACAAAAACAACACCTAAAGATCGGGAAGAAGAAGCAAGTCAAGAGGAAAGTGCAGAAGAAACTTGTTCAGGAGCAAGTCAAGAAAAAAGAAGCAAAGAAACTTCATTCAAAATAAACAAGAAGACCGCATGTAGGTTCATTTCATGATTACCAAATGGTTTTTGGATGTTGATGGAAGCGTGTTACTGTTTTTGTTGGTTTTATGAGATAAATAAAATGCTTATTCCATGGTTGATCATTTATCTATATAATTTGCATACAAATTACTATCTTTGTAGCATAACAAAGATAAACCACTGTTAAAACAAGTATGCAGACAATCTCATATGCAAAGAATATGGAAAATAACAAATTTAACCAAACGAAGTTGCATTACTAATAGGATACAAAAGATAAACCAGTGTTACAACAACTGCCATCCAAATACATAGTAATTATTTAGCAACAACCTATTACAACCATATCAAAAGTTAGGAGGAAAGGTTTCATTTTTTGTTGGCTTGTTCTTTTATGAACTCCACAAGGTACTTGT
Organism: Artemisia tridentata subsp. tridentata; assembly: GCA_021014915.2. Classification (NCBI taxonomy): domain Eukaryota; kingdom Viridiplantae; phylum Streptophyta; class Magnoliopsida; order Asterales; family Asteraceae; genus Artemisia; species Artemisia tridentata. The sequence continues at coordinate 97,930,232 of CP139509.1, read as the reverse complement.
GAATGCTTGTCCACATGAAGCGCGCCTCTTCCTTAAACACACGTAGTTCCTCACGAAGGTTAAATGTATTTTGGCAACGCTGATAATAAGAGAAATGTGGTTCTGGCATTGCTGCAAGTGGTGGTTCAAGGAGACGGGTGTGATAAAGAAGAGAAGATCCCTGTACGGTTCTTTTGATACCATAAGGGTGTGTTTGTGATTGTATGGATTGTTCATAGGGTTGTGTTTTTGAGTTTGAGGATTGTGCATCCATGGTGACTGAGCGTATCTTAAGAGTCTGTGTATGGTGGACAGGTTGAGTGTGTGACTGTGTGCAGTGATAACTGATAAACAAGTTGTGTGCTATTGCAAGTTAAGCCATTGTAATAAAGTCGTGCATCGGGATGCAAAATAACGAGGAGAATAACGAGGAGAATAACGGGCGTTAGCAAAAAGTCGCTCTCGGTGGCTGTTTTGCAAAAAAAAATGAAACATTAACGTCGTTTTTGCAAAACTTTTTGTCTCGGTGTATATCTTTTGCTCATTTGGGCTACTTTAGAGACTAAATTTGCAATTTACCCTATATATAAAGAATCAAACTAAACGGATATGAAAGTAGAAAATGGCATAAATTAAATGGAACTGAAAAACTTAAAACAACGTTTTCTACACAGAAACAAAAGCAAGGAATAGACCAATTTTTGATAACATACGTCCATACCTGACAAAAAGTACAAAATAACAAGAAAAAATAACACAATATGTTATAAATGTTGCTCTTTTCAATTAAACGCTTGTAAATGAATAGGTCTCATATCTAACACCACAATTGGCACTAACGACCCTTCCACCATCTTTTCCGTTGCAACAACCTGGAAACTGACGCATTGCATCATCCAAACAAGTCTTGCAATCAGTGGTCGACAGATCCCGCGTGCACTGAACCAAACCGTAAAGTTTTTGTGAACCCCCGACGTTAATCATTCCAGCACTGAACATTTTTGGGTCAGTATAAGCAATGTTTATCAAACCATTTAACAATCTCTTTATTCCTCGGCAAAATGACCTAGGATTACTTACGTTGTTGAAGCTGACCATCATAAACTGACTTGCATAGTCTATTTGGCCAAAGAACATACTATTGGAATATTTCAAAAGACACTGATCGTACCAAATGGTTGCAGACTCTTTGTTTGGGCAAAGTTGGCGGATTTCAGCACTTGCATTAACAACACAAGCCGCGCAGTCACTGCGTGAGACGTCTCCCCTACACAATGAAAGACCAAAGGTTTGATTTTCCAATTGACTCCATTCCAAAGCCATCTCGGCGAGCTCCATAGTAAAGCCTACCTATGAGTTTCTTCAAGTTTTGTTGATACAGACCATTAGAGGTGAGATTACTAGAATCTGGGGAGCAAATGTGGGTTAGGGGTTCGACCGCAATAACCATATGCACAAAGTGGAATAGAAAAAGAACACAGATGGTGAAGGATGGCATCTTGTTCAATGGAGACCAAGTATATATGATTTCTAAGTGCGTGATTAATTTACAGGGAGTGAATATATATATATATATATATATATCCCCGAAAGCAATATGCGGTCAAACTAAAAAAAAATTGACTTATTCAAAAGCAGAAGATTTAACTTTCTTTTGGTTACATTATAATATTATGATCATTTTAGTTTCTTGATGGTGAGATCATAAGAAAATGTATGATAATGCACATTCTTAAACTCTTATAATACCTTGTCAGCTTGTGATTACTAGAATTAGCCAATTTTATAGAAAATTTAGCAGCCATTGATTCAATGCACGATCTTCTCAAGCGAGTCAATTATTGACGATGTCCATGATCTCTATATTTTAATCGGGTGTAATTCTTACACGCTACACCACCAATTTAAACTGCATCATGTTCTATTGGGGGTGCTTTCAGTTTGGGTGGTGATTTGTACTTGATACTCTACCAAAAATATTTTGCCTCTCAAACAAATTATAGTGCAAGTATTGGATGTCAATATGGCCATATATTGTAACAACCTTTTTATTTCGTCGTCTATTAAGAGTGTTAGAAGTGTTATGCTTATGCTTATTACACGGAAAAATGGAATACCTTTCAACAGTTGACTGTATCTAGAAGTGATAGTTTATTTATACCTGGAATATAGTCTGATATCTTATTCTTCAGCAATCCTCTATAAAGCTTTTTTCTTCTTGTAGATGAATATCATTAATGTGAACTAAGAAAAGAAGACCATACATATATTGCAGCATAACTTAAACTGATACTGAAAAGTTACAAAAAAAGGTACGCGGACCCACCCCAAGGAAACAGTCATTCATTGCTCTGCAAAATACGCACTCTCAACTTATGAGCTATCTCTCAAATTATAATCTACGCATATAAGGATACACAATATGTTTTCATGATCCATATGATAAAAGAATGGAACTACTTCACTAGAACGAATTATCAAATTACATACAACTATATACTTTCGCAAATTAGATGATATAGAATGGCATTCTGTTAAATCATTTTAATTTGAAGATAAGAAACTTTACCTATTGCGTAGAAAGCTAATCACTTAAAAGTGGGAGAAAGTTCGCAGCTTCCGCTAGCTCATCCATGATATCGCCATCTGTTCCAAGTGGGGTAAAGACTTTAGTCAGATAATCAGGCTGACCACTAGTCCACTCCGTTTCACTCCATTTGTAACCCATCCCACCATTCATTCTCTCCTTTAATTTCCTTGATTTGATCAGAAACTTCCATGCTGGAGAGTTTCTCGAGGTTTGGGCAATCATAAACTACAAGACTTTCTAATCTTGGGGCAATACTTATACCGCAAGAGATGCTGATCAATTCTGGGAGATTTACAAGTGATATCTTTTTCAAGCTTGGGAGAAAAAGACTTGATGTAGATACGTAGGATCCCAAACCTACGAGACTGCTGATCATGAGACAGTCTTCAACGATAAAATTTTCCAAGTGTGTAAGATTTCCAAGCTGCTCATATGTCAAAACGGTTGTTAACTCAGGGCATGCATGTATCACCAAGGTTTTTAAGTTGGAAAGAGACACTCCATGAATTGGCCCGTTCCAGATGCTACTAAGACTCCTCATACTATGAACTGATAGATATTCTAATGATTCTAGCACTGGTCTAAAAAAGAAATCCTTTATATTATTGAAAATCTCAAGCATCTCATTGCACTCGACCAACAAGCAAAATTTCAGCTTATCCATCTCTTCAAGCCCAAAGGTAGACAAGGACTGAATAGTCCAGTGGCGGTCTAAGAAAAGAGCATTTGCGTGTTTTAGTGCCCGTGCAACCACTTGTGCGTTCCCCTCACCATTTGCATATTTCAGGCATTTCGGCAATTTTAGAAATGTCTCATCAAGGTCAAGTGGAAGACGAGATATCACACGCTGTTGATTGTGACCAACAGTGATACAAAAATTCGACAAATGTTGGTAGATCGGGACCCCTTCCCAGTTTTGTTTCTCCATGAATATATGTAACAGTTCAGTGGTTGGGATGTAGAGTCTCAAAGATTCCAAGTTCCGAAGTTTAGGGAAAATGTCGATGATAACTTTTACCTCATTCTCCCACCATTCAGTATTCGATTCCACACAAATGCTTAGTTCCTTTAACCGCACGAGCTTTGACAAATCTACAACTGGAATTACTGACATGTTTCTGCTACTTTGCTTGTACGTGTCTGAAAATTTGTACAAAGAGCACCTCAAGCATTCCAATTTGGTTAGCGATCCAAATTGCTCAGGTATGCCTATAAGTTGCGTTCCTTCTGAATCAAACACCTTGAGGTTCTTAAGAGCTCCAATTTCAGGTGGTAGCTCCATCATAAGATCACAATTTCTTATGAATAATTCTCTAAGGGTTGTTAACTTGGCAATGGAAGATGGCAGACACTTTATGCTCGTGCTAGACAAATCTAGAACTTGGAGTGTAGGCATGTTATCAAAGAATGTGACGGGAATATCCATCAGATCTTGATTCGAGTGCAAGAATAACTTCACAAGAATGGGGCATTTAGGATTATCAGGAAGTTCTGATAGCATGTTATTAGTTAGGTGGATCTCCCGGGCATCCCACTCTTCAATGTTTGGCATCTTGTTTGATTTTGAACCATCTTGCTTAAGATGAAATCCATGTGCCCGAGGTACAAAGTGAGAAACTAAAACAACTCTCGTCTCATCTCTCATTCTTACAAACTCTCCCCCAACATGCTCTAAAAGGAAAGAACATACAAGATCATCAAAGACACGTTCTCCTTCTTGTTCACTTTTCACTAAACCATTTTTAACCCAACTGTGTATCAAGGAAGGCTTTTCGAGATCTGTTCCTGTGTAGAGTAAAGCATATTGTATGATGCATTTCTGAGCCATGGTTTCCATACGAGACCAAATGAATCTTAATACCTTGACCATGACATCACTTGTGGGACCAAACTGTGATGATGAAAGATTATGATGTGAAGCTAATTCTTCTAATGCAAGTTCCCAAACACTAATATCAACCACACCTTTTAGAGCCCTTGCCAGTAAAATGATGGCTAGTAAATGGCCATGGCACTGTTCGACTGCGCGTGTTGCCACTATTGTTTGTTGAATTCGAGAGTACGGTCCCACTATTGTTAGGCCAACATTTGTCGAAAATAAGATCCAGGGTAGAAGATGATAGTCAATTCTGATTTCTAAATCCACTCGGGAATAAGCATTTTGTCCTCCACCACTTGTCATCACAATCTGCATATTTTGAAACCATTTGGATAAATGGAACTCAATCTCATGCAAATCGATAAAATCTTCACTGCAATCTATGAACAACAAGCAGTTCAGAAAAGTTTCAGAAACATCAATAATATTTCCGGATTCTGAGCTTCGTCTTTTGAACAGATTTATCTCTTCTTCGATGTCATTCAGGAGCTCTTCAATACTGCTATGACGTTTAACGCGTACAAACAAGACCATATCAAACACACTTTGTAACTCAGGCAGATCATTCAAGGCATCTGCTACTTCCAGAGCGTCAACTCCTGAAATCCCAATAATCTTGACTTTCAAATCCTTTAAACATCTTAAAGCTTGGTCTCTGGCGGAAACAATTATGCTTGAATGAATTTCTGGTACACCAGACCAAAAGCTTGCAGAAGGAACTTCTCCAAAAGTTGTTTCAGTCAAGCCTTCTGGTAAATACCCCACCATATCAAAAGCAGCATCATCTAAGAGTTCTTCAACGTCTATAAGAAGTGTTCGAATCTCCAGCAGATAGTATCCATCTGTTGAAGAGTCTTGTGACTTTCTTATGTAATTATTCAATGACGAAAATTTGTCTACAAGAGACGCTAAGTTGATATCAGCTTCCTTTTTCATAGGGTAAAACCAGATGAGGTGCAAGAAGTCTCTCATCCTTGTCAAAATGCGGGCTTGTTGTATATAGTCCAACTGCATCATGTCATACAATGATTCAGTTTCATGTCTGTTATACAATGATTCAGTTTCATGTCTGTTGTCATACAATGATTCTGTTTGGTATCTTGACAGGAATTCTTCATGAAAAACATCAGATAACCCATCAAGCTGATAGGACATTTCGGATATAGCATCTATTTCGGAAATTGAGTCTGACATGTGACCAAGATCTTCCTTCGGCTGGCGGGATTTGACAGACAAAAGCTTGATACCCCTTAGAGAGTTGTTGATACCTGAAAAACAATAATTAGCATCTTATTGCAAAGAAGACTGCTACATATACATACATATATACACGCAGAAGATTATCACTCAGGTGCAGTATATAACAAAATGGGGAATGTCTGAAAGTGTTCAAAATGTAAAACATATGCTTGTAGTTAGTTTCCTCAATCTCTTCATAAACTTCTGTTCGAAGCTAAACTTAGGAGTTGAGTATGAACTGATTTGGTCAACCATCTAATCAATAAAGCAAGAAAACTAGGGAGCATTTAGGTGTAATAAATTAAATTGAAGTCTTGAATATAAGAGGATTGCAAATTTAGTAAAAGAAAAAAGATATTGATAGAGGAGCACCACGAGGACGGCTGTCTCGTGGATTTTGGTGGCCATGTGCCATCATTTCAACGTAGGCCTTTTTGAATACGAAGTATTCCGATATACGTATATATATAGCCTCACGGATATCGCAAAAACTGTTACAGGTATATCCAAAAGAACATTATAACATGAGTAGTTCATCTCACGAATATGCATGGTGCATAATGTTTTTCTTTATTTTAAGCATTTTTGCAAGAAAAAATGTTGATTCAATCTTTATAATCAACATAACACTATCTAATATCCATCAAATAAGAATTATTCCAACTAGGAGTTTTGTGATTATGTCTTTTTTGGGAGTGCCTATTGCCGGGTCTAGAGGACCACGTTGTATAGGTGGTTTTCAGTGAGTCTGTTTTTGTATAAGGGTGTTTAAAACTGTATGTAAGGCATAAATAGTTGGAGTACTTGGAGGATTAATGGTACCAGGTAGAAACGCAGAGTCCCCAATCATAAGATTTCAATTAGAATGCTTGGAAAGTAATGTGGCATATATGTGTCATAGTGTAGACGTGTGATAGGGAGCCATGTAAACAAGCATCCGAATATAAATGTGCCATAGTTCTTGAATATTATACAGATATATATATATCAAATTATTGTGGTCTATACTAGCTATAATATCATAGTAATCAATTAGGAATATAACTTATTTTTTTAGATTGCAACTATCAATAACCTAAAATTTTGTCTCAAAATGAATAATATGACATAATGATCCAAGTAACTGATAATGTGCCATAAGCGTGACATACATGTGTCTATTTGCGCTGATATAATCGTCTTCATCAAAACTCCGGCCAATACAATAGTTTCCGGCCTAATTTGTTATTCAAATATTCTTCGTTTTTAATTACCAAATCATTATTGGTTAAACCGACTAAATAAAGTATAAATGCCAATTTATAGGTGTAGTTTTACGCATAAAACAAAGTGTAGTGGTGTAATAAAAAAATTCATTCCATTGAAGCACTACATGACTTTTATTGTAACAAACAAACACCTCAAGAGAATGTTGGAAATTTAGTTCAATTGAGGGATTTAATCATACTTGGAAATGGGTTTGGAGGTACGGAGTGTACACCCATTAAGTCCTTGATTACCCCGACTCTTATAGTGGTTTAAGTTACTACTGCTAGTACTAAGTTAGTACTGCTGGAGCAATGTTGCTGGAGCAATGTTACTACTGCTGCCTTAAGTTAGTACTGCTGGAGCAAGTTACTACTGTTAGCATAAGTTAGTACTGCTGGAATGAGTTTGTAACTACTTTGACCTATTTATGGGCAGTTTCAAACTCGTAATTAAGACCATAATAACTTGGTCTTGTAACCACTATGGCTATGATGAACATTACGAGGAGATTAATTGGCTGATTAATTCTCATAATTCCATTGACTAAGAGTGATTCAATCCTATAAATAGGATACTCATATGCATGGAAGAAAACACGAAACATAAACACTTGAAAGCGAATTGGTTCTTGATTTGTGCCTAAAACAAGAACACCACTTGGTCTTATCCCATAGAGATATTCGTGTAACCCAGGCATAGGGTCGAATAGTTTCTATTGGAAAGTGATAACACGATTTCAGGTGATATCTGGTACCATTGATTATCTTCACCCTGCTGGGAACTGATCTAAAGAAACCAACAGAGAATAGAGGTCTACAACAAGTCAAACGACAACCTCCATCTGCCTCTTCTCCTCTCCATTGATTTTTAGATAGGAGGTACCCCCACTTAACTCATTGTTCTAATTTTATCTAAAGCGTGAATTAAAACTCTTAAAATAAAACCAAAATGTAAATCTAATCCCGCAGTAATGTAGTGTTGGTGGTGGGCTGGTCGGTGGTGGTGGTGGGGTTTATTCGCCGGAATTCCGAGGTGGAAGGTGGTTGGGTTTTCATGTTGATTTTGTAGGTGGCTGATGGGGGTGTTCGTTCACCGAATTCACAACATGGATGCACGCACACAAACAATTTGTGACACTGCGAAATCACGTCCTCCGACAACGGTTTTGATTTGTTGATATGGGTTAGGGAAGCTGGCGGGTCTTCTTGTGTATTTCAGCAACAAATTAAAAAAGAAAAATGCATCATAAGACTTTTTCACTCGTTTTGAAGCAGGTACCAGGTCACCAAATTATTAATGTTGGGACGACTTCAAAAATTGGTTATGCACTATAGTAACTAATCTTAGAATGTTATGCATTCTGAATTCTGATACACCAAATCTAACTTATTAATTTATTATACATTCTTGGATTTTTCCCCAATGCTAAATTCTGTGTTTAAAAAGCGCGCCTCAGGTGTGCCTGAGGCGTGATGCGTTGCGATGCACGACCCTAGTGCATCAGACACCCTAATGCGTTGCAATCACGGGATGCATGGTGATGCGCGCGCATCATGCACGCATTAGCTGAGGCATGCATCAACGCTTTTTTGCGCATCATGTACTTTTGGGCTACATAGCTTTTGGCCTTATAACATAAAAATGGACTTAATAATGTGTATTGGGCTTCTTCTCATGGGCTTTACTTTTAAGATATGGGTCCAATTTGACCAATTCCTTATAAACAATAAGACATTTTATCTTAGTTTTCGACTATTTATGTATTTTAGCGATATGGAATCGTGAACTACGAAAATGCATGGTATCTTTTGATATTAAATGTGGTATAAATGTGTTATTTATGTGTTTTGTGCACTATATATTATTTAAGTATTTTTTTATAAAATTGTCGCCTCGGGTACATGATGCGCGCGCTTTCGCCTCGGCTTTTCGACTCTTATTGCATCGACGCGCATCGCGCTTTTTAAAACCCAGGCTAAATTATATAGCAAAACAGAGGGAAAGCAGATCATGTGAGTACCTGGTGGAGGTTGGGTGTTGGATCCACTTGGAGCTTGTGGAGGTTGGGTGTTGGATCCACTTGGAGCTTGTGCTGCAAAAACAGTTATTAATAAAAAGAAATTAATTATTTAATTTACATTTATAGATAGTTAATCAAGTGTTGCCTCAAGATTCATTCTTCAATTTTTTCTGCTTAAAAGTCACATGGGGATGTTCCGGTGTCTTGTTTGAAAAAGAAAGGAGAGGTGAAACTTTACGTTAAATGGAGAGGTAATTTTTCCTATTTATAATCATTTTATTTGGAGTGTATAATAGGAGGGTTTTATAAGGATGTTTTATCGTAACTTAAGCACATAACACATTGATTACAACTTTGGGCACAAATTGGTGCACCAATGGCATATTATAAATTAGAGCAAAAGTAGACACTAACCAGGTTCAGCTTTACCAGAGTTTTGTTCTGTGGAAAAGAAATACTTCTGCAACCTGTAATCAGATATAGTTATGCCCGTTTGGGTATTTGAATAATCAGTTCTCTCTTGTAATGCAAGTACTGACTCAAGACCAATCACAACCTCAGCCATTGTAGCACGTTCTCCCTGACGTTTACGCAAACAACAATGCAAAATTTTTGCATAATCATTCAAGACTTTAAACGAAATCTGCCCCTTCAAATCCGGATCAATAATTTGATCCAATTTCCCATTTCTCAAACACTCCACAGCCCATGTAACCAAAGGCCCATGTTCAACAATATGACTAATATCGTATGCACGCTTTCTGCATAGAACTTCCAATAAAACAACTCCAAAAGAATACACATCAGACTTCGTACTTACTCTGCCAGTTGCTAAGTATTCTGGATCAAGATACCCTAGTGTGCCTGCGACACCTGTTGTAACAGGGCTAGATGGGTTATAATCACTCGGGATTATTTTAGACAGTCCAAGGTCCGAAATTTTGGCTGCCCATCGGTTATCTAACAAAATATTTGAGCTCTTGATGTCACGATGTATGACCCCTTGCCCACCTGTCCCATTGTGGAGGTAGTCTAACCCGCGCGCAACATCGATACATATCTTGAGCCTCTGCAACCAAGATACAGGGGTACTGTGTTCGTGTAGATGATGGCTAAGAGTTTCATTCGACATATATTCGTAAACAAGGATTTTCTCGTTGTCATCATCACAATAACCAATCAAACATACAATATTAGGGTGTCGTAACATAGGAAGTATCTCAACTTCAGCCAGAAACTGTTTGTTACCTTGAGAAGACTTAGAAGAGCGTCGCTTAATAGACACATCAGTTGTTGTTCCATTCTTAAGTGTGCCTTTATACATGTCTCCGAATCCACCTGTCCCAATGAGCAAGCTTTTCTTAAAGTTTCTGGTGGCTGAACAAATCTCAGCAATTGAAAAACGACGGCAGAGCTGCCTCTTTGGAAACGAAGATTCTGTCTTGCCATCCTTAAATTCAGCCAATAGAGGAGGGGTATTGGACTGTAATGTTAACAGTCGGGGCCGAAAAGATAATTTCTTAAAACGTGTGAAAAACCCTCGCGTTTGGCCGGGTTGATCCATCAATACATTTTCATCCATTTCCGTTTAGTACCTTTCACCACTTTTGAGTAAAAAATTCTACCTCGATCCTGAAATTAAGCATAGAAGAACACTCAATCAACACGTAAGAGCAAGTTTACAAAGGTGCCATGTCATACTACAGTACTAAGTTAACGAAATTTTCGTTTTGTAAACCAATCTCCGTTGTGGATAAACTTTTTACAACATAATAATGTAATAGATATTAAGTTATAAATAGAGGGTGTTTGGGATTGCTTTTCTAATTACTTGTTTGTGTATATGTATGAATTCAAGTTTTTTTTGTAATGAAAAGTAAAGAAATATGAGGTAAACATTTACAGACCAATTGTGGGAGGAAAAATTTTACTTCAAAATCAACCAAATCACCCTTCTGTTTGTCATTTTCTTTCCTTTTCCTCCTAAGTGCTACTCAAGAAGACAATTTTTTCTGTTTCTTTTCATTTTCTTCCTTAAGTGATACTCGAGAACACAAGGAAGAAAATGAAAAGAAACATGAAAAAATTGTGTTCCTCTTAAGGAGGAAAAAAAAATGAATTTAAAAGAAAATAAATTTAAAGTAAAGTGTTTTCTACTAAAAGTTTACTTTCATTTACTTTACTTTTCTTTACTTAAAAAAGTAAAAGAACAGAGACACTCTGAGAAAACAACATTTTTTTTGTTTCACTTCATTTTCTTTACTTTCCATCCTTGCTTCAAACACCCCATTTATTGACTACCCCGCATCTAATTTTAATCAAACAGATTATAAACTTGAACCTATTTCATGATGTCAATATAATTCAAAATTAACAGTCAAGACGTACCTGTAACAGATGTAGTTGCGGTTTGAATTACCACCGAAATATTATGGAGTTTAAAAAACTGGTTCTCCTTCAATTCGTTTTTAGAGAAAAAAATAAATGAGATCTACAGAGAGATGCGTTGACGCCGATATTTTAATTTAAGACAATATTACACGATTGGTCCCTCCGTTAATCTTAGATTTCGTATTTCATCCATTTCAGATTTTCAGGTACTTCCTTAAAGTCACCATTTCATTATGATGGAGAAACCAATAGACTAACGGTGGCGAAATGGTTCGTTAATACTTTTTTTAGAAAGGCAACTGGTTCTTTAATATGACTTCGAATGTTTTCTACATTTGCATATCCAAACACATTTTAACGTCCCAACACAACATACAATACTCTACATATTCATCTAAACATCGATCGAACTTACCGCCTATTTGTTGTCATCGTTGCAACCTATACAATCATTTTATATATTAACCCTTTTTTAATATTATCTTTTATAGAATATGAGAAACACAAAATTTAAATTGGACATTTTTATTGGTCTAATTGAAGAGCTCGATTTCAAAATGAAGTCTTTTGATCCGCAACAATAAGCCAAAATTAGATGTGTTTCACTGTTTCGGTCAACATTACTCTAATTTTATTTTTTATTCTGCCACAAAAAAAATATCTTTATAAAACATGGTATATATTGCCAAAAAACTTACAAAAAAAGAGGGGTAGTTTATAAAACTTTAAGAATATATTAGATGTAAAATTATGTTATATTTTGATTGGCTAATAAAATATTAAGCGAAAAACCTTTTAAAAAATTTAATCATAAATATAATTATATGTACTTAAGTGTAAAATTCTCATGTTTCTAAATATTAAAATTTAACAAATACCACCTAGACTTCATATTTGTTTTAAGAAAACGACATTTATTATTGTTGTCGTTGTTATTTATAAATAATATTATCATTATTATTATTATTATCATTATCGTATTAAATTAATTGTAATACCCAAAATCCGTATATGTACGAGATTATAAATGTCAAAATAAAAGCATAAGTTATTGTGATACACTAATAAATACATGAAATCATACATATAACAAAAACTCATGTATAATATTACTTAGTAGTTTACTATTTAAAATTATCACATATGCTTATAACGTGTCTACAAGAACATTATAATAGGTGTACGAGAACAATATATACACGCGTTATGATGCAAAGACTAATGATGAATGTTGATTGTCTCCATCTTTAAAGTTTAACTAAGAATATATGGAAAAAAAAATTGTTTTTACAACCCGCTCTGGTAAAAACTAAATACAACTAATATCATTAAAAGTCTCGTGTATTGAACTAAAAGTTTTAACTAAATTTGATTTATATCTAAAACCGTGTGTTGTATATATAATAACTAGAATAAGGTAAACATGCTTTAGTAAAAAAGATTGAAATTGGTGATACATACTTATGTTCTCAACACAAACGATAAGTTAAGTTAATATGTTTCTTTGCGTCTTCAAAATATATTAACAACGAGAATGGCGACGATCGCCGCGTTGCGGGCGTGTCTGTTTTTCGGTCGAGGTTTTGAACGGGTGAAAAGTAATGAAAATAAACCATACTGGTTTATGTCGCATTATGACTATTTAGTTGTGTATTTCTGTTGATATAATGCATTCACCTGAAGTAATGGAAATGAAACAAATCATTAAGTCGCATAAGTACTCACGATCATCATAATAGGGAATAACTTGAAAAAAATTACCAAATAGTTTTATGCTACAACGTCACATACATATTCGTTAGCAAACTTCTCTTAGAGAGTGTTTGGATTTGAGTTTTGAGAGTGGTTATCTGACTATTGCAACAAATTTTGTCATTATAATTCATTTAGTCTGTTATAAATTGCATATAAGATAAAATTTGGCGGTCATATTGCATACTGCAAAAGAAACAAAAAGCATACTCGGATAGTGTAGTATACTATCATTTTCCATTACTTGATAGTAATGTTATTATTTGTGAGCATTTTTTATTTATATAGTTCTAAATTACATTAGACAACTACATAATATGAAGTATGTTTCAATGACTACAAAATTTGTAATTCCGACATATAGCGTACTGTAACCACTCGAAAAATTCCTCATTTAAACGAATTACTTTACAAAATCATTATCCTTTTTCCACGTATAGATTTTTTTATTTTATTTTATTTGATTGTATCTCCTATCTTATGTGACGTAACTTACATTCCTGATAAACGTGCTCCTACAAAGATCTACCTAACGAACCTAATGTTTATTTCATAAACATATCTATATGTGAATATTACAATATACCATTTACCATTTTATGATAATTGCTTAACAAACGTGTAAACAAAATATTCATTATCTAAATAGAGTTTCTAGAAAATCCTAAATTCATCACAACACCCAATATGAATAACAAAACCCTAGAACATAAAAGTACAACTCATCTGAGCTAATGTACAAGTTACCAAAGTACCAGAAACCCTAATTCTATTTTAGCTCCCGATAAAACCCTAATTTCATAAAACTATGATTTTATGTACAAATTTCACAAACCCTAAATTATTTATACAATATTTTTACAAAATATTAAATGTACAAGTCATATAAGCTAGAGTACAAGTCCTTTATGCATGAAACCATTTATTTATAAAATCTCTAATAAAACTCTAGTTATATTTATTTTTAAAGCATAAATTACAAATCATTCATGCATAATTCTTAAAAATTAATTTTCCTAAACTCACTAAATATTTTTACAAGTCTTTAAACCCAATGTACAAGTGCCTAATGCACATGAACTAAAAATCTTATTTATCTACTTTTAAACTTAATAAAAATTAACATATAATTTTTATAAATTAATAAACTATTAAAACCATATTTTTCTCATATCCTAAATTATGATACAACCCTATTAAGTATGTGTTACAACTCTCATAAGCTCAAACCATTTTCTTCAATATTTTTCCAAAAATTCGATTTATACATATACAATATAATTTTAATTATTTTCTAAACTTCTAAATTAAACTAACTAATTCCTAAACCTAAAGTGCTACTCTCTAAAGCTCTAAGTACAACATCACAAAGCCTAATTCGGTGCTATACTAATTTCTGGTTCGAACACAACTTAAAACCATAACTAATTTACTTTTCCATAATACCTTCACTACATACATTCCCCCTAGTCCAAAACACAAGACATACACTCTCCTTTCATCTCTTCAAATAAGCACTCCACATGTCCTCACTCATGTTCAAGAATTCACCTCCTTAATAGTTGTATATTTTGGCCATTAATCGAACACATCACTCTTCTCCCTCCTCATCCCAAGTGGCACCTCCCTCTATTTCTGTCAACCCTTGTCTCCTTATCTTAACCCTAGAAAACCCTAATTTCCCTCCATAAAATGGCAGCTTCACTTGTCACTTCTACTCACACCAAAATTCGACTAAACCCTCTCAATTTATTCCCACATCAGCCGAACCATATCAAACTCAGTCCCATCTCCATTTCCTACTAATCACAACCCAATCATACTCTCAATAAGACCCTAGTAAGCATTGAAGAGGAGGAGAACAAGAGTCGAACCTAAGTCATTCAAAACCCTAGTCGAACTAATAACTTAAGTACGTATTCCAACTCTATTTAAATTCAGTTTTACTTACTATATCTATCATTAAAAACATCACTTAATAACTACTAATAACAAACAAGATCAACAACAAATTAGTTTTCATTTCATTTTCTTGTTTCTGATCAAACAGTGAACACAAATGCACCCTAAGTATTTGAAGCTTTGTTAAAACAAATCAAAGACTCTTAAAACATGTTAAACTATATCTAATATTATCATGTTATACGTAAAAACTTAGTAGGAAAACTCTAAAAACTTAAAAACCCAATCGGGTTCACCTTTCTGTGTTTCAGTCGAGCAGAAAACTGCTCTACTCGCCCAACTTGTGACCTTTAAACCGACCACCAAATGCTCACCATAAATTCTGATTTTTGGTATAAATAACGTTCACCTAGCAAACTTATTATAGGAAGAAGAATCATGGAAAAATGTTAAGTTTTCATTAAGTTATCAAGCTCAAAAGATGGTCTTATATCGCTAAAAATAGAACAATATATTTCCAGTTATTTATTTTTCATTTTGTCGCCCCAACTCCCTAACTTTTGAACTATATATCGACAACCTAGAGGTTTCCATAAAATCTGATTTTCGGTATTTACAAAGTTCACCTAGCTAACTTAATATAGGAAAAAGAATCACGAGAAATGATTAAGTTTTCGCAGAGTTATCGAGTTCCCAAAATCAGTCTATATCGCTAAGTTAGAACAAGGATTTTCAGTTATACAATTTTCAGTTTTATGCGACCCACTGCCCAACTTTCAAACCAGTTTTCGACCCCTATATGAACTCTAAAAATTATAATATTTTGTCGTGTTAAAAATGACCTGGCAAAGTTAATTTAGAAAGAAGAATTACGAAAAATGATTAAGTTTTTACAAAGATATCGAGTCTTAAAAGTTTCCTTTTATCGCTAAGAATAGAAACAGATTACCAGTTATTTACTTTCATTTTTATTCGATCAGGTGCCCATGTTTAGACCTATTTTTCGACCATTAGATGACCACTAGAAATTCTGAGTTTTTAACACATCAAACTTCACCTGGCTAACTTATTTTAGAAGAAGGAAACAAGTAAAATGAGTAATCGAGTTAAAAGTTATTGATCTTCAAAGTTTGCTTAATCGCTAGCCTCAAAACCCTTTTTCCAGACTTTTATTAAAAACTGTTTTACTAGATCGACTTTAGACATAGTTTTCGAGCATCAAATGATTTTCAAAAATAATGAAACTTAGCATAATCAAAGACGACCTAGCTAGCTATTCATAGGAATAGAAAGCTCGCAAAATGATTTAGTATTCGTTAAGTTAATCGATCTCAAAACTCTAGCCAAAGTCACTAAAATTCATGCGTATTAATTTTTAGTTAACTAGAGTTTTTATGGGCTGAAAATGTAAATATTTCATAGTTAATTAAATTAAGGACCATTTTTGACAATAACAAATACGAAGGGTAGAAAATGTCATTTTTGAAACTAAAGGGTAAAAGTTGTCATTTTCCAAAAGTTCAGGGTATGAACTGTCATTTGACCAAACCTTAGGGATTAAAGTGTAACTTTTTCATAACTATTATTTTTATCATTTTTACTCTCCAATCTAATAGAAATTACTAACGTAATACATTTATTTAAATGACGAACAAACAAACGAACAAAAGATATATTTAGCGAACGAATGAACATAAGCATAAGAACGAATAATAAGATAAAATCTTATTTTTTTGAAGAGACTTCATGTTGTCTCGTTATAACATTTAATCAACAACCAAACAACGAAACGAAACGAACATATATCATCTGAAATTGGTTACTGAAATTGGCATAACAACCCAGGTTTCGTGTCCGGAGACGTTTATCAACTTCATTTCATTTTGTTTTCCATCCAGATTGCTAAGGTGAGTTCATAGTCCCACTTTTTATATACGTTTTCTAAACTTGTGGGGAGATACATGCTACTAAACCGAACACAAGTATTTTTCTGTATGCTTTCCTGATTTATATTGCATAAGTTTAACTGTTGCCTATTTAAAGACCCTCTATCATGAACCATTAATCACTTCCGGGTGAGCGCGAATATAATGAATAGATCTATTGGATTGACAATCCCTTTGTGTTGTTGGATAAGTGACCCAATGCATTTTATTTGAAATCGTTTAATAAAGAGTTTCAGGCAGACTCCTACTCGAGGGCATAATTACTACATTTAATTATGTAGTGATTTACATCATAGCTTATAACTATGATGTCCATCGTGTTAACGTTTTGCGATTCATGAGACTTAAAGCAATATATAACGAACTGCGATATAACCGATTTACTCTTTATTTAGCTTGTGTTCAAACTTATTTAACGTTAAACGCTATGGATTCACTCAACCTTTGTGTTGACTTTTTAGCATGCTTATCTCAGGTATCTAGGAGCATGGCTTGACACAGAATGGCTATGGACTGTCCATTTTTGTTATCATTCAACAAATAACGTATTTTATTAATGTATTTTGGAACCTCCTGCTGGGACCTGAATATTGTAACTCTGATATAAATAAATGAATGATAACAAATTTTATCTAAAACGTCTCTTTTCGATTCGTTTTCTATTATCATGACATTGAACTGTGAAGTAGCACCCCAACTTATATTTTCGCTGCGAATATCGAAAACGGGGGTGTTACACGTACATCAAGTATTCAGATATATATGAGAAGAGTCCACATAACTATAGAAGTACAAAAAAGAACATCCAAGTTGTATCTTGACCATGCCAAATTCACTTTAATATACTGCAAGAAACAAAATATTTTAGCTATACGTGGTCGCAGTATCAATATCTCACTTTAATATTTTACCTCAATATACATAATGCTTTTAAGTTAAGCCATAAGGAATGAGGAATAACTTACTCGTATAAGTATGCAGCAATGCAAAGTATCATAATCTTATTGCTATTCTCCTGCACATACAGATAGTTGGGCAAAAGATAATTCAAGTCCGGAAGCGGTAAATGTCCCCAACGCATGATTAAATCCTTTGTTAAGTGTTATGCATAAGATCAGTTAAGTTCTTATACTTATTGAAAGTAGTTTCTTCAATTTAAGTTGCACATTTATGAATCCAAAAAAAGTAACTACATTGGTATTATGACCTTTGTATTGCCAACAAATTCAAATAAGTTGATCAGTAAGTCTATCCTAACATTAAAAACCAATGTTGCTAAAGTGAACTTGATTCCATATTTACAAATTCCATTTATGTTAATCAATTCACAATTATTACAAACCGAACTAATGATAACAACAACAGCAGCTTTAATGCATGTACAACAAATTCAAATCAGTATTACATCATCAAAAATTGCTAAAAATCTACTAAAATTCAGTACAGATTCACATACTCCATTCAACAAATATAGTCAACATCATCAAAACCCAATATACATACAACCAATTCAAACAAGTTCAGTTCATAGAGAACAAATACACATTACTATCACGTTGTCAGCCAATGTACAGATCAGTAAACTAATTATCAGCCTATCACAATACGTAAATTTCTTGATTGTTAGTCAACTTCTACATACCGAACTGTTTCTCTTTGAGATCAAAAAACTAAAATTCAATTGATTCATACAAACTACATCCGCGTTCAATCTACAAATCAAAGTAACTACTCGTCCAAAATAAAATAGACGGAATTAGTAACTAAAATTAGCATGACGTCAACAAATGCTATTCTTTGAGAATGAAGTCCAGTTTAGGAAAGGATAAATAAAAAATGCGTATGTACCTCGATTGAAGACATGGTGACTGATATATGCAACCCTTTGCCATCTTTCATATATTCATCTGAACCCAAAACGCTTTAAATACTGGGCTCCTTTACTTTTCTTGCAATAATACAAAAAAAGTGCAACCATATACAGTAACAAATTAGGCTCAGGTATGCAAGTATATAAAGGAGTCGGAAACACACGTCGTGGCTGCAGTCAGAGTCCATGTGTGCCTGCCTCGCCAGGACACGGGTTTACGCTCCATGTGTACATAAATCGTATCATAATTGGATAAGCAAGTACCTTGAAAGTTAGGTATACTTCAGTAATTTTGCATTTATCCACTTAATCGCTTCCTAACAATCATTTCGTCCTTAGTTACTCAAAAACCATAACCGTAATATGTTGCCCGCAATAATAACACACTTTGGGTAACTTTTGACCCGCTTTATTTTTTTTACCCATTTGAACTGTTTCCTTTTCCACTTAGTTATTTTGTTCGCTCGTGGAAACGATAAAATGACCCAAACCGACCCATGCATAAGTAAATGTGTCCATTGCAAAAATACCTTATGTTGTTCATTAAATTTTCCAAGGTTTTATTGTGATCATTTATGATTTTGATGGGGGTGCTGGCCTGCTGGGCTTTGCATTTTGGAATTGGCTTTGGTTATTGCTACTTTAAGTCACAATATAGTAAATGAGTAAGCATATACCTTATCTTGCAGATTTTCGATTTACGTTTTTGCAGGAACTGTATTTCTCTCACATTGCAACTTTACAGTCGATAATATCCTACATTTTTCAGTTCAACATCAATGCTCCACAACAAAAAAACGCAAGAACATAAAAACAAAGATTATATACCTGCAAATCGGATAGAACAAACTTAATACCCCTACCAGGATAGATCTTTGGCCACTCAACTCCTGGAAACAAAGAATATTGTTAAGAAGTTTTCTTAGTCATCATGTGATTGTCGCAATTGGAAAACAACTCTGCGGTAATGTTGGAATAATTACTGAAAATTTCTCAGTCTCAATAGAAGGAAAGAGGAAGGGCCATTCCCTCTTTCCTTCGGGAAGGGCTTAAATCGCTTTCATCATGTCAAGCTTAAGGCAAGAAAGGGCTGTTTAGTCAACAATCATGACATTGGGAACAATTCAAGAATGGAAAACTTACATTCAATCAACTTTTCTGGTCATTCGGATCAAACTAAGGCACGACAAAATCTTGACAATCCGAACACCAGCAGACCCAATTCTGGTGGTATCTTCCCTTGGTCCTAAAAAACATTAAAATAACAGTAATATAATTGGTAGGCTATCTTATGTGGAAAAAGTTAAATATATTATTTACCTCCAACAATGGCACGGACATTGGTCATGAAGTGTAAGAATGAGGCATGTGTTTCCGTAAATGTCACCTGCAAACACCACCAACAATAATATGCTCAAAGTGGAAAATATGATCTACTGATGTGCACCCAAATTATAAAAACTAAATTTCACGGTGAAGTCGATAATTTCATATAAACGTTTTCTTTTTGGATCGAACTGTTTAAAGACTGAAATGAAATCTACCTTTATTGGAGAAAGGTCATAGAAAAAGAAGACGCTGGGAAGAGACCGGCTGCCAACTTCTGGACTCTTATAGTGTTCGGTCACAGAGCACTGCAATATACAAATCCCATCATTTTTATACCAAAAAAAAAACCCGTTAATAATAACAGATGAGACATCCCATCTTTTTAAATTGAGGAGATACCTGATTCGACTGAATAGCGCGGCCTCTAATATTAGTGTATATGGTTGGTACTACCTGCAATATAAAGAAAAACTGAAAAGCATGCTCTTTTCTATGTATTATAATGAAAAATGTGAACCTAACAGAATACTAACCTTAATAAAGTACTGATACATTCCATTTGGAACTTCTTGAAACCAATGCACTCTGAGACAATAAGTAAAAGCAATAATGAGAAGCAACAAACATTAATTTTTTTTCATGGATGAAAAATGAAGTAAACGAAAATTACAGGTGTGAAAAAGCATGATTTTTTCTATGTATTACAGCTTCCTCGTTAATCTTGATAAACACTAAAATTCTGGTGCTAAAATTGTATGCACACTGTAATCCTTATATGAATCGAACTCTATCACTACAACTATAACTATATATAACGTGACGCTCAACTAGAATGATATAGATGAAGAGAAGTGATGCGTATTGTATAAATTTAAACCGAATGCTTATGTATTAAGAACCTTGAGAGAACAAAGAGAAATACAAAACACACACACCTACACACTCTCACCTATATGACACTATGAGGCACACATGATTTGTGAGAGTGTGTGGGTATTTATACTAAATGTTAGATGCCCTAAAGGCCTTGGAGTGGGCTTGGTGTGGGCTTTTGACGGGTTAGACTTTTACATACTCATTTCCATCATAATACAATAATAAAAGCCCACACTATCTTTGACTAACTAAAGTACACGACACACAATTCTAAGTAATAAAAAATGACCATCACTTTACATAATTATTTAAATGCTAACAATCTCCCCCTAAGGGATGGTCATTTCAATGATGCTCCGGTGATTGGTCTTTTTTCTTCTATATCTTGAACTTTGTGTGTCGTTGCAGAATAGTCTTCATTCATCATTCTTTCATGCAATGTGATCTTCAAAGTATCATCTTTTGTGGTTGTTCTTGCCTTGATCAAAATCTTCGTGTGTTAATGCGTCATGTCCTTCAACATACTCATACATCTTGGACTGTATGCTTATGCTAACAATCTCCCCATATTCTTTCATCATTTGACATATGAACTTGTTCTTGACATCTTGATTAGCTTTTTGACTTTGTCGTTACACTCTGTCTTTAACTTGATCCTTCTGTCTTGAAATTTTTACACTTGAGCTTTGTTGGGGATGTTCTTCATAAGTATGAGTATGCTGAGGTGAAGATGTTTGATGTATCAGATGATGGTTGATGGATATTTGTAGGTAGCTGCATAAAACCGTTAGTGATAAATCATCCAGCGCTTACAGGTTTAGACTTCGAGATTGTCAACAGCATATTGTGAAGACTTTCTCTAATCTTAACCCAGGCCGTTCTGAACCGGATACCCCCGAGAGGGCTTACACGGACACACCGAAGTGCACCCACGATTCAGTGAGTCGCTGGAGATCACCCCACGACTGTAGACCGTTTGAAGCACGTAACCATCATGATATAAATGGCAAGATCCTTGGATCTCATTAAGATTTTTGTGTACAAGAGTCTTAATGGAAGTGTTCCTAAGAGATATTTTAATGAATCTCATGGCTCTAGACTCGATTGTGCGTTTTGGTTTTAGTAGTCGGAGGCATGGAGCAGAGTGCCACCTTTTCAATATCAACACATCTCGGAATGAGAGGCCGATAGATTATGTAGTGTTCTCCGTGAGAAATGAAACAAATATCTTTTAAGAGATATCTGAGTGGCTAGGAGGGGTGGTGCAGCGCGTCACTGGGTCCATGACGTCTTGTCTTCAATATCAGTATCACCTTAGTGAATACCGATAGCAGATGTATTGACCCGGTTTCTGCCCTAAGTTTTCATGGAGGGCTATTTCTTTTCACCCTTTCATTAAACTTTTCTTTTTAATTCTTCAACCCCTTCTTTCCCTTTCTCATTTACTCCTTTTTTCAATCTTACCTAAGGACTTCTAATTCTAATCTATTGGAATTGTCCTTGGGTAGATCCCTCCGGCTCTGGCGGATCATAGGACATAACCTAACCATAATCACCTTATTACTCCATGATTATCCTAGATTTGTTGATCACTTGCCATAAAACCTTTTTGTGCTCATGCATTTTTAAGATAAAATTGCACATGTTGGGTAGAGTTCGCACATTTTGAATTGATCGATTTTCAATGAACATGACCTTTGCGAGACACGTTTACATCACTAGTTAGACTAGCTTGAAATTATTACCCGTCCCGGTCATATTCAATGATCATCTCTCGAATTGGTACATTCTACTCAGACAAGTCCTTTGCGAGACACGTTTACATCACTGGATAACCAGCTTGAAATTATTACCCGTCCCGGACAAGTCTTTTCGATTACGGACATTTAATTTTCGTCAATTCGAGGGTTCATGCTGAGTCTTTTTGTAGAGCTCTTTTGAGATTCAATCCACGATCTTTAAACTTTTGATCACATTTTAATCACGTCTTCTCCCCTTCAAAAATAGCATGTAGTGTTATTTTTGATATCAACTGATTAAAATGAGAGTTTTTTGGAGAGATAGACGGATCATTTTAGCATGATTTGGAACATTTTGTTTTTTATTTTTAAACTACCCCTTAAATAAAGCATATTCTTTAAACATTTGAGTTTAAAATCATTTGAGGGTATAGAGGGAGTTATCTTTTTTTGAAGAATCTTGAGCACATAATTTGGAGAAAGATTTTGAAAAATCTTTTTGAAAAATCTTGATCTTGTGCTCAAGGATTCTTTGTTTTCTTTTGCCATTAACAATGCGAGTCTTGATCTGAAATAATCAGAAGTCATCATTGTAGCACGGGTTTTGTATTGAAATATACGAAAGCCGTCATTTAAGTGCGGGTTTCGTACTGAAATATACGAAAGCCAATGTGAAGAAATTTTGAGAAACGACATGTTTTAGAAAAAATTTAAATGAACTCTCGCTCAAGCATCTGTACATGTCCGTATCATTGTTGAATGACATTTCTAGATACGTACAGAATATCGATTATACGAGAGACATGTCGTGAGAAGAATATTTTTGGTTTTTATATTTTTTACTGTTTTTGTATTTTTGAAAATTTTCTATTTTTATATTTTGTTTTTCTTGGTTTTTCAAATTTTGTATTTTGCTTTTTTCAAAAATATTTACAGCGAAGCTTTTTTAAGTAAAAATTCAAGAAGTTTCGAGAAGATTTTCTAACTCTTCGGGAGTTAGGCTTTGCATGCCAATTCGTCGAATTAGATTATCAAACCGTTCTTTTGGAAGGGCTTTAGTAAATAGATCGGCGAGTTGGTATTCAGTCTTCACGAAGAATAATTCAACAGTACCCTCTTCGACATGTTCCTTTATGAAGTGATAGCGGACTATAATATGCTTGGTCTTGGAGTGTTGCACGGGATTGCACGAGATGGCTATGGCACTTTTTGAATCACAATAGATAGGTATGCGGTTGAAAGAGTAGCCATAATCTGTGAGTTGTGTCCTCATCCATAGAACTTGGGCACAACACGCAGATAGAGACACATACTCGGCTTCTGCGGTTGATAGTGCAGTGCAGTCTTGTTTCCTTGATGACCAGCCTACTAGCTTTTCTCCCAAAAATTTTGCTCCCCCGGATGTACTTTTTGCGGTAACTTGGCATCCAGCATGGTCGGCATCTAAAAAGGCTGTTAGTGTAAACTCCGAATCCTTTGGATACCAAAGTCCCATGTTAATGGTTCTTCTTAGGTACTGGAAGATCCGTTTAACCTCTTGGAGGTGAAGTTCGGTAGGCCTTGCCTGAAACCGTGCTAATAAACAGACAGCAAAATGTATATCGGGTCGACTAACAGTTAAGTACATGAGAGACCCAATCATGCTCTGATATTTCTTCGGATCGATGGGTTTCCCATATAAGTCTGCGCCTATTTTGGGTGAAGTGACCATTGGAGTACCAATAGAGTCACAATTTTCCATTCCATGTTTTTTCAAAATCTCAATTGTATATTTAGCTTGATTTATGAAAATGCCACGATGGGATTGATGGATTTGAAGTCCAAGGAAGAATTTTAATTCGCCCATCATAGACATTTCAAATTTACTTTTCATGAGATTTGCAAAATATTTTGAATGTTCCGGATTAGTGGACCCAAAGATTATGTCGTCCACGTAAATCTAAACAATCAAAATATCATCTTTGAATTTTCTGGTAAACAAGGTCCGGTCAATTGTTCCTTTGGGGAAATTATTAAGAAGTAGGAAAGATGATAATTCGTCGTACCACGCCCTTGGGGCTTGTTTCAAACCATAGATAGCCTTCTTTAGCTTGTAGACGTAGTTTGGATGATCTTTGTCAATGAATCCATCTGGCTGACTCACGTACACCTCTTCTTTCAGAGTTCCATTCAAGAAATCCGTCTTGATATCCATCTGATAGACCATGATGTTCTTGTGAGCCGCGTATGCTAAGAAAATCCTGACCGCCTCAAGTCTAGCTACTGGCGCGAATGACTCATCAAAATCTATCCCCTCTTCTTGTCTAAATCCCTTGGCCACTAGACGAGCTTTGTTGCGAATTACAGTCATTTCTTCATCCTTTTTGTTCTTCCATAACCACTTAAGATCAATGACGAGTTTGTCGATAGGTCTCGGCACTAAATCCCAAGTGTCATGTAATTTATATTGGAGAAGTTCTTCCTGCATTGCTTCAATCCATGCATTGTCTGCCATCGCTTCCCGAATGTTCTTTGGCTCTTTTAGACTGACTGAGCAGGCGAAGATGCACATGTCGCAATCGGTTTTGTCGTCTCGTCTAAACTGGCCATGAAGGTTCACCAATTACATGTTCTATTGGATGGTCTTTAGTCCACTGTAACGTTGAAGGGTACCTTGGATTTGACGAATGGGTGTTAGATGGTTCATGTAATCTAGAAGAAGATTCAACAGATTCTGTTGCAAATGGGTTTTCAAATGGTTCTTCTTCTAACACAGCATCGTTTTGTTGTTGTTCTTCTTGAATTGGTGTGGTTTGGTTTTGCTCATCAACTCTTGGTAACACAATCTCAATTACTGGAGTTGCTGGAGTAGATGTTGATGACGTTGAGGGAGTTGGTGCGTCAGCTTCGAATGTTGTTGATGCATCTTGCGGTGGTGGTGGTTGATGTTGTTGAGCGGGTGCAGCGGAACGTTGTTGTGATGCATTTATCGAAGCTCCACCATAATACTCATCATACATAAACTCGAAGAAAGTGTCCAGTTCTTGAGTTGTTGGTTTGTCAGTGTTAGTTGACTGAGCTCCTTGGGGTACGAGTCCTGAACTAATATGTCCAAAAGTTTGACTGTTTGGTGCGGGTCCTAATCCGATATGATTAGAAGCCATCGGGTTAAGCGCGGGTTCTAGAGCGAGTCTCTCAGAAGTCATTTGTGAAATCTCGTCAAATTTCACATTCATCGTCTCCATAATCCTTTTCGTTCTCCTGTTATACACCCTGAATGCCCTCGAGTTATCTGAATAACCAATGAAGATTCCAATATCACCCTTAGCTTTCAACTTCCCCAGATCTTCTCTGTCGTTTGTAGGATAGCACAAAGCACCAAATACATGAAGGTAAGAGATGTCGGGTTTTCTGTTGTTCACTAGCTCATATGGGGTTTTATTGAATCTTGGATGGATTAAGGATCGGTTCTGAGTAAAACATGTAGTGGCAACAGCATCAGCCCATAAGAATAATGGTGCACTGGAATAAATCAGCATTGTGCGAGCAACTTCCACAAGAGTTCTGTTTCTTCTTTCAACTACCCCATTCTGCTGTGGAGTTCTAACAGCTGATGTCTGGTGAGTAATTCCAGTTTCTTCAAAGTATGTTCTTAACTCCTGATTAGTGAATTCCGTGCCATTGTCAGTTCTTACAATCCTTACTGGAGCTTGAAGTAAAACTTGAATTCGCTTTAGAAAGGTGATGATGATGCCTGGTGCTACGTCTTTTGACCTTAAAAACCTTACCCATGTATATCTTGAATAATCATCGACAATAACAAGAATATACTTCTTACCATTGATACTTTCAACTCTCATAGGGCCACATAAGTCCATATGCAACAGATGTAACTTATCAATCGAACTGGGAATGGTTTTAGGTTTGTATGTTGCCCGTTTGCTTTTGCCTTGCTCACAGGATGGACATAAGTGATCTTTGGTGTATTTGAATTTTGGGAGACCGGTGACGATGTCGTCTTTGGCTAACTTTGTTAAGGTGTCGAAGTTGAGATGGGATAAACGTCTGTGCCACAACCAGGACTTAGTTTCATCAGCTCTTGTCATGAGACAAATTGATGATGAAGAGGCCATTTGGTTTATGTCGATAGCATAGAGATTGGTTCCACGATTTCCAGTTAAGAGATCATCTCCAATCAAATTCCTAACGAAGCAAGTGTTCCTTCTAAATGCAACCTCTAAATCTGCATCACAAAACTGTCCGACTGAGAACAGATTGTGTCCCAACCCTTCGACATAGTAAACCCGAGTGATTAAAAAATTCCTGAACTGAAGATCTCCATAACCCATAATAGCTGCTACATGATCATTTCCAAACCGAACAGTTCCCATGAACTTCCATACAAAGTTGATCAGCAGCTTCAGATTCCCGGTCATGTGCTTGGAGCAACCCGAGTTGACGATCCAAAGACAAATTTTAATGACCTGCAAAGAACAGATGGTTTTGTATATGGAAACCGTTTAACATTTGGTTCCATGGGGTTAGAGGTAACAGATGATTCACATTTAGAGAAGGTTTCCATTTTTTCTTTTGGAACAATTTCTAATGTGCCATTCTTAAGTGTAAACTTTCTGCCCGTTGGTTTCCATGTGCAAAACTTAAGATGATCCTTAGGCAATATGGTACTAGTGGTTGACCTAGCTAGTTTAATAAGTCTTTTAACATATCTGGTCCTAGCACTAGTTCCTGAAGGCACATCTTTCTGTTTAGGCAGAGCATTCACATTCACATAATTAGAAACAATATCATCACAAACATTTTCAGACAAAGATTTCTTGTTCATTAAACAAACAGATTTATTACATGCACTTGAAATATTGTCCTTAACATTACATCCAGATGACATATGTTTCTTATTCGAAAGCGATAAAATCCTAGGGTGTTCTTCTACTCCTTCCGTTTTATTCTTGATTTCACTCTTAGATGTAGGCGAGACTCTATTCCTTGTATTGCTCCTAGGCTTTGGTCTGCTGCTCCTAGAGGTACTTTCTACTCCTGTAGAAGGTAAGGCACACGCATTAGGATTTATCTTGTTGTCATTTGAATTTGTTTTAGCATTCCTAGTCTCTTTTGGATTTTCTTTCACACTTTTGTCTATCGCCCTATATGTTTGGGATGTAGAGGTAGACGCAGTAGTGGCACTAATCCTATAAAGGCCAGGTGCTATCACTTTTGGTGTTTCGACAACAGCTTTCCCTTTATCAACACTTGTTGACTTTTCACATTCCTTAGGCAAGGGTATAGAAATAGACATTTTTGGTTTCGCAGCCATAGTTTCCTCACCCTTCCCTTTTTGACTTTCAAGCTGAGACTTCAAAAGATCAATTTGCTTTTGCATGTTTTGGTAAGAACGCTCGTACGATAATTTGTCATACTTACATTCTTCCTTTTTCCGATCAAGTTGTTTAAAATATGTTACATTTTGTTTTTCAATCTTAGCAAGCGCATTTTCATATTTTTCAACAATTTCAGAAGTCTCAGCTCGAAGTCTTTCATCATCCTCTACAGAATATGTTTGGTAAATTATGGACATAATTTCAGTTGACAGAGCTACTTCGAAGAGAGTGTCATTGTGTTTTTCCAAAACTTTGATGTGATCAAGGTTTTCATTAGCTTCCTTCACCAGGGATTTGTGGTCCTTGATAAAATCGGCTGATTCTTTCAGAAGATTGTTTTCAACATTAAGAACTACCGCATAAATTGCAGTGATATGAGGATTGATTTCCTTTTCAAACATCTTTTTCTGTTCTGTATGAAAACTTGAAAACCAGTCATTGTAGTTACTCTTTATTTTGGATGCCACAATCATTTGAAGCGCTTCAACTCTCTTTTTAAGATCATCCAAATATCGTCTAGCTTCACTTGTGTTACAAGTGTTCTTAGAGGACATTTGTTCGATGTTAGAAAGATGTTTTGAAACAACTTTTCATTTTGCGACAGCCACTGGTCTTTTGAAAAACATTGGTAACTCTTTTTGAACAAGATGAACGCCAGAATCTGTATTAAGCTTGTTATCATCAATTGGTTTAATTTCTGGTTTCATTTGTCTCATTTTAGCACGACTCTCTTCTGCAAGCTCAATCGTTTCATAAGAATCATGAACCTCGGGAGGATCATGTGTATCATTTAGCACACTACCATTATATAACACATTCTGTTCTTTCTGAGCTTTCTTGAGATAATAAGGGTTTTCACAACCGATAGCCATTTTCTTCATTGTATGTAAAACCGGGTTTGGATCGTTAATTAGCAAATTAATTGTTTGTGCAGACTGACCCGTTTTTACAAGCAAATTTTCCAACTTTTTAATGGTTTCTTGTTTGTCAATGATTTCGTCAAGAAGATCATTTTCTCGTTTTGAAAACCTTGCATTCAACTCTTTCTTTTCTTTTTCAAGATCAGAACAAGTTGATTTTTGTTTAAAAAGTTGGTTGGTTAATTCAGAAATTTCCTTCTTTAAAGATTTGATTTGCATGTTCAACTTAACATCGAGTGTGTCATATTTGATTTGCAAATATTTTTCTCTTAAAACAGAATCTCTATAACCAATTTCTAGTTTTGACTGTCATTTGTTATTAAATTCAAAAGCTCGTTCATTGACCTTATATCTCTCAAGCTCAGCGGTCAAATTTTCATTCGCGGCCTTAACATCGCGATTGATCTTTTTGAACTTTTCAATTTCAATACTACAATTTTGCAATAATGATTCAAATAAAGCACGTGTTTCCTCATCATTCTCAGTATGCTGAGACTCGAAGCCTCCATTAGGATCCATAACTGGAGTAGCCAAATTTTTATTGCTACAACTTGGGGAGTCCATATATGTATCGTAAGTGGTTGCAGGAGTCGCAGGATGCTGTTCATTCTGAGGTGTCATATCAAATATTTCATTATTGTAACATGTAGCATATGGTGGTACCTCAGAGATTCCATTGACATCATAAGCAGGTGGTGCTTCAGAATTCGTGTCATACTTTGCTTCCTGAAGGTTGGCCATGAAGATGCAGTTGGCATCGATGTCTTCAAGATCTTCCATATCATCCATTAATGCCATGACATCATTCTCCTCTGCACTCAACTGTAACCCGGCCGTTTCCTTCTGTGCCAACAGCAATGCTTTCTGCAGATAAGCTGGATCTTTCTTTTTCGGCCTCGTGGGACAGTTCCTTGCCATGTGACCAATTCCTTGACAGTTAAAACACTTTAACACATTCCCTTGATTCATATTCCCAGCATTCCCAGCAACTAGAGCAGCAACATTTCCAAACTGATTTCCTATATTCTGACCCCTCTGATTTCCAGCAACTTGACCCAACTGATTCTGATTACCCATATACTGACCCCTCTGATTGCCTGCATATTGCCCTTGATTACCCATCTGAAATCCTGTAGCATATCCTTGCTGATTCCCATAAACTCCAACCATTTATCCTTGATGACCCATATTGAAACTCGGCTGTGCAATTTGCCTGTTGCGAGTATTCGATGAAATCCTTTGGTTGTTG